>CM051235.1:34941287-35522429 GCA_027917425.1 Gastrophryne carolinensis | reverse complement strand
TAATTTCAAATATGATAAGAGCAAATGCTTATATGGTCTTAAACAGAGGCTGCTTTAGTCACAGAATGGGATGCCCCCCAAAAAAGATCCAGTAGTACTATGCCCAGCAAAAGTGTCTTTATCAGGCTAATTTCAAATATGATAAGAGCAAATGCTTATATGGTCTTAAACAGAGGCTGCTTTAGTCACAGAATGGGATGCCCCCCAAAAAAGATCCAGTAGTACTATGCCCAGCAAAAGTGTCTTTATCAGGCTAATTTCAAATATGATAAGAGCAAATGCTTATATGGTCTTAAACAGAGGCTGCTTTAGTCACAGAATGGGATGCCCCCCAAAAAAGATCCAGTAGTACTATGCCCAGCAAAAGTGTCTTTATCAGGCTAATTTCAAATATGATAAGAGCAAATGCTTATATGGTCTTAAACAGAGGCTGCTTTAGTCACAGAATGGGATGCCCCCCAAAAAAGATCCAGTAGTACTATGCCCAGCAAAAGTGTCTTTATCAGGCTAATTTCAAATATGATAAGAGCAAATGCTTATATGGTCTTAAACAGAGGCTGCTTTAGTCACAGAATGGGATGCCCCCCAAAAAAGATCCAGTAGTACTATGCCCAGCAAAAGTGTCTTTATCAGGCTAATTTCAAATATGATAAGAGCAAATGCTTATATGGTCTTAAACAGAGGCTGCTTTAGTCACAGAATGGGATGCCCCCCAAAAAAGATCCAGTAGTACTATGCCCAGCAAAAGTGTCTTTATCAGGCTAATTTCAAATATGATAAGAGCAAATGCTTATATGGTCTTAAACAGAGGCTGCTTTAGTCACAGAATGGGATGCCCCCCAAAAAAGATCCAGTAGTACTATGCCCAGCAAAAGTGTCTTTATCAGGCTAATTTCAAATATGATAAGAGCAAATGCTTATATGGTCTTAAACAGAGGCTGCTTTAGTCACAGAATGGGATGCCCCCCAAAAAAGATCCAGTAGTACTATGCCCAGCAAAAGTGTCTTTATCAGGCTAATTTCAAATATGATAAGAGCAAATGCTTATATGGTCTTAAACAGAGGCTGCTTTAGTCACAGAATGGGATGCCCCCCAAAAAAGATCCAGTAGTACTATGCCCAGCAAAAGTGTCTTTATCAGGCTAATTTCAAATATGATAAGAGCAAATGCTTATATGGTCTTAAACAGAGGCTGCTTTAGTCACAGAATGGGATGCCCCCCAAAAAAGATCCAGTAGTACTATGCCCAGCAAAAGTGTCTTTATCAGGCTAATTTCAAATATGATAAGAGCAAATGCTTATATGGTCTTAAACAGAGGCTGCTTTAGTCACAGAATGGGATGCCCCCCAAAAAAGATCCAGTAGTACTATGCCCAGCAAAAGTGTCTTTATCAGGCTAATTTCAAATATGATAAGAGCAAATGCTTATATGGTCTTAAACAGAGGCTGCTTTAGTCACAGAATGGGATGCCCCCCAAAAAAGATCCAGTAGTACTATGCCCAGCAAAAGTGTCTTTATCAGGCTAATTTCAAATATGATAAGAGCAAATGCTTATATGGTCTTAAACAGAGGCTGCTTTAGTCACAGAATGGGATGCCCCCCAAAAAAGATCCAGTAGTACTATGCCCAGCAAAAGTGTCTTTATCAGGCTAATTTCAAATATGATAAGAGCAAATGCTTATATGGTCTTAAACAGAGGCTGCTTTAGTCACAGAATGGGATGCCCCCCAAAAAAGATCCAGTAGTACTATGCCCAGCAAAAGTGTCTTTATCAGGCTAATTTCAAATATGATAAGAGCAAATGCTTATATGGTCTTAAACAGAGGCTGCTTTAGTCACAGAATGGGATGCCCCCCAAAAAAGATCCAGTAGTACTATGCCCAGCAAAAGTGTCTTTATCAGGCTAATTTCAAATATGATAAGAGCAAATGCTTATATGGTCTTAAACAGAGGCTGCTTTAGTCACAGAATGGGATGCCCCCCAAAAAAGATCCAGTAGTACTATGCCCAGCAAAAGTGTCTTTATCAGGCTAATTTCAAATATGATAAGAGCAAATGCTTATATGGTCTTAAACAGAGGCTGCTTTAGTCACAGAATCGGATGCCCCCCAAAAAAGATCCAGTAGTACTATGCCCAGCAAAAGTGTCTTTATCAGGCTAATTTCAAATATGATAAGAGCAAATGCTTATATGGTCTTAAACAGAGGCTGCTTTAGTCACAGAATGGGATGCCCCCCAAAAAAGATCCAGTAGTACTATGCCCAGCAAAAGTGTCTTTATCAGGCTAATTTCAAATATGATAAGAGCAAATGCTTATATGGTCTTAAACAGAGGCTGCTTTAGTCACAGAATGGGATGCCCCCCAAAAAAGATCCAGTAGTACTATGCCCAGCAAAAGTGTCTTTATCAGGCTAATTTCAAATATGATAAGAGCAAATGCTTATATGGTCTTAAACAGAGGCTGCTTTAGTCACAGAATGGGATGCCCCCCAAAAAAGATCCAGTAGTACTATGCCCAGCAAAAGTGTCTTTATCAGGCTAATTTCAAATATGATAAGAGCAAATGCTTATATGGTCTTAAACAGAGGCTGCTTTAGTCACAGAATGGGATGCCCCCCAAAAAAGATCCAGTAGTACTATGCCCAGCAAAAGTGTCTTTATCAGGCTAATTTCAAATATGATAAGAGCAAATGCTTATATGGTCTTAAACAGAGGCTGCTTTAGTCACAGAATGGGATGCCCCCCAAAAAAGATCCAGTAGTACTATGCCCAGCAAAAGTGTCTTTATCAGGCTAATTTCAAATATGATAAGAGCAAATGCTTATATGGTCTTAAACAGAGGCTGCTTTAGTCACAGAATGGGATGCCCCCCAAAAAAGATCCAGTAGTACTATGCCCAGCAAAAGTGTCTTTATCAGGCTAATTTCAAATATGATAAGAGCAAATGCTTATATGGTCTTAAACAGAGGCTGCTTTAGTCACAGAATGGGATGCCCCCCAAAAAAGATCCAGTAGTACTATGCCCAGCAAAAGTGTCTTTATCAGGCTAATTTCAAATATGATAAGAGCAAATGCTTATATGGTCTTAAACAGAGGCTGCTTTAGTCACAGAATGGGATGCCCCCCAAAAAAGATCCAGTAGTACTATGCCCAGCAAAAGTGTCTTTATCAGGCTAATTTCAAATATGATAAGAGCAAATGCTTATATGGTCTTAAACAGAGGCTGCTTTAGTCACAGAATGGGATGCCATGGCAGGGACAAGTAGTGCTATGCCCAGCAAAAGTGTCTTTATCAGGCTAATTTCAAATATGATAAGAGCAAATGCTTATATGGTCTTAAACAGAGGCTGCTTTAGTCACAGAATGGGATGCCCCCCAAAAAAGATCCAGTAGTACTATGCCCAGCAAAAGTGTCTTTATCAGGCTAATTTCAAATATGATAAGAGCAAATGCTTATATGGTCTTAAACAGAGGCTGCTTTAGTCACAGAATGGGATGCCCCCCAAAAAAGATCCAGTAGTACTATGCCCAGCAAAAGTGTCTTTATCAGGCTAATTTCAAATATGATAAGAGCAAATGCTTATATGGTCTTAAACAGAGGCTGCTTTAGTCACAGAATGGGATGCCATGGCAGGGACAAGTAGTGCTATGCCCAGCAAAAGTGTCTTTATCAGGCTAATTTCAAATATGATAAGAGCAAATGCTTATATGGTCTTAAACAGAGGCTGCTTTAGTCACAGAATGGGATGCCCCCCAAAAAAGATCCAGTAGTACTATGCCCAGCAAAAGTGTCTTTATCAGGCTAATTTCAAATATGATAAGAGCAAATGCTTATATGGTCTTAAACAGAGGCTGCTTTAGTCACAGAATGGGATGCCTCACAGCAGACTTAAGATCAGTTCAGTATATATGCACAGTTAGTTAGTATAAGCAGCCTGAAAACGCTAACAAAGCCTGGCTGTCAGGCTGGATGAAAAAAAAAAAAAAATGACAGCCTCCGATTTTCCATTCCTTTCCCTGTTTTCCGCTGACTTTCTGTCTGTCTCCTGTCTGTCTCCTGCCTGTCTCCAGCCTGTCCCTGTCTGTCCCTGCCTGTCTAACTGTCTGTCTCTCCCTCAGCTACACAGCGTTCTGTCTCTCACGAATGCAATAGAGAAATGAGGCTGGAAAGCAAGATGGCCGGCCTTAAATACAGCTGTGACGTCACCGGGCTTGCTGGCTGCTGATAGGCTGCATGTGACTGTCCCAGCATACACTGCCCCAGCTTACATGTCTGGACATGTCCCGTCCGCCATCTTAGAATGCCTGTAATGTAAATGAATGGATGTTAAAGGAAAACTTCGAGCGATCGAATCGCGGGGAAATTCGGATTCGATCCGAATCGAATTTTTCCTGAAATTCGGATCGAATCCGGGTTCGTCCGGATCGATTCGCTCATCCCTACCAGCCAGTAACACTCAGGCTGGATGAAAAAAAAAAAAATCTCCCTGTGACTGCCTCCGATTTTTCCTAACTTTCCCTGCTTTTCGCTGACTTTCTGTCTGTCTCCTGCCTGTCTCCTGCCTGTCTCCAGCCTGTCCCTGTCTGTCCCTGTCTGTCTAACTGTCTCTCCCTGCCTACAGCAGCGTCCTGTCTCTCACGAATGCAATAGAGAAATGAGGAAAAGCAAGATGTCCGCCGACTTAAATAGCACTGTGACGTCACCTGGCTTTCTGGCTGCTGATAGGCTGCATGTGACTGTCCCAGCTTGCACTGGCGCGGGGTTGATGCCTGGACATGTCCCATCCGCCATCTTAGAATGCCTGTAATGTAAATGAATGGATGTTAAAGGAAAACTTCGAGCGATCGAATCGCGGGGAAATTCGGATTCGATCCGAATCGAATTTTTCATGAAATTCGGATCGAATCCGGGTTCGTCCGGATCGATTCGATCATCCCTAGTGCCTAGCCCCAACTCTGGAGGCACAGTTGCACAGTGGCGGCTTTCTCACACTGGCTAGCTAGATGGGCCCGTCACCCATAAAGGAAACCGGGGAGAGGGAATATAAAAAGAACTGCCTGAATTTGTCCGCTGGCAGTGCAGTGTGCCCGTGAGCTGCAGTTGGTGTAGATATATTTGAGTAACGCTGAAATGGAGTTTGTGGAAGCACAGCATGGGCAGTGGATCGAGGATGCCATCAAGGAGTACTTGGTGATCCCTGAACACATTCATATGGACCATGTCATTATTTGTAGTCCTCACCAGGACTTTATCAAGCAAATTGATGTGGAAGGCCCTGATGGACACCCCATTAATTTGCCTGACCCTGACTACTACGGCGCCTAAAGAGGACTCCCGGGAATATCAACCCCGTACAGCCTGGTTGAGCCAACAGTGTTTATGCCTTGATATGTTGCATTTAGGTATTGCTTTAACCAACCTTATCTTTTCTGTCTGGAAAAATGACGAGAACGTTTTCCAGATTGCAAAGTGTTTTGAATAGAGGAAAGTTTTGTGTCTAACGAGTTTTAAAGTTGCAGGAAGAAGGAAGAAGAAGCTAGAAGGTTTTAAAGCAAATAAGAACAATCAACGTTCACTTAACACATCTTGAAGTACCCTGTTTGAAAGTTATTATGGTGAAATGTTAAGTGAATGCTCTTAATAGAAGAACTTTTTTATGCAGATCAAAACTGTCAGTGTTGCTTAAAGGGGAACCAGTTATTTCATTTAACTGGGGCAGCAAACAGTGAACGGGCTTAATGGGTTTTCTTAAAGGGGAAGACTACATTCAAGCAAACCTAAACTAGATCAACATGGACTCTCTTAATTGAAGGTATTCATGCTACTGGATGGTTTGGTTGTCCTCCATAATATGCTTTTTGCAGGAGACCCAACCCAGACATAGTTGGAGGGTGGGTCAAGAAAAAAAAAATGGATATTAAAGGTGTTCTATGTTTACAATACAGCCCCTGGCAGTTATATTGTCACAGATAGCAAAAACCTAAAAATAGATACACACAGCCCAATAGCATAAGATATGGGGGTGCTGGACCCGTCTGTGCCCGTCTAAACAGCAAGCAAACACAATTTGGGGGGGGGCTCTGGAAACCCCCCACAGGCCCTCAGATGGTCCGCACTCAACCCACAAAAGCATTCAAAAAACTATGTACTGGGATAAAATCTAATTTTATTTATATGCAAATGACTCATAAGAAGGATTAAACACAAATTGACAAAACAAGTGACATTATAAAATACATCAACACAATAACAGAGAAAGGGGAATTCCCACAAAAAGGCTTTAAATATATGTATATACAAGTAGACACCTTCCTGATCCTAAGTCCATAATGTAAATAGTTAAATAATGCTAAATGCCAGTGGGGATAGAGGGCAGGAAGGTATTGTTACATCTGCCTGCCATTGATACACATACGGATAAAAAACACTTGACAAAGAAAGAAAGTGCTATGTGCAATATACTAACAAGGAAGAAAGAGATACTGTGCAAATATAGAATGTATCAAAGAACTTGTACACATGTAAAGACACTGTATATGAGTGTCTGCTCTAAGGCAGACCAAAAGCCACTGGCCAAAAGGTACAAAGGAATCAATATATAGATAAGGAAGGTATTACATCACCATTTTAACATCTATAGCCTGGGGTCCCCCATGTGCTCAGCCTGCCGACGCGTTGCGTGGATACACCACTTCACCAGGAAGGGATGGCCGTACTAATCGCTCCTTCCCCCCTCCCTTATGAACCCACACTGCGCTGACGTGCGGCCGCCGCCGCCCTCGCCCCCACACGCACACCCCGCCCGGCCAGTCAAAGGCTCGCTGTGAGGGTTGACGCCGGGGGCGGCGGGAAGCGCCCACAGCACACAGCGCAGCTGCACCAAGATGCCCTGCGGCGGGCGCACGCCCCCGCCGGCGCCGAGCCGCACACACTCCCCTGCAGTAGGAGGTGTCAGATCGGCGCCTGCCGGGGCGCGTGCCCGCCGCGAGCAGCAGGTGCTCCATAATAACAATGGAGCCCTGGGTAGAAAAGTAGTGGATCGCAGAGAGGGGGAGAGGAGCGAGACAGTTACACATAGAAAACTTTTAAAACACTACCCCCCATACATATATGGCTCCAGGCAGTACAAGCCCCTGGCAGTCATATTGTCACAGATAGGACATTATCAACAAGAAAACAGATTAGGAGCAGATGTACAGATAAATCAGGAACCCACCACATACATCAGAAGGCCTAAGGTCAAAGAATTTTGGAGGGGAAAACTAACACCAGGCGTTTGGCAACTGGGCTGTGGGGGTTCATCAGCACCTATGCCTGGTCGCTTTGGGATTTACATTTTTTGTTTTTTACAGCCCTAACAGCGCCAAGGACAAGCTTAATTTAAAAAACAGCCAGGCGTTGCGAGCTTTAATTAAATTTAAGCCAGCGTGAAATCTTGCATGCAGCCTAAATATTTGTGCTGCCTATTGCAAGCTTCACAATGTCTGAATGTAACTTTAAATTGATGGTTGGTAGAAAAACTAAAAAGTAGTTAAAAAAAAAGCGGGACCAGGAAATATGAAAATGAGAAAGAAGACTGGCCTGGGAGTTCTATAAATTGTTTTTATTCTGCCTACAGGTGCACCCCCTTATCCCCCCACGGGAACAGTGTAAAATGAGCCATTCCAAAGCATCTTAAAAATCGTTGAATCGTGCGCACGCTGTACTGTGGTCAGAGGCAGCTGTGGAACCACTGAATTGCAGTGGTTGCTTGTTCTGAGAGCTCCAAGGGACACAGAAGACCCGTTTTTTGCGTGGTCATGGAGGAATGAAAATGAGAAACCTGCTACAACTTCTACCTGGCACTGCAGGAAATGAAGGAGAGGCACGAGGGACAGGCATCAGGTGCACGGCAGCCCCCCGCTGAGGGGGGCGAGGTCAAATGCAACATTACTGCAAAAAAAAAAAACACACACACACACACACACACACACACACACACACACACACTTCCCCTGGATCTGCGCAAGCTCTGTACACCCAGGGACGTACATATCATGCAGGGAAGGCAGCTGCTACCAGGCAGAAGAGGGCCCCATTCACGCTGCCCCTCCACCTTGCAGAACCTGTGGCACTATTTGGACTGGCCCACTTAATCTCTATATCAACTGTGAAAGACACGCGGCCAGGTGAGATTTCTCTTTAAAGTGTGTACTGCCCAGAAATGATTAGGGCCGTGACAGGGGTGTTGCAGAGTGTGAGTGTTGGGTGCTACAGAGTCAGTTCAGATAGACATTGTGGAGGAACAGTACTAAACTTCCACTTTAAAATGTTTTCGCTACTTACTCGCTTGGTAATATCGGAGCTCTGATGATGCAAAGACACCCTGTGGAGTTCTGTAAAAAAAAAAAGAGGGAAAAAAAATAAATAAATCAGAATAGTTCCAGGGGCTCATACTCATGCAAGCTGCCCCGATAACAGGCCCCGAGCGACACTGCTGACTGTGTTTACATTAATTCACTGTTTTGGGGAGCTCAATAGGCTTTGCCAGAAGTGAAAGAAAGGCATATTTACTAGTAATGGTCTAGATCGGGGGTTCTCAACCAGTGGTACTAGTGCCACTGGTGGTACTTGAGCTCCCCTCTGGTGGTACACAAGACCACTGAAAGTGAAGGATGGGGGGCATAAAGGACTGCAGATGGCCTCCTGCTCTAATAGCATGTTTCAGGCAGCCAAGGCTTGCCATTATATCTTGGAATGACTGTTGCTGGTAGATGAACTTGCTAGGTAGGTAGGTTGCTGGTAGGGCTACAATAAGATGGCTGCCCCCATAAGTGAGGACACTGGTAGCTGGCAGAGGGAAGCCTGAGCACCACGAGTGCTACTAGGACTACTGGTTGGGAACCCTTGCTCTAGACCAAGGCAGTAGAAGGAGGAGGTTAAAATACGGACCTTTGAAACTTGATCTAGATGAAAGTCTTTATAGACTATGACCATACTGGTACAGGCCACATGTTCAACCAAGGAAAGGGCTGTTACCCATGGTTGCCTCCATGATCAAAAGCTACCAGAAGGCAAATTTAGCAGCCGTTATAACATGAAACACAAACCCCCCCCCCCCATCCATCCTACCTGCAAAGAAGATTGGTGAGCCAAGGCGTGAGAGAACCTTTTCTTTTGAGGTCTTTTGCTGTGTTTTATAATACAAGGGATGAGGAAATGAAAGTTCCCCACCCTCACACCATCTGACTTGTGATAATGATCTGCATAGTCGTAGCTCTGTGCTTTCCAGCATATTTGCATGAACAAGATCTGGACAGATTACAGCACCCCATCCCGATTCACTTACATTGTCTATGCTTTTTAAATGAATTCATACATTACAGAAAAAAAAATTGGTCACATACTGAAGCTGATGAACTGTTTTAGTTTTGTCGGCTGATCATTGCAAATTCTCAGACATCTTTCTGAATGAACAATGTATAGTAAAGCAGTAGCAAGCAGGGTCAGATTATGAGGGGGCGCAAGGGGTGTGTGCCCCAGGGCCTCCACCAACCTTTGGGTTGCATTGTCAGCATCAATGCCTGCTCACAGTCATGTCACCGCTTCCCTCCTTTGCCTGGTAAACTACAGCATGATGCACTTCCCCCAATGCCATTATGCGCTTCCTCACTACCAGTCTACTGTGGGATGGTGAACTAGCAGCCAGTATCAGCCATGATGCTAGGGGCCCAGTGGGTTATTTTTGACCTGCATTTGCCAGGCTCTAAAGTCTAGAAGACTCCAGGGCTAGATGATTCCGTATCTCTGGGGAATGTCACCAGTATAGGATCACCAGTATACTTACCTTGCAAGAGATCCCATGGCACATGACACATCCCCCAGTTTTCCTGACTGCTTCCCGCCAGGCTCTGTGGACAACATTTCTATGGCCTACAATATACAGCATAGATTGCTGATTAAATGAAAGCCTGCGCATGTGCGATGCGATTGCTTGCAAGGTGGGTATGCCAGAGATCTGGGTGGGGGTGGTTTATAAAGTAGGGCATCCCACATTGAGATGCTCTGGATATAGGGAATCAACCGGTTTGATCCAATTTAAAGGGCAGAACAGAGGTGAGCATGGCAACTTCCTTCTGACCCACCCAACCAACTCCTAAGTGGGTGGGTAAGTTGGAGTGTTGAATATGTGAGCACAGTCCCCCCCCCCCCCCATGGCACCCCCCAAAAGCTGGCCCGGGTTTTCACAGCAGAAGACATGCAGGGGAATAGTTGACCTCGGAACATGTTCAAGACAGAAAGTACCATTTTAACCCATTCGTTTACCTCCTAGAGTCACCTTTACCAAATGGTTATACAAGTATAGAGTAATGAGGCTAACCTGCCTTTGGCCAACAACCACTGGAGTCATGGCCAGGCCAAATGATAAGGCCACAAACTGGTGATGATCCTCTCTGCAAACTTCAGAAGCCTGATGTGCTACAGTAGGTAGACATGTGATGTGATGTAGACATGTAGACCTCTTTGGTGTCCACCTTTGGTACTTGTCCTGCTCTGGAGTGACAAGAACCTTAACGCGGACCTTCACCCTGAATAAGAGCATATCTTATATGTTTCCCACACCCTGTACATACAGATTGCTCACATTAAAAATTATCCTACCTGCATCTACTGCATGTTATGAGCCTTTAAACCCTTATCCTAGAGTCTTGAACAGAGTTGCAGCCCAGTGAGGGAAAGACTAATAAGTAAGTGACAAAAAACTTAAAATATATTAATTTTAGATGCTGGGGAATTTTAGTTTTTTAAGGGTTTGGGCTTTCATTAAATCATGCTGAAGGTCCGGTTTAATGATTCTAATATACTGAATTGGCAATTTAACTGGCTGATACCCAAGATCACCAGGGGCGGCCTGTTTTTTGGTCCCAGTCTGCCACTGAAGTTCACTCATTCTTTAATTTAACTAAATCCTACGGATTTCCTCCCTAACCCTGGCATCTGCTTCAGCCATACCCCCCTCCCAGACAGACATTTAGCCACCTACATGGGTGGGAACAACATGGTCCTGGAATCCATCACTATTCATCAAAACTTTGTGGCCGCCACAGCAAGGTTTACAGAGTCACTTGCCTAGTTCTGTGCATACAATTTATGGCAACGGGTGCGCAGAGTAGGGGGGTAGGGCTGTATGACATGGACAGGAAATAGATGCACACTTTGGTCCTGCATGCCTCCTATTGGTGATTGCTGCAAGTGTGCTCACCATTTACTGTCAGTTTATGACATGAGGGGGATATGCCAACCCAACTCCTGTCCTTCAGTAACAAAACATTTACCCAATACATGTTCAGTTAAGACTTAAAAAAGATTTTCTTTAATCAATACTTCTAATTCCTTAGTATAACTTGTAAATATATAACCAGGGCCCTCAACCTGCCCCCATGAAATTATGTCATAAGGGAGGCGTGGGTTAGGGAAGAATAATCAATATGCAGGTAAAGGCAGATTGGAAAAAAGAAATCCCATCAGTCTAACACTTTGCTACTTTGACAAACCAGTTATCTCTGCCTCTGCCAATCAGATAAGTAAGCCAGAGTCAGGAAGTCTGATATGTACGCAATTATATGGCTTTGGTGTATGTTGCTATCAGAAATTTTGTTGCTACAGAAAACAAAGCTGCAAACCAATAAAAAAAATTCAGATAAGTATAGCACATGAATGAAACTTAAAAGCAGACTGAACTTCTGAAAGACATTTGGCCAAAGCCCCTGACAATATTTCTGTCGAACCATCCTGGTGTAAGAGAGTAAAGCCAATGTCATTATTTGGAGACTGTTGTGCTGCTGTTTTGCCACAAGGGGCCGCTGTTTCCCCCACGCTGAGTTACAATCAGAGGGAGGAAATGACTCTGCTGGTGTGTGTGGAACAAGAACAAGGAAGTGAAGCGACCTCAATCTTGCAACAGAGCAGACGTCTATGTGAGGAGTTCTGCGTGTCGCGCGGAGACGTGGTATAGCAGGACTGAATCCGGATCTTTTCCTGTAGCAGAGGATTCCTCGAGTGCAGCTACCGAGAGCTGTGGAGCCAGCCTGCTATTCTTCATGGATGTGAGAGAGACTTGCTGCGGCCCAGCCGAGACATCGTTTGTCAGTAATCACACAGCATGCATGCTTAACTGTACAAACTGAGACTAGGCCTATTAGTTAGATAGGATTTACATAGGCCCAAAGAGTTTTCCTTTTCCCTGTTTTTCTGCCTGGATTTCTGAACTAACGGGAACAGTTTGTCTGTGGGAGCTGACAACGGCGCAACATTGGTCAGGTGATCACTCACTCTTCCGGAAGCAACATTGTTCTTTTGTGTTCTGAGCTGGTGCTGGGGAGGGACGGTTGTTTTTCTGCATTTTATTGTTATAGGATTGTAAGCTTCTGTGCTGTACCGCCGATGACCCCTCAGTGCACACCCACACAAACATTCATTCCAGCCATAGGGTATTAATAGGTATGGTGGGACGTTCTAGTGCACCCACTAATAGGTGAAATTACCAGTGCTTTCTGTAACATCCAATCAGGGTCATCTGACTATGTAGCACAGGGATTCTCAGCTCAAGCTGAGTGTGTGTAACCAAGTTTGATGTGTAGTAAAAGTTTGATTCACAAACGCTGGTGTCAGTAACACTTTTCCCGCACGTGGCTTCGCTGTATCCTGGGGAGCCCACACCGGTACATGGCTTACACTGGAGCACTTTTTTGCTTTCCCTCTCTGTAATAGCATAGTGATCAGACTAATTGCATAGGAGCTGCAATTCCATCATTGCCAATGCTGTGTGGTAATGAATAGAGGAGGCGGAGCTTTACGGCTACAATCGTCACCTGGGATTAGAGTGAAGCAGGAGAAATAAAAATTGGCAAAAGGTTCTCTTCATATGGGGGGGGGGGGGGGGGGCGGCAAAGCAATTCAGGGGACTCTTATTACAAAAATGTGGGTTTAGGTCCACTTGAACCAGTTAATTAGAAAATAGTTTAACATTACCAACAAAGATATTGGACAGAAAAAGAGTTAACACACGTAAAATGGTATTTAAAGTAGACCCAAAGTAGCAGCAGGATGAATCTGATCCAGATAACAGTTGCTGTGGAACCAGGCATTAAAAATGGACCAATAAGTAGGATTTTCACTATCCTGGTTACAGGTACTTGCTTAAGGATCATGCCGTTTGGACCAAAACGCTAGTTTTGGTCTACTTTGAAGGGCACCAAACCCCTTTAAACCTAAACAAATCTAGATTCTCCTGATTTTGGATGCCCGTGTGTGTGACCCCTCCCCCCCCTTTGTTCATTACTTTCCTCGAACTGGTGAATGCACTGTGGGATCTCCAATTTGAGAGAACGGCCAAACCAGGGGGGTTCTTTCACAAACAGGAGCATCCCAAATTGAGATGCCCCTGTAAAGCAGAGCAAAACTCAGGGGATGAATTGCTTGCATAGTGGGTGGGTATGCCAGCGATCCCAGGGGGTTTCACACAGTAGGGTATCACAGATTGGGATGCTCCAGGGATAGGAAATCTATATTTTTTTTTATATATTTTTAATTACTTGAGTGTTCAAAAGCAGGGGATGAAAACCCCAATGTAAACCCAATACACAAAACTAACAGCACTTTTGTGTATTGGGTTTACATTGGGTTCTGCTTACCTAGCATTTACACTTTAGATTTGATTGATTGCACAGGTTTATAGTTGGAAATGGTTTTGATGAATTATTTGTAGTAATTACTTTTTTATATTGGTGTTTTTTTCACAAAGTGGAGTAATTGAAGACTCACTTGAGAGAAATATAAAAAAAATATTTTTTTTTGGGGGGGGGAATTTGTGGAGCTATCTAATGCTGACTTTTATTTGTACTTTTTGATACCTTGTGGTCTTTTATAATATGGATTGCTAAGTATTTTAGCATCACAGGAATAGGGAATGAATTGATTTTAACAGTGTCTTCGTGTTGTGTGTCTTTATTTTTGCTATGGTGTAACACTTAATAAAATTTTATTTTATGGTATTTGTGGAGTTGTGCCCCTTTCTTATGACTCTTGTCGATTTGGCCCATGATGCTGAAGGTCCGTTTAATTTTTAGTTACCTGAATGAATTCATTTTACTACTATATTGTGCTATTTGAGAAAAGCTCTGACTGATATGTAACCCTCGTTCTAGCAGTCTGTACACAGATAAGCTGCTACATGTATGCTAATGTCAGAGAAGACGTTAGGTGCTTTCTATGATTTTAAGCCAATGGTAGTCTATTTGTGTGTGAATTGCAACCTGCCTGTGTGAACTTTAACACCCAAAAACATCTGAAAATGTTCCTGAAATGGGGCATTTTTACAGATGAGCTAAATTTTTACTGTATTTTGCCTATTATAAAACACACCATAAAAGAGGCAAATAAGAAAGAATATATTCAGAACCAAATGGTGTGCTACATACACAAATATGTAATTATCCATAATAATATAAGTGACAACCAACACGGTTTTACTAAGGACAGAAGCTGCCAGACTAACCTGATTGGCTTTTATGAGGTGGTGAATAGAAACCTGGACAGAGGGGCGGCTGTGGATATAGTGTTCTGGATTTAGCAAAAGCATTTGACACTGTCCCCAATAGACACTTATTGGGGAAATTGAGATCTTCAGGATTAGAAAACAGTTTGAAAACTGGCTGAAGGATCGTGTGCGGAGAGTTGTGGTTAATGATACCTACTCTCAATGGTTACCGGTTGTAAGTGGCGTACTCCAGGGTTCAGTGCTGGGCCCACTATTATTCAACTTGTTTATAAACGACATAGAAAATGGAATTAAAAGCACTGTCTATATATTTGCAGATGACAGATATGTAGCACAGTGCAGTTTATTGAAGATGTTCACAAGCTTCAGGCTGACTTAGACACTTCGAGTGTCTGGGCATCCACTTGGCAAATTAAGTTCAATGTGGAAAATGTAAAGTCATGCACTTGGGGTCTAACAACCTAAAGAAGACATTCTTGGGGAAGTAAAACTGGGAGAGACACTTGTTGAGAAGGATCTGGGGTACTGGTAGATCACAGACTAAACAGCATGCAATGCCAAGCAGCTGCTTCCAAGGCCACCAAGATACTATCATGCATTAAAAGAGGCATGGAATCACAGGATAGAGATGTAATTTTGCCTCTTTACAAGGCACTGGTTCACCCTCACCTGGGATATGCAGTCCAGTTCTGGGCAGCCATTCATAGAAAGGACGCTCTGACTATGGAAAGGGTGCAGAGGAGAGACCCCAAACTAATAAGGTGTACGAAGGATCTTAGTTATGAGGAAAGATTACGAGAATTAAATCCGTTTAGTCTTGAGAGGAGACATGATTAAATTGTGTATATATAATTTATAAATGGCACATACAAAAAATATGGGGAACACTATTTCATGTAAAATCCTCTAAACACAAGGGGACACTGCCTCCGATTGGAAAAAAGAAATTTAGGCTCCGGAGGTGACAGTTGTTTACCATAAGAACTATAAATCTCTGGAATTTCCTCCCACAGAAGAGTTACATAAATTACAGTAGCACATAAATGGCAGTTATTATAAACCACCCCCAATGCTGAGCTGCGTTTAACTGAATGTTTTCTATCTTCTCTAGATGACCAGGGAGCCAACAGCCTACAGCCTGTGTTTTTTACTAAAGACAATATTCATAAAAACATGAACCAAATGCTGTTATGGGGCACTGGGCTGGGGCAGAAGAGACATTACTTTCTGGGTACAGAATCACATTGAGTTCTGGTTAGTGCAGCACACTCAGGGTGTCACATTAGAATGCAGATGCATTGTTTGAGCCCCTCTAGTACCATTTCCTCCTCTGGGTGAAGAGGGGGGGGGGGGGGGAATAGGTCATGGTCAAGATCATGCTTGCAGATTTCCACAAATTAGGTTTTTTGGTCTGAATTTCAGCTGCGATCAGCTGTCTACTTACCTCCATATATGCTCCTATGGCACATGCAACATGATCTCATCCAATCAGAAATCAACTGATTATGCTCAGCAATGGGTTCTGTAAATAACTATTGTGGGGCGCATCATACTGGCCTCTGCCCGAGGATGGCACAGGGGCCCTCTCAAGAGACCACCTTCGATCCTAAGGGTGTACAATTTCCCAGTGTGGGGACACATGACCCTATATTCACCTACCTGGTAAGTAGACCTCAATTCATATTTTAGGATGATCCTTTATAAGAATCAGATCCAGTTCCTCTTAGTATCTGAATCCCTTTGTTTTCCCACCAACATGCATCTCCATCCCCTCTTCCTTCACAGGAGAGGAAGAACGCCACATTAACCCGTTCCTATCCCCTTGTTCAAGGGGATTTTACTTTTGTTACTGCCACATGCCATCACCAGGCATTTAGATATGCTGGGACCGGGCTCATACATCTGCAAGAGGAGCGCCATGAATGCTACAGAGGCCCGCACTTGTGCTGAGTATATGGGCAACCAGCAGGGTTTTGGTCTGCTTTAAGCAATGCTTTTAAAAAAAAAAATCCAGACTTAGAATTTGAGCAGATAGATTTATATTGAAATATTTATGCAAGGACTTAAGCCAACATGTTAATATATTCACATGAAAATTGCAGTTAAAGAGCCAATGGCATCATACATCCAAGCATTTCTTACAGAAGTGCATTTTTCCTAAATTTGGAGGATATCATGCATTTTCAGAAGGGTTTCTAAATGGATACAATACATTTTAGTACATTGCAGTTTTACACATTTTATCAATGTATATCAATTTAAGCCCAAATTTCTTGGTGTCCAAATGTATCAACACCAAGTCAATTGTATCGCTTCTCCTTTAACAACCCCCCGTCCCCACAAAATGTACAGGCAATTTATTCTCGCATGTCACACAAATCTTGTTCTTTTGGGCTTTTTGGTTATAGGTGCAGGGTTCCTTGCGTTTATTGCAGTTAATCAGACTGAAATCTGTGCCACTCAATACATTCTGATTGGCCTGAGTATTTCTGCAGAGGTTCTTCACAGCAGTCTCGGAGGCGCAGATAAAAGTGTTGGTGTCCTTGCAGTTAAACAGGGCTTTTGACATCTCCGTGTTGCAGTTGAGATTTGTGGGGCATCCAACGTGCTTTTTACTAAAACTATCCCAGTCCTGACACGAGGACACACGGCAGAAAATCAGGATGATTCCCGAGATCAGATAGAAAGTGAACATTTTTTCTAATGTTGTCTGAGAAGAAAAAAAAGAAAGTTATTATATTATATATTTTTTTTTTACAATATATATGTACCTAATAACACCAAAATTCACTATCACTCCACGATTTGTGGGCAGAAACCAGACCACGTTACTACCAGCAGCTAGGAACGTATGAACCCACCAAAAGGTCGGCTCCAGCAAGTTCAGACAAACTTTGAATACATAAATCAAGTCAATAGGGGTGGTGGCTGTGGCACAGAACCAAGCATGCTGCTGTAACTCACTTCAGCACACTATACTCTTCCTTATCAGCAGAGATTGAATTTGGCCCCTGCCAGGGCTACAGATATATGGCCGTCAGCTCCCATGAGTGAGGACATTTCTAGTGCCAGCACAAGTATCCTCACGCATGGGAGCTGGTGGCCATCTTTTTATAGGTACGGTTGGGGCCAAATTCAAACGCTGCCCTGCTGAGGATTGCGGGATGATGTGAGTGCACTCTAAGGTGAAGCAGGTTGATGGGCTGCTGACTCTGGAGGCCTCAGACAGTTACTTAGAATCCAGAAAATAGAGGATAAAGCTATGCTGGCATTGGTTGAGGTGAGTAACACTGTATTGAATAACAGAAGGTATATAGGGAGGGGAGAGACACTATTCACATTCATAATTGTAGTAACAGGGAGTGAGGAAGGTACCAGAAGGGTCTACTGGAAGCAGTCACTGGAGCAGGAGAGAGCAGAGGAGCCACATTCATACCCAACAAGGGACCACAGGAAAGGTGAACCATTCAGCCAGAGATGCTGATGGAGAAAGCCAAGGCCTCTGCTTTTGGACCATAATGTGTGCCCACCACCTGAGTCCACCCGGATGTATTGCTGTGCTATAGAAACTGCATATGTTCTGCAAGTGATCGATTGTGACTGTATGACCTGCTGTGTACCTGAAGTCCTGCTAATAATAAACTAAGTGCCCTTTCCATCAAGTCAGTCTCATTTGGAGTTATGCAAACCCAAATTGGAAGTCCCAAGCCCTTAACAAAAAACCTGCTTCCCACACATCTGGGTAGCTAAACCCCTCAGGTATGCATGTACAATTTGCACCCAATGGCTGGGCTTGGAGAATGCCCCCCTGGTGGTGAAGATAACAAGTGAGAAGTGGCAGTTGAGGCCATGACTGCCAGCAAGCCAGAAAGGTCAGAACAGCTGGGAGCAGTACCCTGCAACCCCTCAGTAACGCGGGACTCCAGCCAGAGCCACGCAGGAGACGCACCATTAGTTCAGTCTGAGGCACTTTCCTGTCTTCTTCAGAGCCAGAGGACTCATCTGGAGTGGTCCACACTGGGCGCAGATATGTGACAGCGGGACTCCTAGCCGAGTTTATGTGGTGGGGGTGAAGTAACCATGCAGCATGTGCGCCCTAACTATTTAAAGTGGACCAACACCCTCCCCTGATCGGCCCGGGAATCTTTAAGATTCCCGGACCGATCTGGTTCCTGACTGCGGGGCACCCCAACCGCTGTGAGAACCCCCCCAGATCCCTGAAAATCCTACCTGATCCTTGTTCCAGCAGCGCATGCGCGGGCTGCTGCCGCCTCCCACGCATCCCTCTAGCAGGGCGCGCACCCGCGCCGGGCGTTTGTGAATGGCCGGCACGGGTGCGCTCCCTGTAAGAGGGACGCGCAGGAGGCGGCCCGCTCTCAGCTTGTCCGTCGCTGCCTCTCCTTGTCCGTCGGCGGCGATTGGATGAGCGAGTCACGTGGGAGCGGGGTCAGGTGAGTTTTCGGGGCACCCACGATCTGTGGGACACCAAGCTCTGATGCATGCACCAGCTGTGGTTTCATGCAAGCAGTGTCTTGGGGGAAGGAGGGTAACCTGTGCTAAAGCCCCAAAACTGGAGTGACCTGGGAGGATTGCCCACCCCACAGCCCACCACTTGGCCCTTCATCTATTACTATTACGATCGCCGCGGTAATGCCGGAGATGGCTAACCCTAGTAAAGTTACTATAGACATTGAGCATGAGGCCCAGTACCCCTCCTGTAGCTGTGACAGCTTCAACTACTGCTATACCCAGTGTTCACGCAGTCTGGGCCGAAAGCAGAGACCATGCCCAATCGAGAATCTGTGCCTAGCCCTAACTCTGGAGGTGCAGTTGCACCTAACCCGCTTTCAGTAGAGAGCCATGTTCGAATGGAGGCAGAAGGCTTCCACACACTGGCTTACTAGATGGGCCCGTCGCCCATATGGGAAACCGGGGAAAGGGAATATAAGAGCACTGCCTGAATTCACCCACTGGCAGCGCAGTGTGCCCGTGAGCTGCAGTTGGTGTACCTGTATTTGAGTAAAGCTGCAAAGGAGTTTGTGGAAGCACAGCATGGTCAGTGGGTTGAAGATGCCATCAAGGAGTACTTGGTGATCCCTGAATACATTCATATGGACCATGTCATTATTTGTAGTCATCACCAGGACTTAATCTGGGCCTTCCATGTTAATTTGCATGATAAGACGCCCCATTAATCTGCCTGACCCCAACTACTATGGCGACTAAAGACGACTCCGGGAATATCAACCCCCGTACTGCCTGGTTGAGCCAACAGTGTTTATGCCTAGATATGTTGCACTTATATTGTTTTAACCAACCTTATTTTTTTTCCAGGTTGCAAAGTGTTTTGAATAAAGGAAAATTTGTTTAACCAGTTTTAAAGTTGCAGGAAGGAGGAAGAAGGAACTGGAACGTTAACGGTTTTAAATAAGATCAACCAACATTCACTTTACACATCAGGGGAGTACCCTGCTTGAAAAGTTATTATGGTGAAATGTTAAATCAATGCTTGTAAAAAAAAAAAAAAAAAAAAAAAGTATTATGCAGATCAAAACTGTCAGCGTTTCTTAAAGGGAAACCTGTTATTTGATTTAACCGGGGATTTTATTTTGCAGCGAACAGTTAATGGGATTAGTGGGTTTTCTTAAAGGGGGAAGACTACATTCAAGCAGACCTAAACTACCTCAACATTAATTGAAGGTATTCATGCTATGGATAGTTCGGTTGTCCTCCATAATATAGTTTTAGTAATATAGTTGGAGGGTGGGCCAAGAAAAAAAAAAAACAAAATTGGATATTTAAAAGGTGTTTTGCGTTCAAAATGCAATATGAATTGTGCCCGTTATTGGTTTAAATGTTTTATGGTTAGGTATGCTAATTCTAATAAGTGGTCAGGAAGCCAAGAGTAAATCAGTATTAAACACATGCAGTAATTCTCTTTATTGGAAGCTGCGCTTTGGATGTCAGTAGCAACCCCGACACCTGATTTCGGGATGTCAGGGGTTGCCTTAAAGGGACATTGATTTAGGTCAGCATTTAGCGGGTGGAGCAGACAGCCAATCAAATTAAAGGCATCCTAGTTAAGGTCGCTAGTTAAATTCGAAAACCAAGTCGCTAGTTAAATGGCGAATTGGGTTAGGGTAACAGACCAGCCCCCCATGCAAACTTAATTGAGCTAGGGAGGCCAAAGTCTCTCCCTTAAATTGTCGCTTGTGTGTACACTATGGTACGTTGACAGGACTAACAGATACACATTGAAGCTAGGCAAGTAGAGTGGGAAAAGTCCTGTCTTTCAGACCTGAGAGGTCCTAACTCCAAAGATCCTGCTGATGGTGCGTGTAGGATATGCTAATGCGATTGACCTGTAACTACAGTGATGCACTAACAGTTCTCAGGTAACCTAGCAAGTTAGAAGTGACCAGATAAGCTCAGAAATCTTACAAGATCTCAATGACTTTCACCAGAAATAGGTTTTGCAGATTCAAGGGTGGAGGGTGGATTTGGAAACAGATCCCCTTAGTTAGAGTTGTGGTTCTTTTGTTTTTTTTTTTTTAAACCATGACTTGAGTACACCACAGGTGCATAGGTTAGAGTTTAATAGTAGAGATTAGTTGTGTATTTAACTCTAATAGGGCCACAGTACACAATGTCAGTGAAATGTGTAACTGTCTTCATTGCCATAGCTATGAAACTAGAAGTCCTAAAGTGGATGTTTGTGGTGGACCCTCATTTCCATAGAAACCAGGCCCAGCACAAACCAGTAATAGAACATGCATAGTCTTCACCCAGGGGTACATCATACACTGGATAGCCCCTTTGTTTGGGCAGAGTATAGATATTAATTAAGTTTTCGGTCATATCGATTGTTTTTACTTGTCTTGTGGTGTGTATATGTCCGATTGTTTTCAATTGTACTAATAAAATATCTATTTTTGATTGGATTTATACATGTTTTTGTGGTGCTTCCAGTAGGAGAAAGGTGTGCTATGCATGCCTACTCCAGGTTTTGTTGAGTTAATAGTAGTAGGTGAGCACACAGCTTTTATTGCATGTTTATATTTAGGTGGTGCACCCTCTTGCTAGTATAATAGAAACCAGGACACATGCAGCAATCCTAGGGTACCAGGGAGATTTCAGGGAATGCCCCACAAGCTTAACTGATCTGCAGACTTCACAGGGTCTCATCTGAGGAAGGAGCTGCAGCAGGAGAACACGTGATATAGGATTCTGAGTGACACGCACACCAAATCCAAGGTTTGAGGTTGGGGAGGACATCCTAATATGTTGTAACATATGGTACAGATAGAGAACATGATTGTGTTCAAGAGATGGTCTAAAGGTAAAAACTTTTACTGTTGATAGGTACTTAACCCCATACCCCAAATACTATTCTGTATCCTTAAGCAGGGCATACTGTGGCACTTAGTACATCGCTGGAACCAGGCAAGTACTAATGTGGTAAATAGTTGGAAGGAAGGAGATAGAGGTAGGTCCTGGGGAATGGGAATTGGCTGGCCACCTAGACTCAAATCAGTAAGCGATCTGTAAGATGCTTACCAGTTTAAGGCAAGACAGTAGATTTTAAGGATTAGTAAACTAGTGCACCCCATGTCCATAAGACATTGACTATTATCACCTTTTTATCTCCAGATGGTTAATAAGCACAAGCCTCATGAAGATAAGTAGAATCCCCACATGTAGGAATCAGTAAAGGAATAAGACTTATTTGTGAGATGGGGTAAGAGTTAATTTACTCTTGTGGTGATGAACCATTGTAAATCCTGCCAAGCATCAAGGATGCAAACTATATGTACTCCTAATGGAATGTCCTCCCGATCATTCCTCCAGTGGCCCCCTAGGGCCTAACCCTCGCACTCCACAAAATATGGTTGATACTACCAATATGATGTCATAATATTTTATTCCAAATCACAATTTAAAAACATGTTTAAGAACAGCAATTCATGGTGCTATACCGTGAATAACCACATGGGGGAGCCCGTGGGCCAGCAACAGTGGTACTGTGCTAAAAATACATGGTGATAAATTTATATTATATACTATACACAATTCTAATGTCCTAATCTAATAAAGTGCTAAGTGCATGTTTTTATAGATACTTTGAGGTTTATAGTGTGTGCCACCTGCCAATCTTTTGGTTTCATCAAGGATGCAAAGGCGATACAAGGTTTTGGTGAAGTTACAGCCCTAAACATCTAAGCAAGCAGTTCAAATCTATTCATTTCAGGTAGAAAATCAATAACCCCTACAATAACCCCACCTACAAAAAGGAAAAAATAGCGCAATCCTGCAGAGAAGGCAAGTGCAAGCCCCATGTTCACTGAAGAAATTAAATATGCCATAGTAGCAGATGAGAGTGATGATTGCACGGGTTGATCAGACCTCTTGATCGTTCATCCAATCAAATCGGCCAATCGTACCCCACGTGTGTCACTGAAATTGTTCAATTGGCAACACATGTGGCTATAAACTGCTGCCACCAGAGCACAAACAGTGTTCACCTTTATATAAGCCACACACGACAATCAGATCGAACGGATCGATCGAGCATCCTAGGCAAGTCAGGTAGCCAGGCTCTACAGAAATAGCGTGAGCTTTTTAGGTCCCTAATTCAAAGCATCAGTGACCATCTGCTGTATTTTTAGAATTTATTTAAACAATTCAGTTTTTATCACTTTGGATCGTTTTCTTTTGTGTTTTCTGTTTAACTATAAAACACAGTAAAACGGATAAATAGCAATACGAAATAAGAAAAGGTGAAATAGTCCACAGGGAACAGGGAGCATTTGTCACTCTTGGTCAGATTAGCGTGCCCCTGTCTCATTCTGAAGATCACCCAATTCCCTCTAACCAGTTTTCAGTTTCTAACCCCTCCTATGGGCAGAGCATTTGGAGTTGCCCACTGTCTGATTGTTACATCCGGGATTCTCCATCTTTGAGTACCTGAAAGTTGATCCATATGATAACCCCCCCCCCCCCCCCATCTGTCCTGGGATTCCACAGGGAGGGGGGACACAAGCAAGCAAGGAACTTGGGACTTTCAACTGTTCATTTGGTTTCCACACTTGGGTTTTATTACCCCCAACCACTCCGTATTTATTACTAGGTTGGGGGAAGTAAGTAGGAGAGGACACATTTGAGGGATAGATAAGGTGAAACCCAAGTGGGAGGGGGGACAAGAAGTGAGTGGTTTACACCAAGTAGGCAGGTCAGCTAAAATATATGTCATAATATTATATAGAGATGAGCAGAATTTTCCCAAAAAAAATTTGTTTCAGTCCAAATTTGCGGCGAATCGCTATTAAAAACAGCTATTTCTGGCTTTTCCGAGAGCCTTAACAGGGTTGTAGAACATTTTGCCTTGCCATCCTAACATGCATAGGATGCGTGCTGGGTTAGTGAAATAACACTGTAAAGAAGTATGACATGCAGATCAGAGGCATCGCTATTAGAATCGCTGTTGCAGAGCGGCACAATTACAGAGCCTTGAGGTGGCATCAGTATTAGGAGTCCATATTTTGCCTGAAAGACACCCAGGAGTTGGCAGCAGCATAAGGAGCCCATATGTTGCCTGAAAGACGCATTGGAGTTGGCAGCAACATTAGGAGCCGATATGTTGCCTGAAAGACGCATTGGAGTTGGCGGCAGCAGCATTAGGATCCCATATATTGCCTGAAAGACACACCCAGGAGTTGGCAGCAGCAGCATTAGGATCCCATATATTGCCTGAAAGACACACCCAGGAGTTGGCAGCAGCAGCATTAGGATCCCATATATTGCCTGAAAGACACACCCAGGAGTTGGCAGCAGCAGCATTAGGATCCCATATTTTGCCTGAAAGACACACCCAGGAGTTCTTTGCAAAATGCAACCAGTTAGACAGCTACTCTTCAAATATTTATACTAGTATTTGGGATGCCCCCTGTCCAAAGACACAGGCTGGCTGCTTTTACAGTAAAAAAGTGACTTACAAAATGCACAATTTTAATACAGGTACTCTGTTAGCATGCTTTTTAAAGAAGGACACCAGGAAAAGGAAAAGCTAAATGGGCAGGTGTGGTATTAACACTAAATAGGCTTGAAAGATAATGCAAACCCTTTAAACTTTCCCTGTCTGTCACAACCTCTCCTTCTCTATCTGTCCCTCGCTTGGCTCCTTCTGTTCCTTGTTCTATCCATCTCTCCCTCGCTGTATCTATCTGTCCCTCGCTCTCTGCGTGATATACTCTGGCCGCAATACAGTGTCAGAATCGGGAAGCCTGGCTGCTGATAGGTAGCATGTGACGCTTACCCAGGATTCCTTGTTCCATGGGACATGTCCTGACATGTGGACCCACCATTTTAGATGGCCTGGATAGTAGTAAATGGAGTTTTAAGGAAGCGATTCGAGCGTTCGAATCGCCACGATATTCGGAGTCGTTCCAAATTCATTACGAATTTCAGGAAAAATTTGATTCGTGTTAGTCAGATTTGATTCGCTCATCTAATATTATTACAGTTTGGTCACGGAGTAGTGTATAGGTTGTTAGATGTGTAAGAGGATGGAAGGAATAAGGCTATACACCGGAAGATGAAAGTATCTAAGAGCAATGTAAAACCCGCTACGGTGATGAAGGGTGTTTGACAGAGGTACACTCCCAGAAATCTGATCATCTACAATGAGGACGAGATAGAACCTTGACTTAGGTAATGGGCATAATGAGGACATTTATTCGGGGGGGGGGGGGGGTTGTAGTTCGAATCTGTCCTGCACCACATGATAGCACTGTTGGTTAAGGAATGAATTATGACTCTGGAGGTCTCTCAAACTGTTAACTTAGAATCCAGAAAATACAGGATAAATATGTGCCATCATTGGCTGAGGCCAGTAACACTGTATTGAATAACAGAAGGTATATATGGAGAGACACTATTCACATTCATTAATGTAGTAACATGGAATAAGGAAGGTACCAGCAGGGAGTCACTGGAGTAAGAAAAATGGGAGGGACGAAAATGAGAAACCTGCTACAACCTCTACCTGGCACGGCAGGAAATGGAGAGGCACAAGGGACGAGCATCAGGTGCAGGGCAGCCCCTTGCTGAGGGGCATGGTCAAATGCAACATTACTGCTATATAAAAAAAAATTTAAAATACCCACACAAAGCAGAGCAGCTTCCCCTCTATCTGCCCGAGCTCCTGTACACCCAGGGATGTACATACCCCAGAGGGAAGGCAGCCGCTACCGGGCCCACGGCAGAAGAGGGCCCCATGCAAGCTGCCCCTCCACCTTGCAGAACTTGTGGCAATATTTGGACTGGCCCACTGTATCTACATCAACTGTGATGGGGCCCTGGCCATTTAAGTTTAAAAAAAGGAAAATATATATCAGAATAGGTCCAAAAGCCCATACTCATGAAAGCTGCCCTGATAACCGGCCCTGAGTGACACCGTTTTGGGGAGCTCATTGGGCTTTGCCAGAAGTGAAAAAGAAAGCATATTTATTAATGGTCTATATTGGGGGGGGGGGGGGGATTCTCAACCAGTGGCACTAGTGCCACTGGTTGGAAGGGGGCATAAAAAGTGGAAGGGGCATAAAGCACTGCAGATGACCTCCTGCTCCAATATCATGTTTCAGGTGGCCAAGGCTTGCCATCATATCTTTAAATGACTGTATTGCTGGTAGATGAGCTTGCATTCACTGTCTAGGGAAGACTGTATTGGGTGTCTTTAATTGTAAAATTCAACCCATTGGTGGCTCATGAGGAGAGCGTTAGGAAACACTGCTTACAGATAGTTGGCTCTTTAGCACTGCTGCAGCACTAGTTTCACCTGTACATCTGTGTGGAGATCTGTAAAACATGAGCCATTAGTGGCTCTCGAAGGGAGGGTTGGGGAACACTGCCATACAGGGGATATTAGTGTTGAACGAACCCGTAGAAGCTGGGGTGCAGCAAGTTTGCCCAAACTTTGAACAAGTTTTATTTGGATACTTGAACTTGACCCAAATCTGAACCCCATTGAAATCAATGGTAACCAGAACTTTGGGACCTAAAATGCAAAAAAAAAAAAAAAAAAAAAAAAAAAATTACATAGGTGGGATGCCTGGCGGGCAAGGAGTGGGGAGGCGGAGGGGGGGACCCCCATCTGTCAAGGGGCAGAATTGGACCAGGACTAATACAAAAAAAAAAAAAAAGAAGAAGGGAGGCAGCCAGTGTGCAGCACATAGGAAGAGACTGTACACTTACCCGAACCACCGATCTTTGTACGCATTCTCATTTTGCACAATGATGGCCAGGGCTACAATAAGATGGCTTCCCCCATAAGTGAGGACACTGGTAGCTGCCAGAGAAAAGCCCTAGGACTACTGGTTGGGAACCCTTGCTCTAGACCAGCCCTGGGCATTGTAAGGCCCCAGGGGCCACATACGGCTTCGATTGGCCCACGACCAGCATTCCCTGTACGGTGCGCGGCCGCACGCTGCTGGCGCCCCCGCCGCTCAGAGCCTGCTGTCCTGCAGGTTTGGCTGTGGGCGGAGTTTCTCTTCCCGCCCTTGGCCTGTACTGGGTGGCATGTGTCAGTCTCTGCGAAACAGACGCCGTGATGGAGGTTCTCCAACCACTTCTCTGTGCCTCACGTCACAGGCTGCTGGCACTTGTAGTCCACACCAAGTGTGTTACATGCCGTACGCAGCGCCCAATGGTGCACTGGCTCTCGTAGTCCATTTCTGGCCAGACCAATGCCTCTGGGAGGCTGGGGGACCATGCTGCAAGGTGGGAAGAGTTTCACAGTGCCTTTTATCCAAGCCCCCCGGGCATCCCAAATCGGGAGGCTTCACTTTTTGAAACCCTTTTTATTCCGTAGCAATGTGAAAAAAGCGGACTCCTCTGAAAGCAGAACAAAACCCAGAGTGGCCATTGGTCTTCCCCCTGGGTATCCCAGATCAGGATGCTCCACTGTGTGAAACCCTTGTTACTTAGTAGCAACTTGACAAATGGTGGACTCCCCCTTAAAGTGGAAATGAACCCAGAGCGGCCACTGGTCTTCCACCTGGGCAACCCAGATCGGGGCTTTGTTCCGCTTTAAGAGAGAGACTTCCATTTTTTCACACAGTGGGGCATCCCGATCTGGGATTTCCAGGTGGGGGGGGAGACCAGTGGCCGCTCTGGGTTTTGTTCTGCTTTATGTGAGGAAATCTGCAATTTTTCACATTGCTACTGAGTAAAAAGTGAGCAGCGCTGTGTTACTTTAATAATGTAAAGGAGGGGGGTTATTCCATCCTAACCTGGTTTGGTTAGTCATGTTTTAAAGCAGACCAAAACCCATGTAACCCAGCCCTTTGGAGTGTGAAGGAATCCAGGGCTGGGTTACAGGCATCATGTCTCTGGGGCATCCCAAGCTGTGCGAGACCTCACTGGACACAAAATGTGGTTAATTTAATACATCGTTTTGTAAGGCAACCTCACTTTCATTGTTTAACTATAACATACTTGTACCAGCTTGTCATAACTATGCCATTTACTGCTTTTTATTAAGAAATACAATTATATTATGCAGAATTGAGTTCAGCCTTTTGGCCCGGCCATCCACAATATTTTTAGTTTCTCATGTGGCCCCATGGAAAAAATAATTGCCCACCCATGCTTTAGACTAAGGTAGTAGCATGTGGAGGCTAAAATACAGACCTTTGAAAAGGCTTTAAGGACTATGACCATACTAGTACAGGCCACATTAGTACAGGCCACATGTTCACTCGAGGAAAGGGCCGTTGGTCATGGTTGCCTCCCTGACCAAAAGCTGAAAGCCCCCAAAAGGCAAATTCAGCAGCTGTTATGAAACAAGGAATATATCTTTGAGCCCCCCCCCCCCCCCCCCCCAAACATCCTACCTGCAAGGAACCTCCCCTTTGTGGTCTGTTGCTTTGTTTTATAATACAAGGTATGGAGGAAATGGAAACTCTCTGCCCTCACACCATCCGACTTGTGATAATGACCTGCATAGTGGTAGCTTGGTGCTTTCCAGCATACTGAAGCTGCTCAACTAGTTTCACAGCCTGATCATTTAGGAAGATGAAAATTTGCTACGAACAATGTACAGTAAAACTAGTAGCAAGCAGGGTCGGATTATAAGGGGGGCACAAGGGGTGTGTGCCCCAGGGCCTCCACCAACATTGGGTTATGATCTCACCCAGGAGGCTTTTCGGTCTTTGCTGCTGGCCCTGCAGCCCATCGGACCAAAGCTATCATGGCAGTGTCAGGTCTGGACAAGCCTTTTTATGTTTTTGCAGACCTGCAGCCAAAGCCACCACAGGGCAGGACAGAGTCTAGAGCAGCAAAACCACTGTCAGCAATGCTACAATGATGGGTGTGTGCAGAGCCAGTCGGCGGCCGCTCACTGCATATAAGCAGCCAAGCAGGAACTGGACCAGCTGGGCGACTACACTACCCCCACCCAGAATGGCAAAGCAGGAGTTCCTGAGCAGCACCCACCCGCACAAGGGACTCGATCTGACATTCCAGTAAGTAGGCAGGTGGCAGACCACCACCAGTTACTTGGCTGGACCATTTAAAAAAAAAAATCTCAGGCCTCCACCACACTCAATCGGGCCCTGTTAGCAAGCCACCATTAGAAAAGACCCAGGTTGGATTTAATATAATGGGATACTAGAGATTGAAAAGTTCCCCTATTTAAAGTGGACCAACACCCAGGGGTGATCGGCCCGGAAATCTATAAGATTCCCGGGCCGATCACCCCCCACCCCGCGGGACATCCGAGATCGGGATGTCCCGCGGGGTGAAACCCCCCAGAAACCCCAAAAACACCTTACCTGATCCGCCGCCGCCGCCTCCCGCGCACCCCTCCAGACGTGCGCGCGCCCGCGCCGGCCCTCTGTGAATGGCCGGCGGGGGCGCGCGCGCGCCGAGAGTGACGCGCGGGAGGCGGCGGCGGCGGAAGCGGCCTGGACGTTCCTGATCCCCGCCTGGACGTTGGCGGGGATTGGCTGCGGCGCTCACGTGGGAGCGTTGAGAGGTGAGTTTTTTGGGGTTTCTGGGGGGTTTCACACAGCGGGGCACCCCCGATCGGGGTGCCCCGCCGAAGTGGACCAAAACCCAGGATAGTCAAAATCCTGGGTGTTGGTCCACTTTAAAAGTAAAAGCTCTTAAAAATAAAATATTTACATGACAAACATTCACAAGGAATAAGAGGTTTACCAATCTTTCCTTGTCAGTATGCACAATAATGCAAATCACCTCTTTATGCCTCATTGCTATTCCTCTCAGATGCCCGTCCGCCATTGGCTCCGAGTGTGTAGCTTAGCGCTCGCACTCAGACTGGCTGCTTTTTTTCTCTGCAAGTTTTGTGGTTCAGTGGGTGGGTAGGACTCCAGGAAGGAGCCTGTCTGTGCCATTGATGGGCGGCACTCCCATGACTGTGCTAGCGTTCCATACGCCTTCAGTTGTCTCCAACCCACACTCCAATAAATAAATTCTTTGGAATTTTAATCGGCCAGAGGAGACCGCCAAAGCTGTGACAAGCAAAATACAGTAATCAATGTACGTACAACAATCCCCCCTGATACATATGCATTGACACATACCCAATAAATAACCCCACAAATTATACATAACCAAATGCAAGTACCCTGGTAACTTAAACAAGTATCAATAAATATATTAATCCTCTCTTTCTCCAAACACACACACTAATACAACACCTATTCCAAAAAACACCCAGAAACCCCAACCAGCCTTCCGGGCTGGCACATTCCAGCGAAGAGATTGGGGGGGGGGGGGGGTGATGGAGGGGAGGAGGCCTTTATACCACCCCCTCCTTTCCCTGATCTCTCTTCCCCCCCCCCCCCCCCCATCCCATAGGCTGGTCAGCGGGAAGCGCAGGCCAGTCATGGGCTGCCAACCTTAGAAGGCCAGCAACCTTCTAGAAGGAGCCTGACCTTGCTGGAGGGGGTGATCATAACAGAAGGGGAAATAGCGCTGAGGGGGGGGGGGTGCCTGCTTTACAGTGAGTGTGTGTGTTGCCACTAACTGGATGCCCCTCATTGGCTGTAATGTTGGGGCTGGCCATAGGTGTGGGATGCCCCTCATTGGCTGTAATGTTGGGGCTGGCCATAGGTGTGGGATGCCCCTCACTGGCTGTAAGGGTGGAATGTAGAAGGGGGATTTTAGCACACCATTTGTAAGAATATTTTTCCTATTTTTGTTCTCTAAACCCTGGGTGCATCTTATTTGTGATGTGACATTAAAGAGTAACACCACACCAGATTTTTGGGGTGTTCCTCTCAGTGAGGGCATCGTGAATTGGCATGTCCCGCTGTGTGTATCCCCCAAGGTCACTCCATTAACTCACATTCGCTCCCACGGCGCAGACTCTGGGCAATTCTGTGCTGCTGGATGCTGCATCCCCCCGCTCACCTCCTAGCCGCCGCGTGCCCAAATCGCCCTTTGAGAAAGGCTGGCCGCGCATGGCTAGAGGCAAGCTGGGGACACAGCCGCTGTGCAGAGACTCAAGTGCTCCAGGAAAGGGTGAATGAGACAGGGCTTCTGGGTGGTTTAACAGAGAAGACCATCCCAATTCTGGATGCCCCAAAGAGTTGGAACTCAGATGGTTGAAAGACTCCAGGGTCTCCGATGTTCCTCAGTTACTCTGATTGGATGAGAGCCCATGCATGCGCCATAGGAACATGAAGAGGCGAGTTGTTCAGGGTGATCTTGGGGGGGTCTCACAGCAGGGCACCCCACTTTAAGTATTCTAAATGAAGCTGCTGGCTTTGCTTCCATTTCTGAGTGTGGTTGAACTAGGAAGGGCATGTCATGATGCAGCTTTACAAGTCATGAGCATGCTCTGCTGTGGTCAGATAATTGTGGAGTCACTGTGCCTTGCAGTGCTCACTTGTGACAAAAGTGCCGAGTCAAATCTTCTCCAAAAGTTGCAGGGGATCTTAAGACCCTTTGGATGACCCGCCTGATACTACATAGGGGGCCATTTTTTAAAAATATTAAATTTTTCAACTGCACGTAAAAAATTCTGCATAGCACCTGCAGAATTGCTCCATCACATAACAAGTTCACAAGTATTAAATGCCATCTGAAGGCAAAGACATCAGGCCATTTCTTTGACTCCCCCCAGGAGTGTAACTGCAGGGGCCGTGACTGCACTGGGGCCCACAAGGTCAGGGGGCCGCACCATTGTTGCTCCTCATCCTGTTTATGAGCTCTATGCTAGCCCGGCATCAATGATGCACCATGTGTCTCCCAAATTCAAACTTTAGTGTATATGCAGGATAAAGTGTGGTGGAGGCCGCAGATACAGTATTGTTTTTCCATTAAAATAGTCCAGCCAAGTAACTGATTAGTGGTTGTCAGGCACCCGACTACTTACTGGAACATCAGATCGAGTCCCTTGTGCGTGCTGCTCGGGAACTCCCGATTTGCCATTCTGCGGGAAGGGGGGTGTAGTCACCCAGCATAAAACAGTTACCTGTATTGAGCTGCCAGCGGCTGTGCTTGGTGGCTTATGTGCTGTGACAGCTCTGCACACATCACTGTAGAGTTGCTGACATCGGCTTTGCTGCTCTAGACTGTTCTGCCCTGGGGTGGCTTTGGCTGCAGGTTTGCAAAAACAAAAGCTTGCACAGGTGCAAGGGGGCCCTCATTGCAGCCAATATCTTTGTTGCTGGCCTGTCAGACTGAAAAGCCTCCTGGACAGACCATAACCCAAAAGTTTGGTGGCGGCCCCCTTTGCAGGGCAAGTTGTGGAGGCCCTGAGGTGTGGACCCCTCATAATCCAGCCCTGAGTATATGTATACACAAGGATGTCATTGCCACAAAGTGGAAATGAATGGAGAAGGCAAAGCTTTATAGCAGAAACAATCATCTGGGCCTCGATTCAATAAAGGTAGAAAAAAATTCCATTCATAAGAAAAAAGCCTGAGAACTTCCCTGTTGCTGAATCACCAGCTAAGAAAACAATGAAAGTCAATGGCACTTTTTTACTCCTAAGTAGAGAACTGTTTACTCTTTTCTACACTGTAGTAAACACTGCCATTGACTTTCATTGTCATTTTATCTAGTGATTTTATCTAGTGATTCAGTAAGGTTTTGTCATGAATTACATTTTTTACTACCATGAGAATATTTTTCTACCTTTATTGAATCGAGACCCTGGTATTAGAGTGGAGCAGGAGAAGTAAAAATTGGCATGGGGGGGGGGGGAGCAATTCAGGCAATTCTATTTAAAAAAAAAAAAAAAAAAAAAAAATAGGTTTTGGTCTGCTGTAACTAGTATACCATTAGAAAATAGTGAATTACCAATAGACTCCAGTGATTTTGGACGGAACATGCTTGAAATGGCATTTAAATAGACCCAAAGTAGCAACAGGATGGATAGGATCCAGATAATGGTTCAAAATGCAGAGAACATAAAAATGGACCTGTAATCAGGATTTTCACTATCCTGGTTATAGGTGCTTGTCCCTGGGTATCCCAGTTTGTGATGCCCCACTGCAAGAACCCCCCCCCACACACAACTTACCTTTCTGCCATTCCCACAGCACATGGTCTCAGTCAGCGCTTTATGGTGTGCAGACTAATGCACAACAAAGTCGTTTTGGATGGAGTGTTGGCATAGAAATTGACTACAGACCGACTTTCTCTGCAGTTTATGGCACGCTCCTCTGTCCAGTCTATCTGAAATCACTCCTATGTGGACCTTTAGTGTTGATATGACTGGCTGTAACCAGTTGTGCCCAATGATGTAGGAAGATGCACTGAGTGTTTTTGACCAAGTGGACCTGAAGTAATAAGAATACCGCTCCCACTTGTGACGGGTGGAAACCATGGGCAACACTACAAGTAGTAACCATTAGAGCCCTGTCAGAGGAATAGGCCACTGATAGTGATAGAGACCCTTAAATAGTTAAACCTGTTGGATGCATCTCTTAGGGTCATTGCATCATGAAACCACATGATGGCAGTGTAGCCTAAGGAATGGACCTAACCAATACTTTAATGGTCTGGCATTCCCCTTTAGTTTGGTAAAAAAAGCCAGGTGGCATTGGCAACATTAACTGCCCTGCCATTGGTTGGAACTTACAACTAAGTTAGAATAGCAACAATACAGAGGTTATATAAGAGAGACCAACCCTTCCAGAGTGTTCTACGTTTGGAGTTTGACATGAGGGGATGCATTTCAATGTAGTGGAGGAGCTGAGAAACAGCCATGGAGGAAACCATTGGAATAGACTGTTGCTGTAACCTGTGGATCATGCTGTACTGAACTGTTTGCCGTTTTACCATGGATGGAAGCCAACCAATAAAGACCATGTGGAGTTCATTTAAGAGTGTCATCTCTGAAGACCAGCGACGACTGAAGCCGGTAAGTGCCCCTCCACCCACACCGACATAGGATGCCCTACCCTAGGTCCAAGAACCCCACTCGCTCCCCAGAGCACATGCCCAGGGCCAGGCAAGCACCCGCTACACACTTGTACACAATGGAGCCCTGCTTACATCAGAAGATCACAGCAGCAGGGAGTACCTGCCCACCACACCATAGCTGAGTTCCCCTGAATACAAGAATCCAAACCCCTCTTTCCATACACATTGCACATCACCGGATGTGCCTGTAACATGCCATTTGACTAGCCATGCAAACCCACACCAGCCATTCTGATAGGTCTGGGCTAGGTGTATACATCAGATAAAAGGATGCCAGGGTTGCCACCACAGCCCAAGCATGCACCATGGGACCAACAGAACCATATCTTTTGCAAAAAAAAAAAAAAAAAAAAAAAAAAAAAAGGGAATTTAACACAGCAGGGCCTCCCATATCAGGAGACTCCTGGGGAGAAGAAGAGCACCAACCCTAGACATTTATAGGAACATTTTTGATCCACTTTACAGTAAGTTGCAGGTATGGGATCATGGGCATACATACCATAGAGGCAGGGAAGGCAGCTGCTACTGCTAATGCAAGCTGCCTCTACCAATGAGGCCCCTGTGGCAACAGCATCAGACTGGGGCCACAGCAGTAGGAAGTGTTGGCACACGGTCTACAAGGAGCACCAGAAGTTCTGCAAGGCATGTGGCTTCTCCCTGGAACTCTATAGGGCACTCAGGGAAACAAGCACCCCAGGAAGAAATTGAACTTGTCAGGCCCCACAGCATGCCAACACTACCTAGAACTCCAATCAGACTAGTTTCCAACTGTCAGACTAGGTGTCTGTGGCCCACCAGGAGATCAGACTCTGGGGGCCCACCTTACAGTTACATGAAAATATAACTTATTTTTAGTGCTCATGCATACAGACATTAAACCTAACTGCTTGGTCATCTCTCAAACCAAGTCCACACCCTTCTCTGTAGATATTTTTCTGCCAGGGGTTAGGTCTTACTTTTGCTATAGGGCCAGGCAAAACCTATGTGGACCCCTGTAGGTGTTTCTTACCTGCACACTTGTAGCTGTAGCAGGGTGTGTCTGTTGTCCTCATCCAGGTGCCTGACCAGCATCACCTGTGGGGTTTTATAGGAGAACTTGCATAGGATTGTGGGAGATCTCACTTCTCTACAAGGAGCAAAGCTAATCAGCAAACAGATGATTATGAAGAGGTGCACATTGATGTGTGGATAAGCTAAAGGGGGTCATGCTAAAGATTTTCAGGCTAATTCATTACTAACGCCAGGTAGTGACAGAGAGCGGATTTCAGAGCACCCGCTAGTAGTTGCTGTGCTCGGCCATGGATCATTGTTTCAGAGCGCCTCAGTTGCTGTAGGGCATTGATGAATATGATGTGTGAGTCGCAGTACTACGCTGTATGGGACCGAATGGTAGCGCCAGCTCAGTGCGACTGACTCACACCACAGTCATCAAAAAAACAGCCACAAACAGCGCCGGCACTCATAATCATGTAGTTGTAGCCCATAGCGCCAGAGGCTGTGTGATTAAAGGCTTTTTTTGAACATGTATCCACTAGTAACAAAGCGAAAACATATGGAATTACATTGTTATAACATTGTAACATGAACACTTTAATACCAGACATGTAAGGACAATTCTGCATAAAAATATTATTATTCCAAAAAGTTTTCAAAAATGTCATTTTCTTGCCCAGTATACATGTCAAGTTTTTTTTTAGGGAAAAAAAAATTGGGATCAGGAAAGGGATTTATGGATCATCCATAGAAATGTATGGGAGCGACAGGTAACAACAGGTAAGACATGGCACTCTGCAAGGCTGAACGCCGGCGCTGTACGCTGAGGCTAGGATAATGATGAATCGGACGCTACATGGCGTTGTTCTAGTCGCTCACCAGATTCGACTTCATAAATGTGTAATTGCGTGCAGTCTCCGGCGTTTACCTGACGCTACCTGGCGCTGCACAGGCTCTACCTGGCGCTATCCCTTCATGAATAAGGCCCTTAGTGAACCAAGTTTAAATCTAAGTGGGTTATTCATGAAGGGATAGCGCCAGGTAGCACCTCGTAGCGGCAGGCAGCGTCTGGTGAACGCTGGGCACTGTGCGCAAAACCACACATTAATGAAAGCCAATATGGTGAGCGCCTCTAATAGCGCCATGTAGCGTCACATGCATTATTACAGGTGGCTCAGCGTATAGCGCCGGAGCTCTAGCTTCCAGAGTGCCAGGTATTACCTTACGCTCACTGTCGCTCTTCCATACATTTCAATGGCCATTCATTTGCTTGTGTTTAAACAGCGTGTTTTTTTTTTGTTGTTGTTTTTTTTGCTCAAATCATTGTGTGACGTCTCCTGGCTGCAAACAAACACTTTTAGAAACTTTTTTGTCTTTCTAGATTTTTATGCAGAATTGTCATTACAGGTCTGCCACTAAAGTGTTAATGTCCCAGTGATTAAACAATGTCATTCCATGTGTTTTCGCTTTGTTACAGGTGCATATGTGTTCAAAAACAGACTTTAATCACACAGAGTCTGGCGCTCTATGCTATAGCGACCAGATTTAGCATGCCAACGGTGTGTGCGTGTCCTTTTTTGATAAGTATGGTAAGTTTAATATGTGATGACTGGGCCCCATGACAGCTATGCTTGATCATGCTCGAGGCATGGACCCCAGACCATACAGCATATAGTGTCTGAATCCCTATAGCCTAAAATGTGATGGCAGCCATGCCATCACATATATACTTTAATGGCCCCAGACCGTACTATCTATGGCGTCTGAATCCCTATAACCTATAATGTGATTACTGGGCTCCATGGCAGCCATGCCATCACATATATACTTTAATGGCCCCAGACCGTACTATCTATGGCGCCTGAATCCCTATAATAACCTATAATGTGATTAATGGGCTCCATGGCAGCCATGCCATCACATATATACTTTAATGGCCCCAGACCGTACTATCTATGGTGCCTGAATCCCTATAATAACCTATAATGTGATTACTGGGCCCCATGGCAGCCATGCCATCACATATATACTTTAATGGCCCCAGACCGTACTATCTATGGCGTTTGAATCCCTATAACCTATAATGTGATTACTGGGCCCCATGGCAGCCATGCCATCACATATATACTTTAATGGCCCCAGACCGTACTATCTATGGCGCCTGGATCCCTATAATAACCTATAATGTGATTACTGGGCCCCATGGCAGCCATGCCATCACATATATACTTTAATGGCCCCAGACCGTACTATCTATGGCGTTTGAATCCCTATAACCTATAATGTGATTACTGGGCTCCATGGCAGCCATGCAGAATTATGCACATAGCATGGGGCACAGTCATCACAGAACCACCATTGAAAATCATCCCACTGCCACATAACTAAAATAATCAAAACAAAAAAGCATAACTTACCAGTAAATGTTCTGTTCTGTGCTGCTGGCCATGTCCATGAACAGTTCACCATCAGCACTGCTCCTCAACAATGAAAACTGCTTTTGCAGTGCAGTACAGTGGGGCCTAGAGCGGGGTCCTGTGCAGGTTCAGGCATTGGCTAAGCCATGGGCACGCAGGCAGGGGAGAGGCCTATCCAGTAGGGGGTGCAGTGGAAGAAGAGAGCTGAGGATCAATAATGTGGTGGGGTGCAACGCTACAGTAGTGAAAGCACCAGCGGCCAGGGCTTTGGCAGCAATTAAGTGAAAGCTCAGGTGGCCGTCGCAGTGACAGCACATCAGTGGCCAATTATATCAGTACAGTGCAGGGCCGCCATCATTGATCAGAGGCCAGAGCCAGGGCCCCCTTCTGGGTGCTTGGACCCTGGGGCCCAGGACAACAGTCCCACTTCTCCTGCCCTGATGGCAGTGATGTCTATAGATGAAGTCTACGCTTTGGAGTTGCCAATTAGGGTGTATACTCAAAAACATCCTGAAATAATACTACTGAATACTGAAATTATTCTACTTGATTATTATTTATGACAGAGCTGCATTTCAATATCTGCTACCTGCTGCAGTGACCCCGTGTACCTGGGCTACCTAGCTACTTTTACAATAGTATTATTTTTACATAAAATATGTATTAATGTTTTTCACAGATTTATAGTTCTTATGGTAAAACGAGGATAATTACTAGGGATGGGTGAACCCCCAAAGTTCGTGTTCGGGAAGTTCGGCCAGAATTTGAATAAATGTTCGAGTTTGGGGACCCGAACTTTGGGAAATGGCTTTCGTGCCAGCACTGGAAGTGTCCTTACTAATGGGAGCTGAGAGGCCATCTTTTTGTAGCCCTGGCTGGGGCCAGTTTTAAATGCTGCTGCCGCTGACAGGAGAGGGAGGATCATGTAGAGGTAAGTCACAGGAGTTTACTGCTGCTGTAACCGCAGCAGCCAATCAACCAGCTTTGCGTATTTGGGTCAGATGCCGAAGTCGAACATGGACTTCTGGCTAATTTCCACATGTGCCATGGATTGCGCCCTGGCCACTGGGTATGCGCACACAGTGATAAATCAACTCTCCACTGTATACAAGACTGTTATATGTTATAACATATTATTGTTAGTTGTTATATTGTTACTTGAGGGCAGTCATTTTACTACGATTACTACTTTGTAGAAAATAACCATCTCCACTGGAGTAGAGAGCTGTGTTCTCTGCTCATCCCCTCTGCTCATCTCACTGCACATTAAGCACTGTATCTCTTCTCTAAAAATGCTGATGTTTGTGGAGAAAATCTATCGTCAACAATGATAAGCTATACAGGGAGGAGGTAGATGAAATCAGTAGCTGGTGTAGTGAAAACTCTTTGGTAGAGGACCTTCCCTCTCATCATTGTCATCAATACTGAAGAAGCAAAGATGGTGGAGGAGACCTCATTTCTCAAAACGGGCAGGCTGATTCATCACTAACGCCAGGTAGCGACAGATGAGCATCTGTAGCAGGCATTTTCAGAGTCACTGTGCTCAGCCGTGGGTCGCTACTTCATAGCAACTCAGTCGCTGTCCAGTAATGTTGATTACATTGTGAGGAGTCGCTATTTGAACAGTACAGCGCTATATGGGAGCGCATATTAGCGACTGCTCATAGCGACCGACTCACACCATATTCAGCAAAAAAACAGCTTTACTAATCTCTCTCAGATATATCTGCACTCAGATATATCTCTCAGGCCCCAATCTCTCCTCTCTACTATCTCGTCTCCCCAACTGCCTCTCAGCTATTTCTTCATTCATGTCATCTCGCTTCTTCAAGCTAAACATGGACAAGACAGAACTGGTCATTTTCCCACCTTCTAACTCCCCTCCCCTCTCTAACACGTCAATTTCTGTCAACAATTACGCAATAACAGCAATTCCCCAAGCTCGGTGCCTGGGGGTCATTCTGGACTCTGCCCTCTCTTTCAAACCACATATTCACTCCCTGGCCACCTCCTGTCGCCTCCAACTTAAAAACATCTCCCGCATCCGTAGTTTCCTCTCACCTGACACCACTAAAATGCTAGTGCATGCCCTGGTCATATCCCTTCTGGATTACTACAGCATCCTTCTTTGTGGCTTACCAACTAACAGACTGGCACCCCTCCAATCTATCCTGAACTCTGCTGCTCGCCTCATCCATCTCTCCTCTCGCTTCTCCAGTTCTGCGCCTCTCTGCCAATCCCTACACTGTCTGCCAGTCCCTCAGCGAATCCTGTTCAAAACTCTAACTCTCGCATACAAGGCTCTCTCCAACCAGGCCCCGCCCTACATCTCATCTCTAATCCAACAGTATCAACCTAGACGCAGCCTCCGCTCTGCTGCTGACCTTCTCCTGTCCTCCACCCTGGTCACCTCCTCTCATGCCCGCCTCCAGGACTTCTCACGTGCAACTTCAATCTTCTGGAATGCCGCACCCAATCCGCCACTCCACAACCCTCAAAACCTTCAAAGGCGCCCTTAAAACACACTTATTCAGACAAGCATATAATCTGGCCTAACCAATCTTCTAAAGAGCACATGCCACAAAGCTCAATACTGACTGTTTGTGATCCTTCCCCCTCGTCTTCACCCCTCTTCCTTTAGACTGTAAGCTCCTCAGGGGCGGGGCTCTCTCCCCTATTGTATCTTGTACTCAGAATATCCATTGTCAAACCTGTAAAACTGCATTTGAAATAGTATATGTATCGTATGTTTCTACCCTGTCTGTAATTACTATGTAAAGCGCTACGGAAGATGATGGCGCTATATAAATAAACAATAATAATAATAATAATAATCTCTGGCGCTGAAGCCCAGAGCGCAGGAGGCAGTGTGTTTAACGTCTGTTTTTCAGCATCTTTCCACTAGTAACAAAGCGAAAACATATGGAATTACATTGTAGCAACATTGTAACATGAACACTTTAATGGCAGACCTGTAATGTCATTTCTGAAGAAATATATAAAAATAAAAAAATGTGAAAAAAACAGCCTTTTCAATGGCAGAAGTGGTCACAGAATTATTTGAGATTAAAAAAACAAAAAAAAGCACAGTTTAAAGAGAAGGAAAGGATCGTCCATTGAAATGTATGGGAGAGCGACAGGTAGCGAGAGGTCATACCTGGCGCTGTGCAAGGCTGAACGCCGGCGCTGTTCGCTGAGGCTGGGATAATGATGAATAAGACGCTACATGGCGTTATCCCAGTTGCTAAACAGATTCTGCTTGATAAATGTGTAATTGCGTGCCATGTCCGGCGCTCACCTGTCGCTACCTGTCGCCACTTCTCATTAACCAGCCACTACCTGACGCTATCCCTTCATGAATAAGGCCCTACGTTTTCTTAGGATCTGAGTTGGCAAAACATCACAGCACCCAGAATCTGGTTGTGTTGTTTCACAAGTTCAGTTCTGTGCTCCTTCTTTGGTTCTGGGGTGCAGCTAAGCAACTAATAAAAAGAAATATTTGTTTCTTATACAGTACATTATTTAATGTATCTTTATATTACTTACAAAGTTTTATTTCATGTGTAACCTATTGCTCGGTTGGAGGTGTGATCTGTTTTACTTTTACCCCAAGGGTTTGCTTTTATATTTGGTATTGTGGACTGTTTTTTTATTGTTGTATTTTTTTTTATATAAAAATACACTTCAATAAGTCTATATATAATAAAATAACATTTGTACAACATTGTTTCAAAAGCACACAGGAACCCACAATGAAAATATACAGCGCATCTGTTTAGTGGAGTACAATCTACCTCTACAGTCTTAATGGCAACAAAGATACAGCATTTTAACAGATACGTGGAGGCTGATTCACTACTAGGGCCACGTATTGCTAGATGAGCATCTGTATAGCGGCTCCTAAAGCGACTGCTAGTAGACGCTGTAAGCGGGTATCGGGTTGCTGTAGTAACTGTCCGGCATTGATGAATGTGATGTGTGTTGGGCAATCTAACAACAGTACAGCGCTGCACCAGGCAAGAGGTAGCGCCAGCTCAGTGCGTCCGGCACTCTGCGCTCCACATCATATTTAACAAAAAACTACACACACACAGTGTCGACGCTCTAAAGCTGGACGCTCTAGCATAAAGCGCCAGACGCTGTGTGATCAAAGTCTGTTTTTAACCACATATCCAACAGTAACAAAGTGAAAACACATGGAATGACATTGTAGCGGGCGCCTGCCTGGCCGTGGGCACGCGCTCTGGGGAGCGAGGGGGTTCTTGGACCTAGGGTAGGGCATCCCATGTTGGTGTGGCATGTGTGGGGTGGAGGTGCACTGACATGCTTCAGTCGACGCTGGTCTCCATTGATGACACTCCTTGGTGCAAATAACAGGGTCTTTATTGAAAGGCTTCCATCCATGATAAAACAGCAAAGTTCAATTACAGGCATCATCCATAGGTTACAGCAAACAGTACAATCCATTGGTTTCCTCCATGACTGTCTCTCAGCTCTCAGCATGAGCATGGTCTAGGCTTAGATGGAAGGGTTGGTTTCTCCCTTTTATAACCTCTGTATTGTTGCCTTAACAAACTAAGCTGCGAGTCTCAACCAATGGCAGGGCAGGTGATGTTGCCAATGCCACCTGGCAAAGTCTCTGTTTATCCAAATAAAGGGGGACGCCGGACCATTTAAGTGTTGGTTAGGTCCATTCCTTAGACAACACTGCCATCATGTGGTTTCATGATGCAATGATTCCAAAGAGATGCATCTAACAGGATTTAACTAAAACTATTAAGGTTTCTATCACTATCAGGGGCCTATTCCACCGACAGGGCTCTAATGGTCCTACTTGTAGTGTTGTCCATGGTTTCCACCCGTCACAACATTGTTTTAACACTGGGACAATAACACTTTAATGCCAGACCTGTAATGACAATTCTGCATAAAAATATAAAAAGTCAAAAAAATGTATAAAAATGTTTGTTTGCAGCCAGGAGAGGTCACACAGTGATTTGAACAAAAAAAAAAAAAAAATTAATTGGCTAACATGCTATTTATACACAACAAATGAAAGCCCAATAAAATGTATGGAAGAGCGATACAGAGCGACAGGTACTACATGGCACTCCTGAGCCTAGAGCACCGGCGCTATACACTGAGCCATCTGTAATAATACATCGGACGCTACATGGCGCTGCTAGAGGCGCTCACATGTTCGTTTTTTCAAATGTGGTTTTGCGTTCAGCATCCGGCGTTCACCAGACTCTGCCTGCCGCTACAAAAACTATTATTATTATTATTCATATATAACGACTAATAGTGAAAGTTTTGTTATTTTCCTCTAAAAGAAGTCAGCTGTAAATGCTGTAACAAGCTTCTGTTGCAGTCAGTCCCACAGATGTATAGTCCCCTATGGTAAAGAAGACTTGCCACCTCTGAAGATTGAATACCGTATATACTCGAGTATAAGCCGAGTTTTTCAGCCCACTTTTTGGGCTGAAAAAAGCCGCCTCGGCTTATACTCGAGTCAGTGCCGAAATGGAGGAGAAAAAGGGGCCAGGCGACATGCCCATTCATTTCCCGCCCCCGTGCCGGCTCCCGCACTCACCCTCTCACTTGCAGCTGTTCCTTCACTGCCGCCCGCACCTCATGTGCCGGGGACGGGATGCCGCTCAGCGTCTCCGGGGGGGGCCTCCCTCGGGCCGGCCTGAACGGTGGGGAGGGGGGCGGTGGTGCTCTGTGCCATTGTGCCGGTAGGGCGGGGACCGGAGCACACTGTGCAGCCCAGCGTCAAGCGCCGGGCAGGACGCGCAGCGACGGAGGGCAGGGCACGCCGGCCGGGGGCGGTGACGCGCACGTTCTGGGCCGGCTCCCGCACTCACCCTCTCACTTGCAGCTGTTCCTCCGCTGCCGCCCGCACCTCATGTGCCGGGGACGGGATGCCGCTCAGCGTACGTTCTGGGACGCCCTCGGGCCGGCTTCTACGGACAGGCTGTGCAAACGAGAGGTAAGTGTGTATACCGTATATACTCGAGTATAAGCTGAAAAAAGCCACCTCGGCTTATACTCGAGTCAATAACTTGTTCCATTTTTTTATGGTAAAATTAGGTGCCTCGGCTTATATTCGGGTCGACCTATACTCGAGTATATACGGTAGTTTTTCTCCAGATAGAGGGAGGATTGTACATGAAATAGTTTTTTTCCCATATTTTCTTATTGGCCATTTACTGTATATATTTTTAGAAATTAATTAGGTGCCTTAGATGTCCCTTCTCAAGATTTAATAAAGTTAATTGCTGTAATCTTTCTTCATAACTAAGATCCTTCGTTCCTCTTATCAGTTTGGTAGATCGCCCCTGCATCCTCTCCAAAATCGGGGCATCCTCCTTTCAATAAACTGGTGCTCAGAACTGGCCTGTATGTTCCAGATGAGTCCCTTGTAAAGAGGTAATATTACATTCCTGTTTTAAAGATGAAATGTAACCGCGCTGATATTTCTTACTATTATTGATTTTGGTCAGTTATTAAATTATTATTGCTCAACGTGTGTTAATCCTTTACCCCTATGGATCCTACATGCACATATTATTCCAAAAACACATATTATTCCAAAAACACAGAGCACAATGATAAAACATTTTAGGTCAGCTTTAACTCTTAAAAAATTATATAAAAAAGTCCAAGCTTCTAGGGTGGTTCCCCAATCTGAGTATATCCTCAAAAGGCCAAGGATTTTGATGAATCACAGAAATTCCACCACATGTGTATAACAGCAAATTGCTGATGAGAATCTCGTGCCCACCACCGCCTTCAAAATACTCTTACCAGATAGTAATAAGCTTTAATGCCTTATTAAAAATCCTCCATGTTTTATTCCTCTCTTATTGAATAGGAGAGCCGGTTAAGTATTCTGATCTCCGCTTTAACAGGTGGAGGTGCGCTTTAATGCCTTATTAGATCCTCAATATTCCATTCCTCTCTTGTTATTAACAGAGCCGATTTTGTATTCTTATCCCACTTTGGCTGCTTGATGATTTCAGGGATTTCAGGGATCAATACCAAGCGATGGAACCTGTTGTGACGTCACAAGCTTCTATCCCTTGCTGCAACAGGTTCCATCGTTTGGTATTGATCCCTGAAATAATAATATAATATATAATTTTTTAAGAGTTAAAGCTGACCTAAAATGTGTTGTTTTTATCATTGATTGCTCTGTGTTTTTGGAATAAAATATTACATCCCTATCCCGGGATTTCAAGCCTCTTTTAATGCATGATAATATTTTGGTGCTCTTAGAAGCAGCTGCCTGACATTGCATACTGTTTTTTAGCCTGTGGTCTACCAGTATCCCAGATCCTTCTCAACAAGCTTTACTCCTCCTAGGACATACAGTATGTGGCATGCAGATTAATAGACCTCAGGTGCATTCATTTAAATTTGCCAGGTGGATACCCAGACATTAAAAGCGGACCTCCAGTCAAAAAAATCAAAACTTAGAGGCTGATTTACTACTAATGCCAGGGATCGGCAGATGAGCGTCTGTATAGCGGCGCTTAGAGCGACCGCTATTAGAGGCTGTAAACATCGGGCGCTGTAACCTAGCGACTCGGTCACTGTAGTAACCTGGCCGGCATTGATGAATGTGATGTATGTTGGGCGCTCTAACACCAGTACAGCTCTGCAGCGAGCGAAAGGTAGTGCCAGCTCAGTGCGACCGGCACTCGGTGTTTCACACAATACTCATCAAAAAAGTACTCACACAGAGCGTCAGCACTCTAAACCTGGGTGCTGGAGCACAGAGCTCAAGATTCTGCATGATTGAAGTCTGTTTTTGAACACACATCCACCAGTAACAAAGCGAAAACACATGCAATGACATTGTTTTAACACTGAGACAATAACACTTTAGTGCCAGACCTGTAATGACAATTCTTCATAAAAATATTAAAAGTCAAAAAAGTTACTAAAAGTGTTTGTTTGCAGCCAGGAGAGGTCACACAATTATTTAAGCAAAAGAAAAAAAATTTAATTGTCAAACACGCTATTTATACACAACTAATGAAAGCCCATTGAAATGTATAGCAGTGCACTGCAAAGTGACAGGTACTACATGGCGCTCTGGAAGCTGGAGCGCCGGCGTTATACGGTAAGCAGCCTGCAATAATACATACGACGCTACATGCCGCTCTTAGAGGCGCTCACCAGATTCGCTTTCTTAAATGTGGTTTTGCGTACAGTGCCCAGCGCTCACCAGACGCTGCCTGCCACTACGAGGCACTACCTCGCTATCCATTGTTAAAGCGGACCAACACCCAGGGGGGATCGGCCCGGGAATCTATAAGATTCCCGGGCCGATCAGATCCCTCCCCGCGGGGCATCCGAAATCGGGATGTCCCGCGGGGTGAAACCCCCAGGAAGCCCACAATCCTACCTTTTCCACGTTCCAGCGGCGCATGCGCATCCGCCACCGCCGCCTCCCGCTCGTTCCTCTTGCAGGGCGCGCTCCCTGTAAGAGGGACGCGCGGGAGGCGGCTGCGGATGCGCTCTGCTTGTCCGTCGCCGGTGATTGGATGAGCGAGTCACGTGGGAGTGGGGTGAGGTGAGTTTTCAGGGCTTTCTGGGGGGTTTCACACAGCGGGGCACCCCTGATCGGGGTGCCCCACCGAAGTGGACCAAAACCCAGGATAGTCAAAATCCTGGGTGTTGGTCCACTTTAAATAATCCCCTTAGTAAATTGCTCCCCTAATGCTCTTCTGTGGCAGTCAGAGACATAAGCTTATTGAGAGGGATTAACGCCACACAGATGTTTGGAATAGCAGGCAGATTCTGCAGTGTTAAACATGCATGGCAGCGGCCATCTTGCCACACACAAGAGAAAACTGCTTCTGAAAAGCAGGCCCTCAGTCACAATTGCCTCATAGTTCTGTGCTATCATCTTTTATTTGTAGCCCGAAGTAGTAAGCAGCTGTAATGACTCATCATTGAATAAAATACATTGTATACATTGTATCCCTTAACTGAGTGCTTTTGTGGTTGCAGCGGCCATAGAGATACATTGTATCAGCTTCCCTCACACTTTTTTCTTTTGCTACATTAGCTGTCTATTCAGTGTTTGTGTGTGAAAAATGCCAGGCAAGCTTCTCCTTGTTTCTGAGGCATATATCTCTGTCAATGTGGCGTGAATTGCTGATGGCACAGCACCACCCTAATTCCCGTGTGTAAGCAGAACTATCAGGTGTGTGGCAAGATGGCCGCCCCCATGTAATTCAATAGTGAATGGCATAATCTTTGTCATTCCACAACATCTGCATGGGGTAAGCGCTCTCAAACTGCTTATGCCACTGATCATAAGAGGGGAAGCAATTTACTAAACTTTCTTTTTTGACTGAAGGTCCACTTTAAAGTGACCTTTAATGGACTTGTGAACATCTTCAATGGACTGCACTGTGCTACTGCAAAAGTAGAGACAGTGCCAGTAATTCCATTATCTTAATCATTTATAAACAAGGTGAAATTAAATGAAACAAGTTAAAGGAGCACTATCATGAAAAGATGGGCCAGTAATAAAAATCCATATAAATATGCTGGATGGCGGGGGGAGAGGTCACTTATACACCCGGCATCTAGAAATATACAGCCAGCATTTTTTATTTTATTTATTTATTTTTTCCAAAGTAGTTTTATTGAAAGAGATAATAACACACTCCAAGACAAAACATTCAATACATTTTGTTCACCAGGAACTATTCAGCATAGGACACATTGCCCATGTTCTTCAGGCAATCCTGTTACAAGCTGTATTTTCTAAACTTAAAGACCTCAAAATCCTCATTAGGCATCTATGAATTGCAATGTCAACGCTACAGCTGCCCCTCAGGCTTCCACTCACCTCTTCATAGAAGCCAATCAGATTAGACAGCTTCTGCCCTCAGTAAAACTGTGCTGGTTGTCACTTATGATTTTATGCATAGTCACATAATTGTGCGTGTGCCGTATTTCTTTCCCCATAAGACGCACCCCACCCCCCACCCCCAAATTGAGGGAAATCTTACTGGGGCCAATGTTTAAGAAAAGTACATTCCCGCTGCTCTCACGCCACTGGCCTACAGCTCCTGCAGCAGCGCATCTCCCACCAACATACACACACATACATATGTCTACACATATCTTTTTATCTTTTTGGGTGGGGGCATGCCTGTCCCACTGTCTGCAACTCGGATGCCGCACACTGCCTGTAATGAGGATGCCTCACACAGCCTCTAATTGGGATGCTTCACACTGCCCCTAATGGGGATGCCTCACATTCCCTTTAATAGAGCATGCCACTCACTGCTTGTAATAGGGGATGCCAAACACTGCCTGTAATGTGGAATGTCTCACACTGCCTGTAATTGAGATGCCACACACTCTCTTTAATGGGGCATGCTTCTTACTGTCTGTAATGGGGTATGGCGCTCACTGCTTGTAATAGGGGATGCCGCACACAGCCTCTAATTGGGATGCTTCACACTGCCCCTAATTGGGATGCCTCACATTTCCTTTATAGGGCATGCCACTCACTGCTTGTAATTGGGGATGCCAAACATTGCCTGTAATGTGGAATGTCTCACACTGCTTGTAATTGAGATGCCACACACTCTCTTTAATGGAGCATGCTTCTTACTGTCTGTAATGGGGTATGGCGCTCACTGCTTGTAATAGGGGATGGCAAACACTGCCTGTAATGTAAGATGCCGCTCACCTCCTGTAATGTGGGATGCCAAACACTGCCTGTTATGTGGGGTCTGTAATGGGGTGATTGGGGTGATTCTGCACTTTAGCACACAATTTGGTTCAGGATAATTTTTTCTTGTTTTCCTCATTCAAATCCTTCCAAAGATGATCTCTTTAAGAAGTCTCTTGTGGGGTTTTCTGTTGCCCATCCTGTGATAAAGTTGTCTGGTTCATTTCGGAAAGGGATCATTTGGGTAAATGGTCTGAGCTCTTTCCACTTTAGTATGTTGGTTTGGGCCAAGTCTGAAAAGATCTGGTAAGCATGGCCCTGAAAAAGTAGTTATTTCTCCTGTGCAAACATCATTATCCTATATTTGCTTCTAAGTAATTTGCTTCCATTTCTGAGTGTGGTTGAACTAGGAATGGCATGATGCAGCTTTATGAGTCATGAGCATGCTCTACTGTGGTCAGAGATAGTTGCGGAGCCACTGTGGCTTGCTGTGCTCACTTGTGCTGAAAGCACTAAGGGACAGAGTGGTTGTTAGACCACCTTTTTGTGTGGTCATGGAGGAACAAAATTGGAGAGGAGGGGCAAATGTTGCAGACCTACTACAACTTCTACAAGAAATGGAGGAGAGGTGGACTGGATACCCATGAGGTGAGCTGCTTGCTGCCTTCTAATTGTGGTTGTCTGGACTGTTTCCCTATAGGGTGCGGCTATTTACAAATGGTTTACAAACCAGCCCATGGCAGGATCAGTGGACTAAAAAGAAAAAAATACCCTATAACTATAAGAATTTCACCAGATTGAAAAAAATATATATTTTGAACCATTCCTTTTCGAGTTGAAAAGTCTATCATCCAAAAGGTCAACTTGAAAAGGAATGGATCGAAATATTTTTTTTTTTAATCTGGTGAAATTCTTATAGTTATTTGGTTGACTTAGGGGTCAACTCCTGGGTGTGTTTTTCAGGCAATATATGGTCTCCTAATGCTGCTGCCAACTCCAGTGTCTCTTTCAGGCAATATATGGGCTCCCTCTGCTGCTGCCAACTCATGGGTGTGTTTTTCAGGCAATATATGGGCTCCCAATGCTGCTGCCAATGCCAATGTGTTTTTCTGGCAATATATGGGCTCCCTATGCTGCTGCCAACTCCAGGGTGTGTTTTTCAGGCAATATATGGGCTCCCTATGCTGCTGCCCAATCCAGAGTGTTTTTTTCAGGCAATATATGAGCTCCCTATGCTGCTGCTGCTGCTGCCAACTCCTGGGTGTGTCTTTCAGTCAACATATAAGCTCCCTATGCTGCTGTCAACTCGTGGGTGTGGCTTTCAGGCAATATATGGGCTCCCAATGCTGCTGCCAACTCCAATGTGTTTTTCAGGCAATATATGGGCTCCTAATGCTGCTGCCAACTCCTGGGTGTGTCTTTCAGGCAATATATGGGCTCCTAATGCTGCTGCCAACTCCTGGGTGTGTCTTTCAGGCAATATATGGTCTCCTAATGCTGCTGCCAACTCCAGTGTCTCTTTCAGGCAATATATGGGCTCCTAATGCTGCTGCCAACTCCAATGTGTCTTTCAGGCAATATATGGGCTCCCTATGCTGCTGCCAAATTCAGGGTGTGTTTTTCAGGCAATATATGGGCTCATCATGCTGATGCCACCTCAAGGCTCTGTAATTGTGCCGCTCTGCGACAGCGAATCTAATAGCGACGCCTCTGATCTGCATGTCATACTTCTTTACAATAGTATTTCACTAACCCAGCATGCATCCTATGCATGTTACAGCCAAGCAAAACGTTCTGCAACCCTATGGAGGCTCTCGGACGCTCAGAAATAGCCGTTTTTAATAGCGATTCCTCGGAATAAATTCAGACTGAAACGATTTTTCCCGGAAAATTCGGCCGAATCTAATTTTTCAGAAGTTCACTCATCTCTAGTTACTAGAGATGAGCGAACTTTTGAAAAAATTCGATTCGACTGATTCGCCGAATTTTCCGACAAAAATCGTTTTGACCCGAATTTATTCGCGACGAATTGCTATTAAAAACGGCTATTTCTGAGCCTCCTAGAGCCTCAATAGGGTTGTAAACCATTTTGCCTTGCTGTAACACGCATAGGATGCGTGCTGGGTTAGTTAAATAATACTGTAAATAAATATCACATGCAAATCAGAGGCATCGCTAATAGAATCGCAGAGCGGCACAATTGCAGAGAATTGAAGTGGCATCACTATGAGGGGCAGGAGCCCAAACATTGCTTTAAAGAGACACTGGAGTTGGCAGCAGCAGGAGCCCAAAATTGGATGAATCACACCCTGGAGTTGCAAGCAGCAGCAGGAGCCCAAACATTGGCTGAAAGAGACACTGGAGTTGGCAGCAGCAGGAGCCCAAAAATTGACTGACACACCCTGGAGTTTCAAGCAGCAGCAGCAGCAGCAGGAGCCCAAACATAGCTTGAAAGAGACACTGGAGTTGGCTGCAGGAGCCCAAAGATTGGATGAATCACACCCTGCAGTTGCAAGCAGCAGCAGGAGCCCAAATATTACTTTAAGGAGACACTGGATTTGGCAGCAGGAGCCCAAAATTGGATGAATCACACCCTGGAGTTGGCAGCAGCAGCAGCAGCAGCTACAGGAGCCCAAACATTACTTTAAAGAGACACTGGGGTTGGCTTCAGGAGCCCAAAAATTGGATGAATCACACCCTGGAGTTGGCAGCAGCAGCAGCAGGAGCCCAAACATTACTTTAAAGAGACACTGGAGTTGGCTTCAGGAGCCCAAAAATTGGATGAATCACACCCTGGAGTTGGCAGCAGCAGCAGCAGGAGCCCAAACATTACTTTAAAGAGACACTGGAGTTGGCAGCAGGAGCCCAAAGATTGGATGAATCACACCCTGGAGTTGGCAGCAGCAGCAGCAGCAGGAGCCCAAACATTACTTTAAAGAGACACTGGGGTTGGCTTCAGGAGCCCAAAAATTGGATGAATCACACCCTGGAGTTGGCAGCAGCAGGAGCCCAAACATTACTTTAAAGAGACACTGGAGTTGGCTTCAGGAGCCCAAAAATTGGATGATTCACACCCTGGAGTTGGCAGCAGCAGCAGCAGCAGGAGCCCAAACATTACTTTAAAGAGACACTGGGGTTGGCTTCAGGAGCCCAAAATTTGGATGAATCACACCCTGGAGTTGGCAGCAGCAGCAGCAGGAGCCCAAACATTACTTTAAAGAGACACTGGAGTTGGCTTCAGGAGCCCAAAAATTGGATGATTCACAACCTGGAGTTGGCAGCAGCAGCAGCAGCAGCAGCGGCAGGAGCCCAAACATTACTTTAAAGAGACACTGGGGTTGGCAGCAGGAGCCCAAAAATTGGATGAATCACACCCTGGAGTTGGCAGCAGCAGCAGGAGCCCAAACATTACTTTAAAGAGACACTGGGGTTGGCTTCAGGAGCCCAAAAATTGGATGAATCACACCCTGGAGTTGGCAGCAGCAGCAGCAGGATCCCAAATATTACTTTAAAGAGACACTAGAGTTGGCTTCAGGAGCCCAAAAATTGAATGAATCACACCCTGGAGATGGCAGCAGCAGCAGCAGGAGCCCAAACATTACTTTAAAGAGACACTGGAGTTGGCAGCAGGAGCCCAAAGATTGGATGAATCACACCCTGGAGTTGGCAGCAGAAGCAGCAGGAGCCCAAACATTACTTTAAAGAGACACTGGGGTTGGCTTCAGGAGCCCAAAAATTGGATGAATCACACCCTGGAGTTGGCAGCAGCAGCAGGAGCCCAAACATTACTTTAAAGAGACACTGGGGTTGGCTTCAGGAGCCCAAAAATTGGATTAATCACACCCTGGAGTTGGCAGCAGCAGCAGCAGGAGCCCAAACATTACTTTAAAGAGACACTGGGGTTGGCTTCAGGAGCCCAAAGATTGGATGAATCACACCCTGGAGTTGGCAGCAGCAGCAGCAGCAGCTGCAGGAGCCCAAACATTACTTTAAAGAGACACTGGAGTTGGCTTCAGGAGCCCAAATATTGGATGATTCACACCCTGGAGTTGGCAGCAGCAGGAGCCCAAACATTACTTTAAAGAGACACTTGGGTTGACTTCAGGAGCCCAAAAATTGGATGAATCACACCCTGGAGTTGGCAGCAGCAGCAGCAGGAGCCCAAACATTACTTTAAAGAGACACTGGGGTTGGCTTCAGGAGCCCAAAAATTGGATGAATCACACCCTGGAGTTGGCAGCAGCAGCAGCAGGAGCCCAAACATTACTTTAAAGAGACACTGGGGTTGGCTTCAGGAGCCCAAAAATTGGATGAATCACACCCCGGAGTTGGCAGCAGCAGCAGGAGCCAAAACATTACTTTAATGAGACACTGAGGTTGGCTTCAGGAGCCCAAAAATTGGATGAATCACACCCTGGAGTTGGCAGCAGCAGCCGCAGGAGCCCAAATATTACTTTAAAGAGACACTGGAGTTGGCTTCAGGAGCCCAAAAATTGGATGATTCACACCCTGGAGTTGGCAGCAGCAGCAGCAGCGGCAGGAGCCAAAACATTACTTTATAGAGACACTGGGGTTGGCTTCAGGAGCCCAAAAATTGGATGACTCACACCCTGGAGTTGGCAGCAGCAGCAGCAGGAGCCCAAACATTACTTTAAAGAGACACTGGGGTTGGCTTCAGGAGCCCAAAAATTGGATGATTCACATCCTGGAGTTGGCAGCAGCAGCAGCAGGAGCCCAAACATTATTTTAAAGAGACACTGGAGTGGGCTTCAGGAGCCCAAAAATTGGATGATTCACACCCTGGAGTTGGCAGCAGCAGCAGCAGGAGCCCAAACATTACTTTAAAGAGACACTGGGGTTGGCAGCAGGAGCCCAAAAATTGGATGAATCACACCCTGGAGTTGGCAGCAGCAGCAGCAGGAGCCCAAACATTACTTTAAAGAGACACTGGGGTTGGCAGCAGGAGCCCAAAAATTGGATGAATCACACCCTGGAGTTGGCAGCAGCAGCAGCAGCAGGAGCCCAAACATTACATTAAAGAGACACTAGAGTTGGCAGCAGGAGCCCAAATATTGGATGATTCACACCCTGGAGTTGGCAGCAGCAGCAGCAGGAGCCCAAATATTACTTTAAAGAGACACTGGAGTTGGCTTCAGGAGCCCAAAAATTGGATGAATCACACCCTGGAGTTGGCAGCAGCAGCAGCAGCAGGAGCCCAAACATTGCTTTAAAGAGACACTGGAGTTGGCAGCAGAAGCCCAAAGATTGGATGAATCACACCCTGGAGTTGGCAGCAGCAGCAGCAGGAGCCAAAACATTACTTTAAAGAGACACTGGGGTTGGCTTCAGGAGCCCAAAAATTGGATGAATCACACCCTGGAGTTGGCAGCAGCAGCAAGAGCCCAAACATTACTTTAAAGAGACACTGGGGTTGGCTTCAAGAGCCCAAAAATTGGATGAATCACACCCTAGAGTTGGCAGCAGCAGCAGCAGGAGGAGCCCAAACATTGGGCTCCTGAAGCAGCAGCAGGAGCCCAAACATTACTTTAAAGAGACACTGGAGTTGGCAGCAGGAGCCCAAAGATTGGATGAATCACACCCTGGAGTTGGCAGCAGCAGCAGCAGCAGGAGCCCAAACATTACTTTAAAGAGACACTGGGGTTGGCTTCAGGAGCCCAAAAATTGGATGAATCACACCCTGGAGTTGGCAGCAGCAGCAGCAGGAGCCCAAACATTACTTTAAAGAGACACTGGAGTTGGCTTCAGGAGCCCAAAAATTGGATGATTCACAACCTGGAGTTGGCAGCAGCAGCAGCAGCGGCAGGAGCCCAAACATTACTTTAAAGAGACACTGGGGTTGGCAGCAGGAGCCCAAAAATTGGATGAATCACACCCTGGAGTTGGCAGCAGCAGCAGGAGCCCAAACATTACTTTAAAGAGACACTGGGGTTGGCTTCAGGAGCCCAAAAATTGGATGAATCACACCCTGGAGTTGGCAGCAGCAGCAGCAGGATCCCAAATATTACTTTAAAGAGACACTAGAGTTGGCTTCAGGAGCCCAAAAATTGAATGAATCACACCCTGGAGATGGCAGCAGCAGCAGCAGGAGCCCAAACATTACTTTAAAGAGACACTGGAGTTGGCAGCAGGAGCCCAAAGATTGGATGAATCACACCCTGGAGTTGGCAGCAGAAGCAGCAGGAGCCCAAACATTACTTTAAAGAGACACTGGGGTTGGCTTCAGGAGCCCAAAAATTGGATGAATCACACCCTGGAGTTGGCAGCAGCAGCAGGAGCCCAAACATTACTTTAAAGAGACACTGGGGTTGGCTTCAGGAGCCCAAAAATTGGATGAATCACACCCTGGAGTTGGCAGCAGCAGCAGCAGGAGCCCAAACATTACTTTAAAGAGACACTGGGGTTGGCTTCAGGAGCCCAAAGATTGGATGAATCACACCCTGGAGTTGGCAGCAGCAGCAGCAGCAGCTGCAGGAGCCCAAACATTACTTTAAAGAGACACTGGAGTTGGCTTCAGGAGCCCAAATATTGGATGATTCACACCCTGGAGTTGGCAGCAGCAGCAGCAGGAGCCCAGACATTACTTTAAAGAGACACTGGGGTTGACTTCAGGAGCCCAAAAATTGGATGAATCACACCCTGGAGTTGGCAGCAGCAGCAGGAGCCCAAACATTACTTTAAAGAGACACTGGGGTTGGCTTCAGGAGCCCAAAAATTGGATGAATCACACCCTGGAGTTGGCAGCAGCAGCAGCAGGAGCCCAAACATTACTTTAAAGAGACACTGGGGTTGGCTTCAGGAGCCCAAAAATTGGATGAATCACACCCCGGAGTTGGCAGCAGCAGCAGCAGCAGCAGGAGCCAAAACATTACTTTAAAGAGACACTGAGGTTGGCTTCAGGAGCCCAAAAATTGGATGAATCACACCCTGGAGTTGGCAGCAGCAGCCGCAGGAGCCCAAATATTACTTTAAAGAGACACTGGAGTTGGCTTCAGGAGCCCAAAAATTGGATGATTCACACCCTGGAGTTGGCAGCAGCAGCAGCAGCGGCAGGAGCCAAAACATTACTTTAAAGAGACACTGGGGTTGGCTTCAGGAGCCCAAAAATTGGATGATTCACACCCTGGAGTTGGCAGCAGCAGCAGCAGCAGCAGCAGCAGCAGGAGCCCAAACATTACTTTAAAGAGACACTGGGGTTGGCTTCAGGAGCCCAAAAATTGGATGAATCACACCCTGGAGTTGGCAGCAGCAGCAGCAGGAGCCCAAACATTACTTTAAAGAGACACTGGGGTTGGCTTCAGGAGCCCAAAAATTGGATGAATCACACCCCGGAGTTGGCAGCAGCAGCAGCAGCAGGAGCCAAAACATTACTTTAAAGAGACACTGAGGTTGGCTTCAGGAGCCCAAAAATTGGATGAATCACACCCTGGAGTTGGCAGCAGCAGCCGCAGGAGCCCAAATATTACTTTAAAGAGACACTGGAGTTGGCTTCAGGAGCCCAAAAATTGGATGATTCACACCCTGGAGTTGGCAGCAGCAGCAGCAGCGGCAGGAGCCAAAACATTACTTTAAAGAGACACTGGGGTTGGCTTCAGGAGCCCAAAAATTGGATGATTCACACCCTGGAGTTGGCAGCAGCAGCAGCAGCAGCAGGAGCCCAAACATTACTTTAAAGAGACACTGGGGTTGGCTTCAGGAGCCCAAAAATTGGATGACTCACACCCTGGAGTTGGCAGCAGCAGCAGCAGGAGCCCAAACATTACTTTAAAGAGACACTGGGGTTGGCTTCAGGAGCCCAAAAATTGGATGATTCACATCCTGGAGTTGGCAGCAGCAGCAGCAGGAGCCCAAACATTACTTTAAAGAGACACTGGAGTTGGCTTCAGGAGCCCAAAAATTGGATGATTCACACCCTGGAGTTGGCAGCAGCAGGAGCCCAAACATTACTTTAAAGAGACACTGGGGTTGGCAGCAGGAGCCCAAAAATTGGATGAATCACACCCTGGAGTTGGCAGCAGCAGCAGCAGGAGCCCAAACATTACATTAAAGAGACACTAGAGTTGGCAGCAGGAGCCCAAAGATTGGATGAATCACACCCTGGAGTTGGCAGCAGCAGCAGCAGGAGCCCAAATATTACTTTAAAGAGACACTGGAGTTGGCTTCAGGAGCCCAAAAATTGGATGAATCACACCCTGGAGTTGGCAGCAGCAGCAGCAGCAGGAGCACAAACATTGCTTTAAAGAGACACTGGAGTTGGCAGCAGAAGCCAAAGATTGGATGAATCACACCCTGGAGATGGCAGCAGCAGCAGCAGGAGCCAAAACATTACTTTAAAGAGACACTGGGGTTGGCTTCAGGAGCCCAAAAATTGGATGAATCACACCCTGGAGTTGGCAGCAGCAGCAAGAGCCCAAACATTACTTTAAAGAGACACTGGGGATGGCTTCAAGAGCCCAAAAATTGGATGAATCACACCCTAGAGTTGGCAGCAGCAGCAGCAGGAGCCCAAACATTACTTTAAAGAGACACTTGGGTTGGCTTCAGGAGCCCAAAAATTGGATGAATCACACCCTGGAGTTGGCAGCAGCAGCAGGAGCCCAAATATTACTTTAAAGAGACACTGGAGTTGGCTTCAGGAGCCCAAAAGTTGGATGAATCACACCCTGGAGTTGGCAGCAGCAGCAGCAGGAGCCCAAACATTACTTTAAAGAGACACTGGAGTTGGCAGCAGGAGCCCAAAGATTGGATGAATCACACCCTGGAGATGGCAGCAGCAGCAGCAGCTACAGGAGCCCAAACATTACTTTAAAGAGACACTGGGGTTGGCTTCAGGAGCCCAAAAATTGGATGAATCACACCCTGGAGTTGGCAGCAGCAGCAGCAGGAGCCAAAACATTACTTTAAAGAGACACTGGGGTTGGCTTCAGGAGCCCAAAAATTGGATGATTCACACCCTGGAGTTGGCAGCAGCAGCAGCAGCAGGAGCCCAAACATTACTTTAAAGAGACACTGGGGTTGGCTTCAGGAGCCCAAAAATTGGATGATTCACATCCTGGAGTTGGCAGCAGCAGCAGCAGGAGCCCAAACATTACTTTAAAGAGACACTGGAGTTGGCTTCAGGAGCCCAAAAATTGGATGATTCACACCCTGGAGATGGCAGCAGCAGCAGCAGGAGCCCAAACATTACTTTAAAGAGACACTGGGGTTGGCAGCAGGAGCCCAAAAATTGGATGAATCACACCCTGGAGTTGGCAGCAGCAACAGCAGGAGCCCAAACATTACTTTAAAGAGACAATGGGGTTGGCTTCAGGAGCCCAAAAATTGGATGATTCACACCCTGGAGTTGGCTGCAGCAGCAGCAGGAGCCCAAACATTACTTTAAAGAGACACTGGGGTTGGCAGCAGGAGCCCAAAAATTGGATGAATCACACCCTGGAGTTGGCAGCAGCAGCAGCAGCAGCAGGAGCCCAAACATTACTTTAAAGAGACACTGGAGTTGGCAGCAGGAGCCCAAAGATTGGATGAATCACACCCTGGAGTTGGCAGCAGCAGCAGCAGGAGCCCAAATATTACTTTAAAGAGACACTGGAGTTGGCTTCAGGAGCCCAAAAATTGGATGAATCACACCCTGGAGTTGGCAGCAGCAGCAGCAGGAGCCCAAACATTACTTTAAAGAGACACTGGAGTTGGCAGCAGGAGCCCAAAGATTGGATGAACCACACCCTGGAGTTGGCAGCAGCAGGAGCCAAAACATTACTTTAAAGAGACACTGGAGTTGGCTTCAGGAGCCCAAAAATTGGATGAATTACACCCTGGAGTTGGCAGCAGCAGCAGGAGCCCAAACACTACTTTAAAGAGACACTGGGGTTGGCTTCAGGAGCCCAAAAATTGGATGAATCACACCCTAGAGTTGGCAGCAGCAGCAGCAGGAGCCCAAACATTACTTTAAAGAGACACTGGGGTTGGCTTCAGGAGCCCAAAAATTGGATGAATCACACCCTGGAGTTGGCAGCAGCAGCAGCAGGATCCCAAATATTACTTTAAAGAGACACTGGAGTTGGCTTCAGGAGCCCAAAAATTGGATGAATCACACCCTGGAGTTGGCAGCAGCAGCAGCAGCAGGAGCCCAAACATTACTTTAAAGAGACACTGGAGTTGGCTTCAGGAGCCCAAAAATTGGATGAATCACACCCTGGAGTTGGCAGCAGCAGCAGCAGGAGCCCAAACATTACTTTAAAGAGACACTGGAGTTGGCAGCAGGAGCCCAAAGATTGGATGAATCACACCCTGTAGTTGGCAGCAGCAACAGGAGCCCAAACATTACTTTAAAGAGACACTGGGGTTGGCTTCAGGAGCCCAAAAATTGGATGAATCACACCCTGGAGTTGGCAGCAGCAGCAGCAGCAGGAGCCCAAACATTACTTTAAAGAGACATTTGGGTTGGCATCAGGAGCCCAAAGATTGGATGAATCACACCCTGGAGTTGGCAGCATCAGCAGCAGGAGCCCAAACATTACTTTAAAGAGACACTGGAGTTGGCTTCAGGAGCCCAAAAATTGGATGATTCACACCCTGGAGTTGGCAGCAGCAGCAGGAGCCCAAACATTACTTTAAAGAGACACTGGGGTTGGCTTCAGGAGCCCAAAAATTGGATGATTCACACCCTGGAGTTGGCAGCAGCAGCAGGAGCCCAAACATTACTTTAAAGAAACACTGGAGTTGGCTTCAGGAGCCCAAAAATTGGATGACTCACACCCTGGAGTTGGCAGCAGCATCAGCAGCAGCAACAGCAGCCAAAGCATTACTTTAAAGAGACACTGGGGTTGGCTTCAGGAGCCCAAAAATTGGATGAGTCACACCCTGGAGTTGGCAGCAGCAGCAGGAGCCCAAACATTACTTTACAAAGACACTGGAGTTGGCTTCAGGAGCCAAAAATTGGATGACTCACACCCTGGAGTTGGCAGCAGCAGCAGCAGGAGCCCAAACATTACTTTAAAGAGACACTGGGGTTGGCTTCAGGAGCCCAAAAATTGGATGATTCCCATCCTGGAGTTGGCAGCAGCAGCAGCAGGAGCCCAAACATTACTTTATAGAGACACTGGAGTTGGCTTCAGGAGCCCAAAAATTGGATGAATCACACCCTGGAGTTGGCAGCAGCAGCAGCAGGAGCCAAAGCATTACTTTAAAGAGACACTGGGGTTGGCTTCAGGAGCCCAAAAATTGGATGATTCACACCCTGGAGTTGGCAGCAGCAGCAGCAGCAGGAGCCCAAACATTACTTTAAAGAGACACTGGAGTTGGCTTCAGGAGCCCAAAAATTGGATGACTCACACCCTGGAGTTGGCAGCAGCAGCAGGAGCCCAAACATTACTTTAAAGAGACACTGGGGTTGGCTTCAGGAGCCCAAAAATTGGATGAATCACACCCTGGAGTTGGCAGCAGCAGCAGCAGGATCCCAAATATTACTTTAAAGAGACACTGGAGTTGGCTTCAGGAGCCCAAAAATTGGATGAATCACACCCTGGAGTTGGCAGCAGCAGCAGCAGCAGGAGCCCAAATATTACTTTAAAGAGACACTGGAGTTGGCTTCAGGAGCCCAAAAATTGGATGAATCACACCCTGGAGTTGGCAGCAGCAGCAGCAGGAGCCCAAACATTACTTTAAAGAGACACTGGGGTTGGCAGCAGGAGCCCAAAAATTGGATGAATCACACCCTGGAGTTGGCAGCAGCAACAGCAGGAGCCCAAACATTACTTTAAAGAGACAATGGGGTTGGCTTCAGGAGCCCAAAAATTGGATGATTCACACCCTGGAGTTGGCTGCAGCAGCAGCAGGAGCCCAAACATTACTTTAAAGAGACACTGGGGTTGGCAGCAGGAGCCCAAAAATTGGATGAATCACACCCTGGAGTTGGCAGCAGCAGCAGCAGCAGCAGGAGCCCAAACATTACTTTAAAGAGACACTGGAGTTGGCAGCAGGAGCCCAAAGATTGGATGAATCACACCCTGGAGTTGGCAGCAGCAGCAGCAGGAGCCCAAATATTACTTTAAAGAGACACTGGAGTTGGCTTCAGGAGCCCAAAAATTGGATGAATCACACCCTGGAGTTGGCAGCAGCAGCAGCAGCAGGAGCCCAAACATTACTTTAAAGAGACACTGGAGTTGGCAGCAGGAGCCCAAAGATTGGATGAACCACACCCTGGAGTTGGCAGCAGCAGGAGCCAAAACATTACTTTAAAGAGACACTGGAGTTGGCTTCAGGAGCCCAAAAATTGGATGAATCACACCCTGGAGTTGGCAGCAGCAGCAGGAGCCCAAACACTACTTTAAAGAGACACTGGGGTTGGCTTCAGGAGCCCAAAAATTGGATGAATCACACCCTAGAGTTGGCAGCAGCAGGAGCCCAAACATTACTTTAAAGAGACACTGGGGTTGGCTTCAGGAGCCCAAAAATTGGATGAATCACACCCTGGAGTTGGCAGCAGCAGCAGCAGGATCCCAAATATTACTTTAAAGAGACACTGGAGTTGGCTTCAGGAGCCCAAAAATTGGATGAATCACACCCTGGAGTTGGCAGCAGCAGCAGCAGCAGGAGCCCAAATATTACTTTAAAGAGACACTGGAGTTGGCTTCAGGAGCCCAAAAATTGGATGAATCACACCCTGGAGTTGGCAGCAGCAGCAGCAGGAGCCCAAACATTACTTTAAAGAGACACTGGAGTTGGCAGCAGGAGCCCAAAGATTGGATGAATCACACCCTGTAGTTGGCAGCAGCAGCAGGAGCCCAAACATTACTTTAAAGAGACACTGGGGTTGGCTTCAGGAGCCCAAAAATTGGATGAATCACACCCTGGAGTTGGCAGCAGCAGCAGCAGCAGGAGCCCAAACATTACTTTAAAGAGACATTTGGGTTGGCATCAGGAGCCCAAAGATTGGATGAATCACACCCTGGAGTTGGCAGCATCAGCAGCAGGAGCCCAAACATTACTTTAAAGAGACACTGGAGTTGGCTTCAGGAGCCCAAAAATTGGATGATTCACACCCTGGAGTTGGCAGCAGCAGCAGGAGCCCAAACATTACTTTAAAGAGACACTGGGGTTGGCTTCAGGAGCCCAAAAATTGGATGATTCACACCCTGGAGTTGGCAGCAGCAGCAGGAGCCCAAACATTACTTTAAAGAAACACTGGAGTTGGCTTCAGGAGCCCAAAAATTGGATGACTCACACCCTGGAGTTGGCAGCAGCATCAGCAGCAGCAACAGGAGCCAAAGCATTACTTTAAAGAGACACTGGGGTTGGCTTCAGGAGCCCAAAAATTGGATGAGTCACACCCTGGAGTTGGCAGCAGCAGCAGGAGCCCAAACATTACTTTACAAAGACACTGGAGTTGGCTTCAGGAGCCAAAAATTGGATGACTCACACCCTGGAGTTGGCAGCAGCAGCAGCAGGAGCCCAAACATTACTTTAAAGAGACACTGGGGTTGGCTTCAGGAGCCCAAAAATTGGATGATTCCCATCCTGGAGTTGGCAGCAGCAGCAGCAGGAGCCCAAACATTACTTTATAGAGACACTGGAGTTGGCTTCAGGAGCCCAAAAATTGGATGAATCACACCCTGGAGTTGGCAGCAGCAGCAGCAGGAGCCAAAGCATTACTTTAAAGAGACACTGGGGTTGGCTTCAGGAGCCCAAAAATTGGATGATTCACACCCTGGAGTTGGCAGCAGCAGCAGCAGCAGGAGCCCAAACATTACTTTAAAGAGACACTGGAGTTGGCTTCAGGAGCCCAAAAATTGGATGACTCACACCCTGGAGTTGGCAGCAGCAGCAGGAGCCCAAACATTACTTTAAAGAGACACTGGGGTTGGCTTCAGGAGCCCAAAAATTGGATGAATCACACCCTGGAGTTGGCAGCAGCAGCAGCAGGATCCCAAATATTACTTTAAAGAGACACTGGAGTTGGCTTCAGGAGCCCAAAAATTGGATGAATCACACCCTGGAGTTGGCAGCAGCAGCAGCAGCAGGAGCCCAAATATTACTTTAAAGAGACACTGGAGTTGGCTTCAGGAGCCCAAAAATTGGATGAATCACACCCTGGAGTTGGCAGCAGCAGCAGCAGGAGCCCAAACATTACTTTAAAGAGACACTGGAGTTGGCAGCAGGAGCCCAAAGATTGGATGAATCACACCCTGTAGTTGGCAGCAGCAGCAGGAGCCCAAACATTACTTTAAAGAGACACTGGGGTTGGCTTCAGGAGCCCAAAAATTGGATGAATCACACCCTGGAGTTGGCAGCAGCAGCAGCAGCAGGAGCCCAAACATTACTTTAAAGAGACATTTGGGTTGGCATCAGGAGCCCAAAAATTGGATGAATCACACCCTGGAGTTGGCAGCATCAGCAGCAGGAGCCCAAACATTACTTTAAAGAGACACTGGAGTTGGCTTCAGGAGCCCAAAAATTGGATGATTCACACCCTGGAGTTGGCAGCAGCAGCAGGAGCCCAAACATTACTTTAAAGAGACACTGGGGTTGGCTTCAGGAGCCCAAAAATTGGATGATTCACACCCTGGAGTTGGCAGCAGCAGCAGGAGCCCAAACATCACTTTAAAGAAACACTGGAGTTGGCTTCAGGAGCCCAAAAATTGGATGACTCACACCCTGGAGTTGGCAGCAGCATCAGCAGCAGCAACAGGAGCCAAAGCATTACTTTAAAGAGACACTGGGGTTGGCTTCAGGAGCCCAAAAATTGGATGAATCACACCCTGGAGTTGGCAGCAGCAGCAGCAGCAGGAGCCCAAACATTACTTTAAAGAGACATTTGGGTTGGCATCAGGAGCCCAAAAATTGGATGAATCACACCCTGGAGTTGGCAGCAGCAGCAGCAGGAGCCCAAACATTACTTTATAGAGACACTGGAGTTGGCTTCAGGAGCCCAAAAATTGGATGATTCACACCCTGGAGTTGGCAGCAGCAGGAGCCCAAACATTACTTTAAAGAGACACTGGGGTTGGCTTCAGGAGCCCAAAAATTGGATGATTCACACCCTGGAGTTGGCTGCAGCAGCAGCAGCAGGAGCCCAAACATTACTTTAAAGAGACACTGGGGTTGGCAGCAGGAGCCCAAAAATTGGATGAATCACACCCTGGAGTTGACAGCAGCAGCAGGAGCCCAAACATTACTTTAAAGAGACACTGGAGTTTGCAGCAGGAGCCCAAAGATTGGATGAATCACACCCTGGAGTTGGCAGCAGCAGGAGCCCAAATATTACTTTAAAGAGACACTGGAGTTGGCTTCAGGAGCCCAAAAATTGGATGAATCACACCCTGGAGTTGGCAGCAGCAGTAGCAGGAGCCCAAACATTACTTTAAAGAGACACTGGAGTTGGCAGCAGGAGCCCAAAGATTGGATGAACCACACCCTGGAGTTGGCAGCAGCAGCAGCAGGAGCCAAAACATTACTTTAAAGAGACACTGGAGTTGGCTTCAGGAGCCCAAAAATTGGATGAATCACACCCTGGAGTTGGCAGCAGCAGCAGGAGCCCAAACATTACTTTAAAGAGACACTGGGGTTGGCTTCAGGAGCCCAAAAATTGGATGAATCACACCCTAGAGTTGGCAGCAGCAGCAGCAGGAGCCCAAACATTACTTTAAGGAGACACTGGGGTTGGCTTCAGGAGCCCAAAAATTGGATGAATCACACCCTGGAGTTGGCAGCAGCAGCAGCAGGTCCCAAATATTACTTTAAAGAGACACTGGAGTTGGCTTCAGGAGCCCAAAAATTGGATGAATCACACCCTGGAGTTGGCAGCAGCAGCAGCAGCAGGAGCCCAAATATTACTTTAAAGAGACACTGGAGTTGGCTTCAGGAGCCCAAAAATTGGATGAATCACACCCTGGAGTTGGCAGCAGCAGCAGCAGCAGGAGCCCAAACATTACTTTAAAGAGACACTGGAGTTGGCAGCAGGAGCCCAAAGATTGGATGATTCACACCCTGGAGTTGGCAGCAGCAGCAGCAGCAGGAGCCCAAACATTACTTTAAAGAGACACTGGGGTTGGCTTCAGGAGCCCAAAAATTGGATGATTCACACCCTGGAGTTGGCAGCAGCAGCAGGAGCCCAAACATTACTTTAAAGAAACACTGGAGTTGGCTTCAGGAGCCCAAAAATTGGATGACTCACACCCTGGAGTTGGCAGCAGCATCAGCAGCAGCAACAGGAGCCAAAGCATTACTTTAAAGAGACACTGGGGTTGGCTTCAGGAGCCCAAAAATTGGATGATTCACACCCTGGAGTTGGCAGCAGCAGCAGGAGCCCAAACATTACTTTACAAAGACACTGGAGTTGGCTTCAGGAGCCCAAAAATTGGATGACTCACACCCTGGAGTTGGCAGCAGCAGCAGCAGGAGCCCAAACATTACTTTAAAGAGACACTGGGGTTGGCTTCAGGAGCCCAAAAATTGGATGATTCACATCCTGGAGTTGGCAGCAGCAGCAGCAGGAGCCCAAACATTACTTTATAGAGACACTGGAGTTGGCTTCAGGAGCCCAAAAATTGGATGAATCACACCCTGGAGTTGGCAGCAGCAGCAGCAGCAGCAGGAGCCAAAGCATTACTTTAAAGAGACACTGGGGTTGGCTTCAGGAGCCCAAAAATTGGATGATTCACACCCTGGAGTTGGCAGCAGCAGCAGCAGCAGCAGGAGCCCAAACATTACTTTAAAGAGACACTGGAGTTGGCTTCAGGAGCCCAAAAATTGGATGACTCACACCCTGGAGTTGGCAGCAGCAGCAGGAGCCCAAACATTACTTTAAAGAGACACTGGGGTTGGCTTCAGGAGCCCAAAAATTGGATGATTCACATCCTGGAGTTGGCAGCAGCAGCAGCAGGAGCCCAAACATTACTTTATAGAGACACTGGAGTTGGCTTCAGGAGCCCAAAAATTGGATGATTCACACCCTGGAGTTGGCAGCAGCAGCAGCAGGAGCCCAAACATTACTTTAAAGAGACACTGGGGTTGGCTTCAGGAGCCCAAAAATTGGATGATTCACACCCTGGAGTTGGCTGCAGCAGCAGCAGGAGCCCAAACATTACTTTAAAGAGACACTGGGGTTGGCAGCAGGAGCCCAAAAATTGGATGAATCACACCCTGGAGTTGACAGCAGCAGCAGGAGCCCAAACATTACTTTAAAGAGACACTGGAGTTTGCAGCAGGAGCCCAAAGATTGGATGAATCACACCCTGGAGTTGGCAGCAGCAGGAGCCCAAATATTACTTTAAAGAGACACTGGAGTTGGCTTCAGGAGCCCAAAAATTGGATGAATCACACCCTGGAGTTGGCAGCAGCAGTAGCAGGAGCCCAAACATTACTTTAAAGAGACACTGGAGTTGGCAGCAGGAGCCCAAAGATTGGATGAACCACACCCTGGAGTTGGCAGCAGCAGCAGCAGGAGCCAAAACATTACTTTAAAGAGACACTGGAGTTGGCTTCAGGAGCCCAAAAATTGGATGAATCACACCCTGGAGTTGGCAGCAGCAGCAGGAGCCCAAACATTACTTTAAAGAGACACTGGGGTTGGCTTCAGGAGCCCAAAAATTGGATGAATCACACCCTAGAGTTGGCAGCAGCAGCAGCAGGAGCCCAAACATTACTTTAAGGAGACACTGGGGTTGGCTTCAGGAGCCCAAAAATTGGATGAATCACACCCTGGAGTTGGCAGCAGCAGCAGCAGGTCCCAAATATTACTTTAAAGAGACACTGGAGTTGGCTTCAGGAGCCCAAAAATTGGATGAATCACACCCTGGAGTTGGCAGCAGCAGCAGCAGCAGGAGCCCAAATATTACTTTAAAGAGACACTGGAGTTGGCTTCAGGAGCCCAAAAATTGGATGAATCACACCCTGGAGTTGGCAGCAGCAGCAGCAGCAGGAGCCCAAACATTACTTTAAAGAGACACTGGAGTTGGCAGCAGGAGCCCAAAGATTGGATGATTCACACCCTGGAGTTGGCAGCAGCAGCAGGAGCCCAAACATTACTTTAAAGAGACACTGGGGTTGGCTTCAGGAGCCCAAAAATTGGATGATTCACACCCTGGAGTTGGCAGCAGCAGCAGGAGCCCAAACATTACTTTAAAGAAACACTGGAGTTGGCTTCAGGAGCCCAAAAATTGGATGACTCACACCCTGGAGTTGGCAGCAGCATCAGCAGCAGCAACAGGAGCCAAAGCATTACTTTAAAGAGACACTGGGGTTGGCTTCAGGAGCCCAAAAATTGGATGATTCACACCCTGGAGTTGGCAGCAGCAGCAGGAGCCCAAACATTACTTTACAAAGACACTGGAGTTGGCTTCAGGAGCCCAAAAATTGGATGACTCACACCCTGGAGTTGGCAGCAGCAGCAGCAGGAGCCCAAACATTACTTTAAAGAGACACTGGGGTTGGCTTCAGGAGCCCAAAAATTGGATGATTCACATCCTGGAGTTGGCAGCAGCAGCAGCAGGAGCCCAAACATTACTTTATAGAGACACTGGAGTTGGCTTCAGGAGCCCAAAAATTGGATGAATCACACCCTGGAGTTGGCAGCAGCAGCAGCAGCAGCAGGAGCCAAAGCATTACTTTAAAGAGACACTGGGGTTGGCTTCAGGAGCCCAAAAATTGGATGATTCACACCCTGGAGTTGGCAGCAGCAGCAGCAGCAGGAGCCCAAACATTACTTTAAAGAGACACTGGAGTTGGCTTCAGGAGCCCAAAAATTGGATGACTCACACCCTGGAGTTGGCAGCAGCAGCAGGAGCCCAAACATTACTTTAAAGAGACACTGGGGTTGGCTTCAGGAGCCCAAAAATTGGATGATTCACATCCTGGAGTTGGCAGCAGCAGCAGGAGCCCAAACATTACTTTATAGAGACACTGGAGTTGGCTTCAGGAGCCCAAAAATTGGATGATTCACACCCTGGAGTTGGCAGCAGCAGCAGCAGGAGCCCAAACATTACTTTAAAGAGACACTGGGGTTGGCTTCAGGAGCCCAAAAATTGGATGATTCACACCCTGGAGTTGGCTGCAGCAGCAGCAGGAGCCCAAACATTACTTTAAAGAGACACTGGGGTTGGCAGCAGGAGCCCAAAAATTGGATGAATCACACCCTGGAGTTGGCAGCAGCAGCAGGAGCCCAAACATTACTTTAAAGAGACACTGGAGTTTGCAGCAGGAGCCCAAAGATTGGATGAATCACACCCTGGAGTTGGCAGCAGCAGGAGCCCAAATATTACTTTAAAGAGACACTGGAGTTGGCTTCAGGAGCCCAAAAATTGGATGAATCACACCCTGGAGTTGGCAGCAGCAGTAGCAGGAGCCCAAACATTACTTTAAAGAGACACTGGAGTTGGCAGCAGGAGCCCAAAGATTGGATGAACCACACCCTGGAGTTGGCAGCAGTAGCAGCAGGAGCCAAAACATTACTTTAAAGAGACACTGGAGTTGGCTTCAGGAGCCCAAAAATTGGATGAATCACACCCTGGAGTTGGCAGCAGCAGCAGGAGCCCAAACATTACTTTAAAGAGACACTGGGGTTGGCTTCAGGAGCCCAAAAATTGGATGAATCACACCCTAGAGTTGGCAGCAGCAGCAGCAGGAGCCCAAACATTACTTTAAAGAGACACTGGGGTTGGCTTCAGGAGCCCAAAAATTGGATGAATCACACCCTGGAGTTGGCAGCAGCAGCAGCAGGTCCCAAATATCACTTTAAAGAGACACTGGAGTTGGCTTCAGGAGCCCAAAAATTGGATGAATCACACCCTGGAGTTGGCAGCAGCAGCAGCAGCAGGAGCCCAAATATTACTTTAAAGAGACACTGGAGTTGGCTTCAGGAGCCCAAAAATTGGATGAATCACACCCTGGAGTTGGCAGCAGCAGCAGCAGCAGGAGCCCAAACATTACTTTAAAGAGACACTGGAGTTGGCAGCAGGAGCCCAAAGATTGGATGAATCACACCCTGGAGTTGGCAGCAGCAGCAGGAGCCCAAACATTACTTTAAAGACACACTGGGGTTGGCTTCAGGAGCCCAAAAATTGGATGATTCACACCCTGGAGTTGGCAGCAGCAGCAGCAGCAGGAGCCCAAACATTACTTTAAAGAGACACTTGGGTTGGCTTCAGGAGCCCAAAAATTGGATGAATCACACCTTGGAGTTAGCAGCAGCAGCAGCAGCAGGAGCCCAAATATTACTTTAAAGAGACACTGGAGTTGGCTTCAGGAGCCCAAAAATTGGATGAATCACACCCTGGAGTTGGCAGCAGCAGCAGCAGCAGGAGCCCAAACATTACTTTAAAGAGACACTGGAGTTGGCAGCAGGAGCCCAAAGATTGGATGAATCACACCCTGTAGTTGGCAGCAGCAGCAGGAGCCCAAACATTACTTTAAAGAGACACTGGGGTTGGCTTCAGGAGCCCAAAAATTGGATGAATCACACCCTGGAGTTGGCAGCAGCAGCAGCAGCAGGAGCCCAAACATTACTTTAAAGAGACACTTGGGTTGGCTTCAGGAGCCCAAAAATTGGATGAATCACACCCTGGAGTTGGCAGCAGCAGCAGCAGGAGCCCAAACATTACTTTAAAGAGACACTGGAGTTGGCTTCAGGAGCCCAAAAATTGGATGATTCACACCCTGGAGTTGGCAGCAGCAGCAGCAGCAGGAGCCCAAACATTACTTTAAAGAGACACTGGGGTTGGCTTCAGGAGCCCAAAAATTGGATGATTCACACCCTGGAGTTGGCAGCAGCAGCAGGAGCCCAAACATTACTTTAAAGAAACACTGGAGTTGGCTTCAGGAGCCCAAAAATTGGATGACTCACACCCTGGAGTTGGCAGCAGCAGCAGCAGCAGCAACAGGAGCCAAAGCATTACTTTAAAGAGACACTGGGGTTGGCTTCAGGAGCCCAAAAATTGGATGATTCACACCCTGGAGTTGGCAGCAGCAGCAGGAGCCCAAACATTACTTTACAAAGACACTGGAGTTGGCTTCAGGAGCCCAAAAATTGGATGACTCACACCCTGGAGTTGGCAGCAGCAGCAGCAGCAGCAGGAGCCCAAACATTACTTTAAAGAGACACTGGGGTTGGCTTCAGGAGCCCAAAAATTGGATGATTCACATCCTGGAGTTGGCAGCAGCAGCAGCAGGAGCCCAAACATTACTTTAAAGAGACACTGGAGTTGGCTTCAGGAGCCCAAAAATTGGATGATTCACACCCTGGAGTTGGCAGCAGGAGCAGCAGGAGCCCAAACATTACTTTAAAGAGACACTGGGGTTGGCAGCAGGAGCCCAAAAATTGGATGAATCACACCCTGGAGTTGGCAGCAGGAGCCCGAACTCCGAGCTCCTGAAGCCAACCCCAGTGTCTCTTTAAGGTAATGTTTGGGCTACTGCTGCTGCTGCTTGCAACTCCAGGGTGTGATTCATCCAATTTTTGGGCTCCTGCTGCCAACTCCAGTGTCTCTTTAAAGTAATGTTTGGCTACTGCTGCTGCTGCTTGCAACTCCAGGGTGTGACTCATCCAATTTTTTGGCTCCTGCTGCCAACTCCAGTGTCTCTTTAAAGTCATGTTTGGGCTCCTGCTGCTGCTGCTGCCAACTCCAGGGTGTGATTCATCCAATTGTTGGGCTCCTACTGCCAACTCCAGTGTCTCTTTAAAGTAATGTTCGGGCTCCTGCTGCTGCTTGCAACTCCAGGGTGTGATTCATCCAATTTTTGGGCTTCTGAAGCCAACCCCAGTGTCTCTTTAAAGTAATGTTCGGGCTCCTGCTGCTGCTGCTGCCAACTCCAGGGTGTCATTCATCCAATTTTTGGGCTCCTGAAGCCAACCCCAGTGTCTCTTTAAAGTAATGTTTGGGCTACTGCTGCTGCTGCTTGCAACTCCAGGGTGTGATTCATCCAATTTTTGGGCTCCTGCTGCCAACTCCAGTGTCTCTTTAAAGTAATGTTTGGGCTGCTGCTGCTGCTTGCAACTCCAGGGTGTGATTCATCCAATATTTGGGCTCCTGCTGCCAACTCCAGTGTCTCTTTAAAGCAATGTTTGGCTACTGCTGCTGCTGCTGCTTGCAACTCCAGGGTGTGATTCATCCAATTTTTGGGCTCCTGCTGCCAACTCCAGTGTCTCTTTAAATTAATGTTTGGGCTCCTGCTGCTGCTGCTGCCAACTCCAGGGTGTGATTCATCCAATTTTTGGGCTCCTGCTGCCAACTCCAGTATCTCTTTAAAGTAATGTTTGGGCTGCTGCTGCTGCTTGCAACTCCAGGGTGTGATTCATCCAATTTTTGGGCTCCTGCTGCCAACTCCAGTGTCTCTTTAAAGTAATGTTTGGGCTCCTGCTGCTGCCAACTCCAGGGTGTGTCAGTCAATTTTTGGGCTCCTACTGCCAACTCCAGTGTCTCTTTAAAGTAATGTTCGGGCTCCTGCTGCTGCTTGCAACTCCAGGGTGTGATTCATCCAATTTTTGGGCTTCTGAAGCCAACCCCAGTGTCTCTTTAAAGTAATGTTCGGGCTCCTGCTGCTGCTGCTGCCAACTCCAGGGTGTGATTCATCCAATTTTTGGGCTCCTGAAGCCAACCCCAGTGTCTCTTTAAAGTAATGTTTGGGCTCCTGCTGCTGCTGCTTGCAACTCCAGGGTGCGATTCATCCAATTTTTGGGCTCCTGCTGCCAACTCCAGTGTCTATTTAAAGTAATGTTTGGGCTGCTGCTGCTGCTTGCAACTCCAGGGTGTGATTCATCCAATGTTTGGGCTCCTTCTGCCAACTCCAGTGTCTCTTTAAATTAATGTTTGGCTACTGCTGCTGCTGCTTGCAACTCCAGGGTGTGATTCATCCAATTTTTGGGCTCCTGCTGCCAACTCCAGTGTCTCTTTAAAGTAATATTTGGGCTCCTGCTGCTGCTGCTGCCAACTCCAGGGTGTGATTCATCCAATTTTTGGGCTCCTGCTGCCAACTCCAGTATCTCTTTAAAGTAATGTTTGGCTACTGCTGCTGCTGCTTGCAACTCCAGGGTGTGATTCATCCAATTTTTGGGCTCCTGCTGGCAACTCCAGTGTCTATTTAAAGTAATGTTCGGGCTCCTGCTGCTGCTTGCAACTCCAGGGTGTGATTCATCCAATTTTTGGGCTCCTGCAGCCAACTCCAGTGTCTCTTTAAAGTAATGTTTGGGCTGCTGCTGCTGCTGCTTGCAACTCCAGGGTGTGATTCATCCAATTTTTGGGCTCCTGCTGCCAACTCCAGTGTCTCTTTCAAGCTATGTTTGGGCTGCTGCTGCTGCTTGCAACTCCAGGGTGTGATTCATCCAATTTTTGGGCTCCTGCTGCCAACTCCAGTGTCTCTTTCAAGCTATGTTTGGGCTGCTGCTGCTGCTTGCAACTCCAGGGTGTGATTCATCCAATTTTTGGGCTCCTGCTGCCAACTCAGTGTCTTTCAAGCTATGCTTGGGCTCCTGCTTCTGCTGCTGCTGCTTGCAACTCCAGGGTGTGATTCATCCAATTTTTGGGCTCCTGCTGCCAACTCCAGTGTCTCTTTCAAGCTATGTTTGGGCTTCTGCTGCTGCATGCAACTCCAGGGTGTGATTCATCCAATTTTTGGGCTCCTGCTGCCAACTCCAGTGTCTCTTTCAAGCTATGTTTGGGCTGCTGCTGCTGCTTGCAACTCCAGGGTGTGATTCATCCAATTTTTGGGCTCCTGCTGCCAACTCAGTGTCTCTTTCAAGCTATGCTTGGGCTCCTGCTGCTGCTGCTGCTGCTTGCAACTCCAGGGTGTGATTCATCCAATTTTTGGGCTCCTGCTGCCAACTCCAGTGTCTCTTTCAAGCTATGTTTGGGCTGCTGCTGCTGCTTGCAACTCCAGGGTGTGATTCATCCAATTTTTGGGCTCCTGCTGCCAACTCCAGTGTCTCTTTCAAGCTATGTTTGGGCTGCTGCTGCTGCTTGCAGCTCCAGGGTGTGATTCATCCAATTTTTGGGCTCCTGCTGCCAACTCCAGTGTCTCTTTAAAGTAATGTTTGGGCTCCTGCTGCTGCTGCCAACTCCAGGGTGTGATTCATCCAATTTTTGGGCTCCTGCTGCCAGCTCCAGTATCTCTTTAAAGTAATGTTTGGGCTGCTGCTGCTGCTTGCAACTCCAGGGTGTGATTCATCCAATTTTTGGGCTTCTGAAGCCAACCCCAGTGTCTCTTTAAAGTAATGTTCGGGCTCCTGCTGCTGCCAACTCCAGGGTGTAATTCATCCAATTTTTGGGCTCCTGAAGCCAACCCCAGTGTCTCTTTAAAGTAATGTTTGGGCTACTGCTGCTGCTGCTTGCAACTCCAGGGTGTGATTCATCCAATTTTTGGGCTCCTGCTGCCAACTCTAGTGTCTCTTTAAAGTAATGTTTGGGCTGCTGCTGCTGCTTGCAACTCCAGGGTGTGATTCATCCAATGTTTGGGCTCCTGCTGCCAACTCCAGTGTCTCTTTAAAGTAATGTTTGGCTACTGCTGCTGCTTGCAACTCCAGGGTGTGATTCATCCAATTTTTGGGCTCCTGCTGCCAACTCCAGTGTCTCTTTAAAGTAATGTTTGGGCTCCTGCTGCTGCTGCTGCCAACTCCAGGGTGTGATTCATCCAATTTTTGGGCTCCTGCTGCCAACTCCAGTATCTCTTTAAAGTAATGTTTGGCTACTGCTGCTGCTTGCAACTCCAGGGTGTGATTCATCCAATTTTTGGGCTCCTGCTGCCAACTCCAGTGTCTCTTTAAAGTAATGTTCCGGCTCCTGCTGCTGCTTGCAACTCCAGGGTGTGATTCATCCAATTTTTGGGCTCCTGCTGCCAACTCCAGTGTCTCTTTAAAGTAATGTTTGGGCTGCTGCTGCTGCTTGCAACTCCAGGGTGTGATTCATCCAATTTTTGGGCTCCTGAAGCCAACCCCAGTGTCTCTTTAAAGTAATGTTTGGGCTCCTGCTGCTGCTGCTTGCAACTCCAAGGTGCGATTCATCCAATCTTTGGGCTCCTGCAGCCAACTGCAGTGTCTCTTTCAAGCTATGTTTGGGCTCCTACTTTTGCTGCTGCTGCTTGCAACTCCAGGGTGTGATTCATCCAATTTTTGGGCTCCTGCTGCCAACTCCAGTGTCTCTTTCAAGCTATGCTTGGGCTCCTGCTGCTGCTGCTTGCAACTCCAGGGTGTGATTCATCCAATTTTTGGGCTCCTGCTGCCAACTCCAGTGTCTCTTTCAAGCTATGTTTGGGCTGCTGCTGCTGCTTGCAACTCCAGGGTGTGATTCATCCAATTTTTGGGCTCCTGCTGCCAACTCCAGTGTGTCTTTCAAGCTATGTTTGGGCTGCTGCTGCTGCTGCTGCTGCTGCTGCTGCTGCTTGCAACTCCAGGGTGTCATTCAGCCAATTTTTGGGCTCCTGCTGCTCCTGCTGCCAACTCCAATGTCTCTTTGAGCCAAATCCAATGTTTGGGCTCCTGCCGCTGCCAGCTCCAAGGTGTGTTTTTCAGGCAATATAGGGGCCCCTCATAGTGATGCCACCTCAACTCTCTGTAATTGTGCCGCTCTGCGATTCTAATAGTGATGCCTCTGATCTGCATGTCCTAATTATTTACAGTATTATTTCAGTAACCCAGCACGCATCCTATGCGTGTTACAGCAAGGCAGAATGGTTTACAACCCTATTGAGGCTCTAGGAGGCTCAGAAATAGCCGCTTTTAAAGTGGACCAACACCCACGGGTGATCGGCCCGGGAATCTATAAGATTCCCGGGCCGATCACCCCCCACCCCGCGGGACATCCGAGATCGGGATGTCCCGCGGGGTGAAACCCCCCCAAACACCCCAAACTCCTTACCTTATCTTCGGCGGCGGCCGGCCGCCGCCGCCTCCCTCGCGCTCCTGTAGGCGTGCGCGTGCCCGCGCCGGCCGTCTACGAATGGCCGGCGGGGGCGCGCGCGCGCCGAAAGTGACGCGAGGGAGGCGGCGGCGGCCGCCGCTTAGACGTTCTTGTACCTCGGCGCTGGGAGCGGGGAGAGGTGAGTTTTTCGGGGGGTTAGGGGGGGTTTCACACAGCGGGGCACCCCGATCGGGGGTGCCCCACCGAAGTGGACCAAGACCCAGGATAGTCAAAATCCTGGGTGTTGGTCCACTTTAATAGCGATTCGTCGCAAATAAATTCGGGTCGAAACGATTTTTGTCGGAAAATTCGGCGAATCAGTCGAATCGAATTTTTCAAAAGTTCGCTCATCTCTAGTGCTGTTAGAGTCGCTCACCAGATTCGCTTTCATAAATGTGGTTTTGCCTACAGCGCCCATCGTTCACCAGACGCTGCTTGCCGCTACGAGGCACTACCTGCCGCTATTCCTTCTTAAATAACCCCCTAAGATAGCAATGGCCGTGGTCATACACAGGCAGGCTGATTCATCACTAACGCCAGGTAGCGACAGATGAGCGTCTGTAGCAGGCATTTCAGAGCGTCCGCTAGTAGTCACTGTGTTAGGCCGTGGGTCGCTAGTTCTTAGCGACTCAGTCGCTGTTCAGTAATGTTGAATACATTGTGATGAGTCGCTATTTGACCAGTACAGCGCTGTATGGGAGCGCATGTTAGCGACTGGTCAGTGCGACAGACTCACAACATATTCAGCAAAAAATCATCCTCACAAAACTCTGGCGCTGAAAAATGCTTCTCTGAAGCCCAGAGTGCCGGAGGCTGTGTGTTTGTTTTTCAGCATATATCCACTAGTAACAAAGTGAAAACATATGGAATTACATTGTAATAACATTGTAACATGAACACATTAATGCCAGACCTGTAATGTCATTTCTGCAGAAATATATAAAACATGAAAAAATGTTGAAAAAACTGCATTTTCAATGGCAGAAGAGGTCACAACATTATTTAAGTTATTTAAGTTTAAAAAAAAAAACCCAGTTTAAAGAGAAGAAAAGGATCGTCCATTGAAATGTATGGGAGAGCGACAGGTAGCGACAGGTAATATCTAGCACTGTGCAATGCTGAACGCCGGCGCTGTTCACTGAGGCTGGGATAATGATGAATCGGACGCTACATGGGGTTATCCCAGTCGCTCAACAGATTCTGCTTGATAATTGTGTAATTGCTGCCGTGTCCGGCGTTCACCTGCCGCTACCTCTCATTTACAAGGCACTCCCTGACGCTATCCATTCATGAATAAAGCCCTGGATGTGCATTTTTATTTTTTTTTACTACAGGTTCATTTTCTTTACAGCTATGAACTGCATAACTTTCACGGAGATGTTTGTTTTACAGCAGCGCTGATAACTGCTACAAGCCATTGCTAATAAATAGGGATGAGCGAATCGATCCGGACGAACCCGGATTCGATCCGAATTTCAGGAAAAATTCGATTCGGATCGAATCCGAATTTCCCCGCGATTCGATCACTCGAAGTTTTCCTTTAACATCCATTCATTTACATTACAGGCATTCTAAGATGGCGGGCGGGACATGTCTGGACATGTATCCCGCGCCAGTGCAAGCTGGGGCAGTCACATGCAGCCTATCAGCAGCCAGCAAGCCCGGTGACGTCACACAGCGGTATTTAACGGCGGCCATCTTGCTTTTCCTCATTTCTCTATTGCATTCGTGACAGACAGACAGAACGCTGTGTAGCTGAGGCAGTTAGACAGGCTGGAGACAGGCTGGAGACAGGGACAGACAGGGACAGGCTGGAGACAGGCAGGAGACAGGCAGGAGACAGACAGAAAGCCAGGGAAAGGTAGGAAAAACGGAGCTGGCTGACAGGGAGATTTTTTTTTTTTCATCCAGCCTTTGTTAGCGTTTTCAGGCTGCTTATAGTAACTAACTGTGCATATATACTGAACTGATCTTAAGTCTGCTGTGAGGCATCCCATTCTGTGACTAAAGCAGCCTCTGTTTAAGACCATATAAGCATTTGCTCTAATCATATTTGAAATTAGGCCTGATAAAGACACTTTTGCTGGCCAAAGCACTACTGTACCCTGGCAGCTCGATTCCTGCCCGGGGCATCCCATTCTGTGACTAAAGCAGCCTCTGTTTAAGACCATATAAGCATTTGCTCTAATCATATTTGAAATTAGGCCTGATAAAGACACTTTTGCTGGCCAAAGCACTACTGTACCCTGGCAGCTCGATTCCTGCCCGGGGCATCCCATTCTGTGACTAAAGCAGCCTCTGTTTAAGACCATATAAGCATTTGCTCTAATCATATTTGAAATTAGGCCTGATAAAGACACTTTTGCTGGCCAAAGCACTACTGTAACCTGGCAGCTCGATTCCTGCCCGGGGCATCCCATTCTGTGACTAAAGCAGCCTCTGTTTAAGACCATATAAGCATTTGCTCTAATCATATTTGAAATTAGGCCTGATAAAGACACTTTTGCTGGCCAAAGCACTACTGTACCCTGGCAGCTCGATTCCTGCCCGGGGCATCCCATTCTGTGACTAAAGCAGCCTCTGTTTAAGACCATATAAGCATTTGCTCTAATCATATTTGAAATTAGGCCTGATAAAGACACTTTTGCTGGCCAAAGCACTACTGTACCCTGGCAGCTCGATTCCTGCCCGGGGCATCCCATTCTGTGACTAAAGCAGCCTCTGTTTAAGACCATATAAGCATTTGCTCTAATCATATTTGAAATTAGGCCTGATAAAGACACTTTTGCTGGCCAAAGCACTACTGTACCCTGGCAGCTCGATTCCTGCCCGGGGCATCCCATTCTGTGACTAAAGCAGCCTCTGTTTAAGACCATATAAGCATTTGCTCTAATCATATTTGAAATTAGGCCTGATAAAGACACTTTTGCTGGCCAAAGCACTACTGTACCCTGGCAGCTCGATTCCTGCCCGGGGCATCCCATTCTGTGACTAAAGCAGCCTCTGTTTAAGACCATATAAGCATTTGCTCTAATCATATTTGAAATTAGGCCTGATAAAGACACTTTTGCTGGCCAAAGCACTACTGTACCCTGGCAGCTCGATTCCTGCCCGGGGCATCCCATTCTGTGACTAAAGCAGCCTCTGTTTAAGACCATATAAGCATTTGCTCTAATCATATTTGAAATTAGGCCTGATAAAGACACTTTTGCTGGCCAAAGCACTACTGTACCCTGGCAGCTCGATTCCTGCCCGGGGCATCCCATTCTGTGACTAAAGCAGCCTCTGTTTAAGACCATATAAGCATTTGCTCTAATCATATTTGAAATTAGGCCTGATAAAGACACTTTTGCTGGCCAAAGCACTACTGTACCCTGGCAGCTCGATTCCTGCCCGGGGCATCCCATTCTGTGACTAAAGCAGCCTCTGTTTAAGACCATATAAGCATTTGCTCTAATCATATTTGAAATTAGGCCTGATAAAGACACTTTTGCTGGCCAAAGCACTACTGTACCCTGCCAGCTCGATTCCTGCCCGGGGCATCCCATTCTGTGACTAAAGCAGCCTCTGTTTAAGACCATATAAGCATTTGCTCTAATCATATTTGAAATTAGGCCTGATAAAGACACTTTTGCTGGCCAAAGCACTACTGTACCCTGGCAGCTCGATTCCTGCCCGGGGCATCCCATTCTGTGACTAAAGCAGCCTCTGTTTAAGACCATATAAGCATTTGCTCTAATCATATTTGAAATTAGGCCTGATAAAGACACTTTTGCTGGCCAAAGCACTACTGTACCCTGGCAGCTCGATTCCTGCCCGGGGCATCCCATTCTGTGACTAAAGCAGCCTCTGTTTAAGACCATATAAGCATTTGCTCTAATCATATTTGAAATTAGGCCTGATAAAGACACTTTTGCTGGCCAAAGCACTACTGTACCCTGGCAGCTCGATTCCTGCCCGGGGCATCCCATTCTGTGACTAAAGCAGCCTCTGTTTAAGACCATATAAGCATTTGCTCTAATCATATTTGAAATTAGGCCTGATAAAGACACTTTTGCTGGCCAAAGCACTACTGTACCCTGGCAGCTCGATTCCTGCCCGGGGCATCCCATTCTGTGACTAAAGCAGCCTCTGTTTAAGACCATATAAGCATTTGCTCTAATCATATTTGAAATTAGGCCTGATAAAGACACTTTTGCTGGCCAAAGCACTACTGTACCCTGGCAGCTCGATTCCTGCCCGGGGCATCCCATTCTGTGACTAAAGCAGCCTCTGTTTAAGACCATATAAGCATTTGCTCTAATCATATTTGAAATTAGGCCTGATAAAGACACTTTTGCTGGCCAAAGCACTACTGTACCCTGGCAGCTCGATTCCTGCCCGGGGCATCCCATTCTGTGACTAAAGCAGCCTCTGTTTAAGACCATATAAGCATTTGCTCTAATCATATTTGAAATTAGGCCTGATAAAGACACTTTTGCTGGCCAAAGCACTACTGTACCCTGGCAGCTCGATTCCTGCCCGGGGCATCCCATTCTGTGACTAAAGCAGCCTCTGTTTAAGACCATATAAGCATTTGCTCTAATCATATTTGAAATTAGGCCTGATAAAGACACTTTTGCTGGCCAAAGCACTACTGTACCCTGGCAGCTCGATTCCTGCCCGGGGCATCCCATTCTGTGACTAAAGCAGCCTCTGTTTAAGACCATATAAGCATTTGCTCTAATCATATTTGAAATTAGGCCTGATAAAGACACTTTTGCTGGCCAAAGCACTACTGTACCCTGGCAGCTCGATTCCTGCCCGGGGCATCCCATTCTGTGACTAAAGCAGCCTCTGTTTAAGACCATATAAGCATTTGCTCTAATCATATTTGAAATTAGGCCTGATAAAGACACTTTTGCTGGCCAAAGCGCTACTGTACCCTGGCAGCTCGATTCCTGCCCGGGGCATCCCATTCTGTGACTAAAGCAGCCTCTGTTTAAGACCATATAAGCATTTGCTCTAATCATATTTGAAATTAGGCCTGATAAAGACACTTTTGCTGGCCAAAGCACTACTGTACCCTGGCAGCTCGATTCCTGCCCGGGGCATCCCATTCTGTGACTAAAGCAGCCTCTGTTTAAGACCATATAAGCATTTGCTCTAATCATATTTGAAATTAGGCCTGATAAAGACACTTTTGCTGGCCAAAGCACTACTGTACCCTGGCAGCTCGATTCCTGCCCGGGGCATCCCATTCTGTGACTAAAGCAGCCTCTGTTTAAGACCATATAAGCATTTGCTCTAATCATATTTGAAATTAGGCCTGATAAAGACACTTTTGCTGGCCAAAGCACTACTGTACCCTGCCAGCTCGATTCCTGCCCGGGGCATCCCATTCTGTGACTAAAGCAGCCTCTGTTTAAGACCATATAAGCATTTGCTCTAATCATATTTGAAATTAGGCCTGATAAAGACACTTTTGCTGGCCAAAGCACTACTGTACCCTGGCAGCTCGATTCCTGCCCGGGGCATCCCATTCTGTGACTAAAGCAGCCTCTGTTTAAGACCATATAAGCATTTGCTCTAATCATATTTATATTATAAGACACTTTTGCTGGGCATAGGCTTACTGCTGCCTGCCAGGTGCACTTCTGTTGAGGCATCCCATTCTGTAGCATAGCATACCCCTCTTTATTTACACTAAGCAGCTCTCTTATTTACACTAAGCAGGCCTGTTGGAGGCTGAGTGTTACTGCTCACTTTTGGTGTGCATTATATTCTGTTTCATATAGACCCACCGCTGCCCGGGGTTTTTTTAAATATCACCTACTACCACGCCAGTTAGACTATGTCGGGCAGACAAGTGCCTGGAAGTGAAAAGAGGAGTGGCAGAGGCCAAGATTCCGCAGGAAGAGCTCGCATCAGACTGGGGGCCAGTAGCAGCAGGAGTCACGCTGAGAGACCTAATCTGCCAGTATCTGCTAGCGGTCGGGTCTCCACCAGTAACGCATCTGCCGTGGTAGATTGGTTGACGCGCTCATCAACAACATCATCACAACTTACGTCTGAGACCCCCAGTCTAGGGTCGGTAGGTTCCTCTGACACAACCCTGAGTTGGCATGCCCCGAGAGCAGTCCCTGTCCTCCCATTGCCTCTGGCCTACGCCGTTCCCTCCCCCAGCGACGTATCCTATGCTTTGGGTTCAGCTCCACTCTTTAGTGAGGAGGACCATCAGATAGAGGACAGTCAGCAGCTACTGCCCAGCCAAGAAATGGAGGTGGCTTCTTTAGCTAGGCAGACAAATAGTGATGTGGACAGTGTCGTGGGTGCTGCGAGCGTTCCAGCTCCTGCGCCAGACACTGTTGACGAATCCACGAACATCAGTGACGTACAGCCACAACCCGGTGATGATGATGATGATGACGATGAAGCCGATCGCACTTGGGAGCCGGGTGATGAAGGGGCTTCATCGTCATCATCAGGAGAAGAGGGGTGCAGGTTGCCCCGGAGTCAGCAGCTGAGGCAGCAAAGTGGTAGCAGTCAGCATGGGGGCACAATTCCAAAGGCTGGAGCCGGCCGGGGCCGGGGCCGGGGTAGAGCACCTGCTGTGCGGCAGTCTACCTTATCGGGAGGTAGTGGAGCAGGGGTTCCTGGAGTTGGCAACAGCAGCAGTGAATCAGTGAGGCCAGGGGGTGGGAAAAGTAGCTACTCGGCAGTGTGGCAGTTTTTCCTGAGGCATCCGCAGGAGGGTAACATGGCCACATGCAAGATATGTAGGCAAAAGGTGAAGCGTGGCCAGGGTCCAAATGTTGGCACCACGGCCCTGCGTCAACATATGATGCGTCACCATAAAACGACCTGGGAGAACCGAGGCTCCCAAGGGGTGGTCCAGTCTGCTTCCTCACCAAGTGAGCTCCCAATTTCTGCCAGCCAAGGCTCCAGCACCTCAGCCGAAGGCAGCTGTGCGTCATACCCATCCTCTGTCGCTCCTGCTCCTCCTCCTCCTCCTCCAAGTCATGCATCCCGCCAGCAATCCATCAGCGAAGCCATGTCCAAGAGACAGCAGTATGCGCCCACTCATCCTACGGCGCAGAAGCTGAATGTGCTCCTGTCCAAGTTGCTGGTGCTGCAGTCGCTCCCTTTTCAGGTGGTGGAATCTGCACCTTTCAGAGAACTGATGGCTTGTGCCGAGCCGAGGTGGAGAGTCCCAAGCCGTCATTTCTTTGCCAAGAAGGCAGTACCAGCGCTGCACACTTTTGTTGAACAGAAGGTGGGCCAGTCCTTGAGCCTGTCGGTGTGTAGCAAAATACATGGCAGCGCCGACATCTGGAGCTGTAACTACGGTCAGGGGCAGTACATGTCGTTTACGGCCCACTGGGTGAATGTGGTCCCTTTGCAGCAGCAACTTGGACAGGTCACGCCGCTTCGGCCTCCGCGCTCTCTGCCCATTGGGCCTGTGACACCGTGCGACTCGGCCTCCTCATCCTCCGCCATCTCCTCACCCTCCACTGTAGGCTCAAGTCTCAGTGCCCCTCCAGTCTACCATGTGTGCAGGGCACGGAGGTGTCACGCAGTGCTTCACATGGTTTGTCTTGGCGAACGGAGTCACACAGGGGAGGAACTGCTTAAATGTATTCATCAGGAAATCCAAACATGGCTTACTCCGAGAAAACTTAAAATGGGAATCATGGTTACCGACAATGGGAAGAACATTTTGTCTGCGCTGCGCCAAGGAAGCCTGACCCATGCCCCTTGCATGGCTCACGTCTTCAATCTGGTTGTCAAGCGGTTTCTGAAGTGTTCCCCCCATCTGCAGGACATCCTAACAACTTCACGGAAACTTTGCATGCACTTCAGCCACTCCTACACTGCCAAACACACCCTTCTTGAGCTACAGCGTCAGAATGGTATCCCCCAACATAGTCTGATTTGCGATGTTTCCACCCGTTGGAATTCCACCCTTCACATGTTGGACCGATTATATGAACAGAGAAAAGCCATCACGGATTTCCTGATGATCCAAGCAGATAGGGGGACTCCCCTGTGTAACTTCAATGTCAACCAGTGGCAGCTCATACGTGACACCTGCCGTTTGCTCAGGCCCTTTGAGGAAGCCACTTTATTTGTCAGTCGGCAGGATTACGGGATGAACGACGTGATTCCACTGCTTCATGTACTGCAGCACATGTTGGAAACCATGGCTGGTCAGGGCACTGGAGACATGGCGTTTACATCTTACGGCCACATGAACCCCCTTGGAGCTGAACTGGAGGAGGAGGAGGAGGAAGAGGAGGAGGAGGAGTTGCCCAGCGAAACACAGTTTAGGCTTGGCGAAATGGCTGGTTTATCTAGTCAGCGGACAGGAGAGGAGGAGCAGGAGCAGCCAGAGGAGCTAGAGGTTTTTGAGGAAGGAGAGACAGAGGACCCGGGCACACCGTGGCAGTATGCAGTGGAGATGGAGACAGGTAGTCCATCCGAGTCACTTGCGCAAATGGCACGAAGCATGCTCACGTGCTTGCGTAGTGACCCCAGAATTGTTTCCATCTGTCGGCGGGATGACTTCTGGCTGTCCACCTTATTGGACCCTCGCTTCCGGCACAAAATGGGGGCATTTTTTAAACCCACCGAGAGGGAGGACAAACTCAACTACTACAAAGACATTCTACGTAGGCAGTTGGCCGATGCCTATCTGCGCCATGGTCCATACTCTCGCAGGTCTGACTCGAGGGGACCTCTGCGCTCACCTTCCACTGCCATGGCCGCTGGGGGGGTTGGCAGCAGCAGCAGCAGAAGCTCCATCAGCAGCAGCAGCCTCAGTCTTCAGTCGCTAATGAGTAGCTTTCTACACCCGCATAGTGAGGCTACTCATGAGCAGCAGGAAGACCTGGAGCAGGACCTGAACCAGCAGGTCATGTCATACTTTGACATGACCATGCCAACACACCTTGAGGATCCGCTGGACTTCTGGGCAGCCAAACTTGATTTGTGGCCGCAACTAGCAGAGTTTGCCCTGGAAAAGCTGTCCTGCCCGGCAAGTAGCGTGCCATCTGAGCGGGTGTTTAGTGCGGCGGGGGCCATAGTTACGGCGAGGAGAACTCGTCTGTCAACTAAAAATGTGGAGAGACTCACCTTTGTCAAAATGAATCAGGGATGGATCAGCCAGGATTTCCACCCACCAATGCCTGATGCATGCGACTAGATTCAGCATGGTGCCACGTTTTACACTTTCCAAATGGTGCAAAACATATTTATGTCTTTAGGCCATTTTTTGGGCTCCTGCTGCTGCTACTGTCAACTCCTGCCAACTCCAGGGTGTGATTCATCCAATTTTTGGGCTCCTGAAGCCAACTCCAGTGTATATTTGGGCTCCTGCTGCCGCTGCTGTCAACTCCTGCCAACTCCAGGGTGTGATTCATCCAATTTTTGGGCTCCTGAAGCCAACTCCAGTGTATATTTGGGCTCCTGCTGCTGCTGCTGTCAACTCCTGCCAACTCCAGGGTGTGATTCATCCAATTTTTGGGCTCCTGAAGCCAACTCCAGTGTATATTTGGGCTCCTGCTGCTGCTGCTGCCAACTTCTGCCAACTCCAGGGTGTGATTCATCCAATTTTTGGGCTCCTGAAGCCAACTCCAGTGTATATTTGGGCTCCTGCTGCTGCTACTGTCAACTCCTGCCAACTCCAGGGTGTGATTCATCCAATTTTTGGGCTCCTGAAGCCAACTCCAGTGTATATTTGGGCTCCTGCTGCTGCTGCTGCCAACTTCTGCCAACTCCAGGGTGTGATTCATCCAATTTTTGGGCTCCTGAAGCCAACTCCAGTGTATATTTGGGCTCCTGCTGCTGCTGCTGTCAACTCCTGCCAACTCCAGGGTGTGATTCATCCAATTTTTGGGCTCCTGAAGCCAACTCCAGTGTATATTTGGGCTCCTGCTGCTGCTGCTGCCAACTTCTGCCAACTCCAGGGTGTGATTCATCCAATTTTTGGGCTCCTGAAGCCAACTCCAGTGTATATTTGGGCTCCTGCTGCTGCTGCTGCCAACTTCTGCCAACTCCAGGGTGTGATTCATCCAATTTTTGGGCTCCTGAAGCCAACTCCAGTGTATATTTGGGCTCCTGCTGCTGCTGCTGTCAACTCCTGCCAACTCCAGGGTGTGATTCATCCAATTTTTGGGCTCCTGAAGCCAACTCCAGTGTATATTTGGGCTCCTGCTGCTGCTGCTGCCAACTTCTGCCAACTCCAGGGTGTGATTCATCCAATTTTTGGGCTCCTGAAGCCAACTCCAGTGTATATTTGGGCTCCTGCTGCTGCTGCTGTCAACTCCTGCCAACTCCAGGGTGTGATTCATCCAATTTTTGGGCTCCTGAAGCCAACTCCAGTGTATATTTGGGCTCCTGCTGCTGCTGCTGCCAACTTCTGCCAACTCCAGGGTGTGATTCATCCAATTTTTGGGCTCCTGAAGCCAACTCCAGTGTATATTTGGGCTCCTGCTGCTGCTGCTGTCAACTCCTGCCAACTCCAGGGTGTGATTCATCCAATTTTTGGGCTCCTGAAGCCAACTCCAGTGTATATTTGGGCTCCTGCTGCTGTCAACTCCTGCCAACTCCAGGGTGTGATTCATCCAATTTTTGGGCTCCTGAAGCCAACTCCAGTGTATATTTGGGCTCCTGCTGCTGCTGCTGCCAACTTCTGCCAACTCCAGGGTGTGATTCATCCAATTTTTGGGCTCCTGAAGCCAACTCCAGTGTATATTTGGGCTCCTGCTGCTGCTACTGTCAACTCCTGCCAACTCCAGGGTGTGATTCATCCAATTTTTGGGCTCCTGAAGCCAACTCCAGTGTATATTTGGGCTCCTGCTGCTGCTGCTGTCAACTCCTGCCAACTCCAGGGTGTGATTCATCCAATTTTTGGGCTCCTGAAGCCAACTCCAGTGTATATTTGGGCTCCTGCTGCTGCTGCTGCCAACTTCTGCCAACTCCAGGGTGTGATTCATCCAATTTTTGGGCTCCTGAAGCCAACTCCAGTGTATATTTGGGCTCCTGCTGCTGCTGCTGCCAACTTCTGCCAACTCCAGGGTGTGATTCATCCAATTTTTGGGCTCCTGAAGCCAACTCCAGTGTATATTTGGGCTCCTGCTGCTGCTGCTGTCAACTCCTGCCAACTCCAGGGTGTGATTCATCCAATTTTTGGGCTCCTGAAGCCAACTCCAGTGTATATTTGGGCTCCTGCTGCTGCTGCTGCCAACTTCTGCCAACTCCAGGGTGTGATTCATCCAATTTTTGGGCTCCTGAAGCCAACTCCAGTGTATATTTGGGCTCCTGCTGCTGCTGCTGTCAACTCCTGCCAACTCCAGGGTGTGATTCATCCAATTTTTGGGCTCCTGAAGCCAACTCCAGTGTATATTTGGGCTCCTGCTGCTGCTGCTGCCAACTTCTGCCAACTCCAGGGTGTGATTCATCCAATTTTTGGGCTCCTGAAGCCAACTCCAGTGTATATTTGGGCTCCTGCTGCTGCTGCTGTCAACTCCTGCCAACTCCAGGGTGTGATTCATCCAATTTTTGGGCTCCTGAAGCCAACTCCAGTGTATATTTGGGCTCCTGCTGCTGCTGCTGTCAACTCCTGCCAACTCCAGGGTGTGATTCATCCAATTTTTGGGCTCCTGAAGCCAACTCCAGTGTATATTTGGGCTCCTGCTGCTGCTACTGCCAACTTCTGCCAACTCCAGGGTGTGATTCATCCAATTTTTGGGCTCCTGAAGCCAACTCCAGTGTATATTTGGGCTCCTGCTGCTGCTACTGTCAACTCCTGCCAACTCCAGGGTGTGATTCATCCAATTTTTGGGCTCCTGAAGCCAACTCCAGTGTATATTTGGGCTCCTGCTGCTGCTGCTGCCAACTTCTGCCAACTCCAGGGTGTGATTCATCCAATTTTTGGGCTCCTGAAGCCAACTCCAGTGTATATTTGGGCTCCTGCTGCTGCTGCTGTCAACTCCTGCCAACTCCAGGGTGTGATTCATCCAATTTTTGGGCTCCTGAAGCCAACTCCAGTGTATATTTGGGCTCCTGCTGCTGCTGCTGCCAACTTCTGCCAACTCCAGGGTGTGATTCATCCAATTTTTGGGCTCCTGAAGCCAACTCCAGTGTATATTTGGGCTCCTGCTGCTGCTGCTGCCAACTTCTGCCAACTCCAGGGTGTGATTCATCCAATTTTTGGGCTCCTGAAGCCAACTCCAGTGTATATTTGGGCTCCTGCTGCTGCTGCTGTCAACTCCTGCCAACTCCAGGGTGTGATTCATCCAATTTTTGGGCTCCTGAAGCCAACTCCAGTGTATATTTGGGCTCCTGCTGCTGCTGCTGTCAACTCCTGCCAACTCCAGGGTGTGATTCATCCAATTTTTGGGCTCCTGAAGCCAACTCCAGTGTATATTTGGGCTCCTGCTGCTGCTGCTGCCAACTTCTGCCAACTCCAGGGTGTGATTCATCCAATTTTTGGGCTCCTGAAGCCAACTCCAGTGTATATTTGGGCTCCTTCTGCCCCTCATAGTGATGCCACTTCAACTCTCTGCAATTGTGCCGCTCTGCGATTCTATTAGCGATGCCTCTGATCTGCATGTGATATTTCTTAAAAGTATTATTTAACTAACCCAGCACGCATCCTGTGCGTGTTACAGCAAGGCTGAATGGTTTACAACCCTATTGAGGCTGTAGGAGGCTCAGAAATAGCCGTTTTTAATAGCGATTCGTCGCGAATTTATTCGGGTCGAAACGATTTTTGTCGGAAAATTCGGCGAATCAGTCGAATCGAATTTTTCAAAAGTTCGCTCATCTCTACTAATAAAGATTCTAATAAAAACTTTCCTAAATGCTTGCTTTTCAGATAACCAGAATGTTTCCACAATCCTCCTTCCTTGTGATTCCTGCGATCGTCTTGATCCTCTGCCATGCATCCTCATGTCAAAACTGGGAAACTTTTAGGAGAGCGCATGTTGGAGTCCCATATAACATGAGATGCAACGTTGAAATGCAAAGAGTGCCGTTCAACTGCAAGGCCACCAACACCTTCATCCTCGCCTCTGAGCAGACAGTGATAAATCTCTGCAAAAGGACGGGAAACAATGATAATGTATTAAGCAATGGAGTCTTCAACTTGATCAACTGCATTGAAAAGAAGTCCTGCAAATATATAGAGAAAAAAATACGTGATAAAATGTGTGACGTGCCGGGATGAACTTCCTGTGCATTTACAGGGTGTGGGGAGATGTTAGGGACAAGCAATCAGCATCCAACTGCTTTAATTTGATATTTTTCTGCTGCAACATGATCAGCTGGTATTTGGGGGATAAATGTAGCCTTAAAGATTAGCGTCAACAATTATTACACAATTTGAAATAAAGATGAAGGAAATATTAATTAAAGTGCAGAGAGTTATCTGAGGTTTATGTCTTTTATGGAAAAAAAAAGTTGTAAACAAATGACAACCCCCTTACTGGGTATTCAGTAAAGCATGAAGAGGTCCCCCACATAAGGTTTAAAGACTCTGCATTTAAAAGGGAACACACACCTATATCCTCACTAATGGGTGTGGGGCCGGCCGGAACCGCATTGTGACAAGCTCGGAGGGGGGCATCCAGATTTCCATTCTGAGTGTGGTTGAACTAGGAATGACATGATGCAGCTTTACGAGTCATGAGCATGCTCTACTGTGGTCAGAGATAGTTACAGAGCCACTTTGGCTTGCTGTGCTCACTTGTGCTGAAAGCACCAAGGGACAAAGTGGTTGTTAGACCACCTTTTTGTGTGGTCCTGGAGGAACAAAATTGGAGAGGAGGGGCAAATGTTGCAGACCTACTACAGCTTCTACAAGAAATGGAGGAGAGGTGGACTGGATACCCATGAGGTGAGCTGCTTGCTGCCTTCTAATTGTGGTTGTCTGGACTGTTTCTCTATAGGGTGCTGCTATTTACAAATGGTTTACAAACCAGCCCATGGCAGGATCAGTGGACTAAAAAGAAAAAAATACCCCTAAGTCAACCAAATAACTATAAGAATTTCACCAGATTAAAAAAAATATATTTTGATCCATTCCTTTTCGAGTTGAAAAGTCTATCACCTCTTGGATGGTCCCCCTGAAATACTACATAAGGGGCCATTTTAAAAAATAAGGTTACCATTAGAGATGAGCGAATCGATTCTGACGAACACGAGTTCGTTATAAATTTCATGAAATATTCGATTTGTTACGATTCCGAATATCGCCGTGATTTGATCGCTCCAATCACTTCCTTAAAACACCATTTACTGCTATACAACCCATCTAAGATGGTGGATCAGGACATGTTCCATGGGGCAAGGAATCCTGGGTAGGTGTCACATGCTATCTATCAGCAGACAGGCTTACCGATGATGTCACAGCCCCATATAAACTGTGGCCATCTTGCGGAAGATCATTCTGACACTGTATTGCGGCCAGAGCAGATCAGGCAGGGAGAGAGCGAGGGACAGATAGACAGACAGATAGATAGATAGACACAGCGAGGGAGAGAGAGAGAGAGAGAGAGAGAGAGAGAGAGAGATAGATAGATAGATAGATAGATAGATAGATAGATAGAACAGAAGAAGCGAGGGACAGATAGAGAAGGAGAGAGCCTGTGACAGTGACAGATAAACAAATAAAGGGACAGTTTAAAGTGTTTGCTTTAGCTTCCAAGCCTATTTAGTGTTAATAACACACCTGCCTATTTAGCTTTTCCTTTACCTGGTGTCATTCTTTAAAAAGCATGCTAGCATTAATATTTCAAGACTACCTGTCTAATAACTGCTTGCATTTTATAATCAACGTCACTTTTCCACAATCAAAGGAGCCCACCTCTGTATGTGAGGACGGGGGCATCCCAAACACTAGCATTAATATTTCAAGACTACCTGTCTAATAACTGCTTGCCTTTTGTAAGCAAAGTCACTTTTCCACAATCAAAGGAGGCCACCTCTGTATGTGAAAAGAGGGCATCCCAAACACTAGCATAAATATTTCAAGACTACCTGTCTAATAACTGCTTGCTTTTTACAATCAACGTCACTTTTCCACAATCAAATGGAGCCCACCTCTGTATGTGAGGAGGGGGCATCCCAAACACTAGCATAAATATTTCAAGACTACCTGTGTACTAACTGGTTGCATTTTGTAAGCAAAGTCACTTTTTAAGCAAACTTTGCCTTTCGCCGGGGGGGGGGGGGGGCATCCCAAATACTAGCACATGTCTTTTAAGAGTACCTGCCTACTAACCTTCTGCCTTTTGTATGAAAAAAAGTCTGGTTTACAAGTTTAAAGCACCCATTGCCTTTCAGTGGGGGGGGGGCATTGTCAGTCCTACCACTTTTCTTTTAAGAGTACCTGCCTACTAACCTTTTTGCCTTTTGTATAAAAAAAAGTCTGGTTTACAAGTTTAAAGCACCCATTGCCTTTCACTGGGGGCCATTGTCAGTGCTACCACTTATCTTTTAAGAGTACCTGCCTACTAATCTTTTGCCTTTTGTATAAAAATGTTTGGTTTACAAGTTTAAAGCACCCATTGCCTTTCACCGGAGGGGCATTCCGAATACTAGCGCTTTTAATAGTACCTGCATCTTTACCTTTTTTACAAAAACCACGTTTTAAAACTGCCTGTGGTGCATTTAACGCTAACCAGGGGCATCCTGTGTAAGACCATCTGACAGTGTCTTTTTGCATTAGCCTTTAGCTACAGTGTCTGCCTATTTTGATCAAATTTTTCTACACACCTGCTGTTACAAAAATACTGTTCTAGGTGTAGTGTAGTATATTGTTTTCCCCTCCTAAACGCAGTAAAAATGTCAGGCAGAGATGTGCATCGAGGAGAGGCCTAGATTCATCAGGCAGAGGTCGCAGCAGACTAGGGGCGAGTGGCAGCAGGATTTGCGGTGAGAGGCCTGATCTCCCGGGATCTGCTAGCGGTCGTGTCTCGACCAGTAACGCATCCGCCGTCATCGATTGGTTAACGCGGTCATCCACCTCATCAAAAGTGACATCTGACACCCCCAGTCAACAGTCCGTAGGTTCCTCGGACAAAACCCTGAGTTGGCATTGCCCGGGAGCAGCCCCTGTCCTTCCATTGCCTCTGTCCTACACCCCCCCTTGAGCCGCCGTATCTTATGCTTTGGGTTCAGCTCCACTATTCTTTGAGGATGATGTGTTAGAGGACAGTCAGCAGCTACTGCCCAGCCAAGAAATGGAGGAGACATCCGCCGCTTCTTCCGCTAGGCAGATAAACAAATAAGGAGAGTGGTGTGGTGAGCATTCCGTCTCCTGCAGCACACGCTCTTGTGCAAACCGAGGAGGACATCAGTGATGTGACACAACTCGATGATGATGATGATGATGATGAAGCCGATCGCACTTGGGAGCCCGGTGCAGAAGGGGCTTCATCATCATCAGGAGAAGAGGGTCCCAGGTTGCCCCAGAGTCAGCAGCTGAGGCCGCAAGGTGGTAGTAGGGTTGACAGTCAGCATGGTGGCAGTAGGGGGTGGCAGTCAGCATGGTGGCAGAATTGGGATGTCTGGAGCCACTCGTGGCCGGGGACGAGGTAGGGAGGGAAAATTTGCTACTCGGCAGTGTGGCACTTTTTCATCAAGCATCCGCAGGAGGGTAACCTGGCCACATGCAAGATGTGTAGCCAGAAGGTCAAACGTGGCCTGGGCCGCAATGTTGGTACCACGGTCCTGCGGCAACACATGCAGCGTCACCATAAAGCGGCCTTGGAGAACCAAGGGGGTCCAGCCTGCTGCGTCAGCCAGTGCCACGCCACTTCCAGTTTCACCCAGCCAAGGCTCCAGCACCTCAGCCGAAGGTAGCTGTGCATCATACCCATCCTCTGCAGCTCCAGATGTTCCCGCTCCTCCTACTAAAAGTCGCTTTCCCACCAGCAATCCATCAGCAATCCATGTCCAAGAGACAACAGTATGTGCACACTCATCCTACGGCGCAGAAGCTAAATGTGCTCCTGTCCAAGTTGCTGGTGCTGCAGTCCCTCCCTTTTATGGTGGTGGACTCTGCACCTTTCAGAGAGCTGAGTCCACCAGGTGGAGAGGCCCAAGCCGTCATTTCTTTGCAAAGAAGGCAGTAGCAGCCTGCACAAATTGAGCAGAAGGTGAGCCAGTCCTTGAGCCTGTCGGTGTGCACCAAAGTGCACGGCAGCACCGACATCTGGAGCTGTAACTATGGTCAGATGAATGTGGTTCCTGCACAGCAACTTGGACAAGTCACCCCGCTTTAGCATTCACGCTCCAAGGCCGTTTTGCCTGTCACGGTGTGCGACTCTGCCTCCTCATCCTCCGCCGTCTCCTCAGCCTCCACTGTACGGTCAATTCTAAATGCCCTTTCAGCCTACTATGTGTGCAGGGCACGGCGGTGTCACGCTGTGCTTTACATGGTTGGCCTTGGTGAACGGAGTCACACAGGGGAGGAGCTCCTGAAATTCATTCATCAAGAAATCAAAACATGGCTTACTCCACAAAAATTGGAAATGGGTACCATGGTGACTGACAATGGGAGTAACAACTTGTCTGCACTGCGACAAGGAAGCCTGAGCCATGTGCCCTGTATGGCACACGTGTTCAACCTAGTTGTCAAGCGTTTTCTGAAGTCTTCCCCCATCTGCAAGACATCCTAACAACAGGAAGGAAACTCTGTATGCAATTCAGCCACACCTACACCACCAAGCACACCCTTCTTGAGCTACAGCGTCAGAACGGTATCCCCCAACATAGTCTGATTTGCAATGTTCCCACCCGTTGGAATTCCACCCAACATATGTTAAATCGCCTATACGAACAGAGGAAAGCCATGACTGATTTCTTGATGATCCAAGCAGATAGGGGGACTCCCCTGTGTAACTTTAATGTGAACCAGTGGCAGCTCATATGTGACACCTGCCGTTTGCTCAGGCCCTTTGAGGAAGCCACTTTATTTGTCAGTCGCCAGGATTACGGCATGAACAACATGATTCCGCTGCTTCATGTAATACAACACATGTTGGAAACCATGGCTGGTCAGGGCACTGGAGACATGGTGCATACATTTCACGGCCACATAAACCCCGTGGGAGCGGAGGAGGAGGAGCAGCACAGTGAAGCACAGTTTAGTTTTGGCAAAATGGGCGGTTTATCTAGTCATCTGACAGGAGAGGAGGAGCAGGAGCAGCCAGTGGAGCTAGCGGGTTGTGAGGAAGGCGAGACAGAGGACCCAGACATACCGTGGCAGTATGCAGTGGAGATGGAGACAGGTAGTCCCTCCGAGTCACTTACACAAATGGCACGATGCATGCTCACGTACTTGCGTAGTGACCGCAGAATTGTCTCCATTTTTCTGCGGGATGACTACTGGCTCTCCACCTTATTGGACCCTCGCTACCAGCACAAAATGGGGGCATTTTTTACACCCGCTGAGAGGGAGGACAAACTGACCTACTACAAAGACATTCTACGTAGTCAGCTGGCCGATGCCTATCTGCGCCATGGTCCATACTCTCGCAGGTCTGAGGGGACCACTGCGCTCACCTTCCACTGCCATGGCTGCGGGGGGGGGTGGCAGGAGCAGCAGCTACATCAGCAGCAGCCTCAGTCATCAGTCGCTAATGAGTAGCTTTCTGCACCCGCATAGTGAGGCTACTCATGAGCAGCAGGAAGACCTGGAGCAGGGCCTGAACCAGCAAGTCGTGTCATACCTTGAAATGACCATGCCAATGCACCTTGAGGATCCATTGGACTTCTGGGCAGCCAAACTTGACTTGTGGCCGCAACTGGGAGAGTTTGCCATGGGAAAGCTGTCCTGCCCGGCCAGTAGTGTGCCATCTGAGCGGGTCTTTAGTGCTGCGGGTGCCATAGTAACGCCAAGGAGAACTCGCCTGTCCACAAAAAATGTGAAGAGACTCACCTTTGTGAAGATGAATCAGGCATGGATCAGCCAGGATTTCCACCCCACCAATAGCTGATGCATGCGAGTAGCTGATGCATGGTAGCTCCTTCTGCTGCTGCCAACTCCTGGGTGTGTCTTTCAGGCAATATATGAGCTCCCTATGCTGCTGCCAACTCCAATGTGTTTTTCAGGCAATATATGGGCTCCCTATGCTGCTGCTAAGTCCAGAGTGTGTCTTTCAGGCAATATGGGCTCCTAATGCTACTGCTGCTGCTACCAACCCCTGCGTGTGTCTTTCAGGCAATATATGGGCTCCTAATGCTGCTGCCAACTCCAATGTGTTTTTCAGGCAATATATGAGCTCCCTATGCTGCTGCCAACTACTGGGTGTGTCTTTCAGGCAATATATGAGCTCCCTATGCTGCTGCCAACTCCAATGTGTTTTTCAGGCAATATATGTGCTCCTAATGCTGCTGCTGCCAACTCCTGGGTGTGTCTTTCAGGCAATATATGAGCTCCCTATGCTGCTGCCAACTCCTTGGTGTGTCTTTAAGGCAATATATGAGCTCCCTATACTGCTGCCAACTCCAATGTGTTTTTCAGGCAATATATGGGCTCTCTATGCTGCTGCCAAGTCCAGAGTGTGTCTTTCAGGCAATATATGGGCTCCTAATGCTACTGCTGCTGCTGCCAACTCCTGGGTGTGTCTTTCAGGCAATATATGGGCTCCTAATGCTGCTGCCAACTCCGTGTTTTTCAGGCAATATATGAGCTCCTAATGCTGCTGCTGCCAACTCCTGGGTGTGTCTTTCAGGCAATATATGAGCTCCCTATGCTGCTGCCAACTCCAATGTTTTTTTTCAGGTAATATATGAGCTCCCTATGCTGCTGCCAACTCCAGTGTGTTTTTCAGGCAATATATGGGCTCCCTATGCTGCTGTCAAGTCCAGAGTGTTTCTTTCAGGCAATATATGAGCTCCTAATGCTACTGCCAAGTCCAGAGTGTGTCTTTCAGGCAATATATGAGCTCCCTATGCTGCTGCCAACTCCAATGTGTTTTTCAGGCAATATATGGGCTCCTAATGCTGCTGCTGCTGCTGCTGCTGCTGCTGCCAACTCCTGAGTGTGTCTTTCAGGCAATATATGGGCTCCCTATGCTGCTGCCAAGTCCAGAGTGTGTCTTTCAGGCAATATATGGGCTCCCTATGCTGCTGCTGCTGCCAACTCCTGGGTGTGTCTTTCAGGCAATATATGAGCTGCCTATGCTGCTGCCAACTCCAATGTGTTTTTCAGGCAATATATGAGCTCCCTATGCTGCTGCCAACTCCTGGGTGTGTTTTTCAGGCAATATATGGTCTCCAAATGCTGCTGCCAACTCCAGTGTCTCTTTCAGGCAATATATGGGCTCCCTATGCTTCTGCCAACTCCTGGGTGTGTTTTTCAGGCAATATATGGGCTCCCAATGCTGCTGCCAACGCCAATGTGCTTTTCCGGCAATATATGGGCTCCCTATGCTACTGCCAACTCCAGGGTGTGTTTTTCAGGCAATATATGGGCTCCCTATGCTGCTGCCAAATCCAGAGTGTGTCTTTCAGGCAATATATGAGCTCCCTATGCTGCTGTCAACTCGTGGGTGTGGCTTTCAGGCAATATATGGGCTCCCAATGCTGCTGCCAACTCCAATGTGTTTTTCAGGCAATATATGGGCTCATAATGCTGCTGCCAACTCCTGGGTGTGTCTTTCAGGCAATATATGGGCTCCTAATGCTGCTGCCAACTCATTGGTGTGTCTTTCAGGCAATATATGAACTCCCTATGCTTCTGCCAACTCCTGGGTGTGTCTTTCAGGCAACATATGAGCTCCCTATACTGCTGCCCACTCCTGGGTGTGTCTTTCAGGCAATATATGGGCTCCCAATGCTGCTGCCAACTCCAATGTGTTTTTCAGGCAATATACGGGCTCCTAATGCTGCTGCCAACTCCTGGGTGTGTGTTTCAGGCAATATATGCACTCCCTATGCTGCTGCCAACTCCTGGTAGTGTCTTTAAGACAATATATGAGCTCCCTATGCTGCTGCCAACTCCTGGGAGTGTCTTTCAGGCAATATATGAGCTCCCTATGCTGCTGCCAAGTCCTGGGTGTGTCTTTCAGGCAATATATGGTCTCCTAATGCTTCTGCTAACTCCAGTGTCTCTTTCAGGCAATATATGAGCTCCCTATGCTGCTGCCAAGTCCTGGGTGTGTCTTTCAGGCAATATATGGTCTCCAAATGCTGCTGCCAACTCCAGTGTCTCTTTCAGGCAATATATGGGCTCCTAATGCTGCTGCCAACTCCAATGTGTCTTTCGACAATATATGGGCTCCCTATGCTGCTGCCAAATTCAGGGTGTGTTTTTCAGGCAATATATGGGCTCATCATGCTGATGCCACCTCAAGGCTCTGTAATTGTGCCGTTCTGCGACAGCAAATCTAATAGCGACACCTCTGATCTGCATGTCATACTTCTTTACAATAGTATTTCACTAACCCAGCATGCATCCTATGCATGTTACAGCCAAGCAAAACGTTCTGCAACCCTACGGAGGCTCTCGGACACCCAGAAATAGCCGTTTTTAATAGCGATTCGTCGCGAATAAATTAGGACCGAAGCGATTTTTCCCGGAAAATTCGGCCGAATCGAATTTTTCAGAAGTTCACTCATCTCTAGTTACCATTGCACGTGAAAAATTCTGCACAGCACCTGCAGCATTGCTCCATCACATAACAAGTATTAAGTTCCATCTGAGGGCAAAAACAAAAAAAATATGGATGTCGCACTGACAGTTGAAGAAACACTGGGGCTGATGCCCATCAGGGTATGTCTTTGACTCCCTCCGGGAGTGTAACTACAGGAGCTGTGACTGCACTGGGGCCCACAAGGTCAGGGGGCAGCACCATTGTTGCTCTTCATCCCGTTTATGAACTCTATGCTAGCCTGGCATCAATGATGCACCATGTGTCTCCCAAATTCAAACATTAGTGTATATGCAGGATAAAGTGTGGTAGAGGCCCCAGATACAGTATTTTTTTTTCTATTAAAATAGTCCAGCCAAGTAACTGATTGGTGGTTGTCAGGCACCCACCTACTTCCTGGAACATCATATCGAGTACCTTGTGCGTGCTGCTCAGGGTCTCCTGCTTTGCCATTCTGGGTCCAGCAGAAAACAGTTCGCTACATTGAGCTGCCAGCGGCTGTGCTTGGTGGCTAATGTGCAGTTGACAGCTCTGCAACCATCAATGTAGAGTTGCTGACAGCGGCTTTGCTATTCTAGAATCTCCGTTCTGCTCTGTGGTGGCTTTGGTTGCAGGTTTGCAAAAACAAAAAAAGCTTGCCCAGGTGCAGGGGACCCTCATTGCAGCAGATATCTTTGTTGCTGGCCTGTCAGACTAAAAAGCCTGCTTGACAGACCATAACCCAAAAGATTGGTGGCAGCCCCCTTTGCAGGGCAAGTTGTGGAGGATCTGGGGTGTGCACCCCTCTCATAATCCAGCCCTGTGTATATGTATACACTTTAGTTAAAACAAGGCAATTATTATAGGAGCCATGAGAGGGCCCCAATTAATGTTGGAATCAGTGACTGGTCACATTGAGTTATATCCCTGCTTCACTATAGGATGGTACGCGCCCCCCAAACACCATTTTGTGCCTCCTCACTACCGGTCTACTGTGAGGTGGCGAACTGGCAGCCAGTACCATGATGCTAGGGGCCAGCAGTCATTTTTGTCCTGTATTTGCCAGGCCCTGAAGTCTAAGTGAAAATTCATTGGCCTGCAATATATACGGCATAGAGTGCTAACTGAATTAAGGCCTGTGTGTGCCATGGAATTGCTTTCATGGTGGGTATGCCAGATCTTGGGGGGTTCATACAGTAGGGCATAGGGGAGATGCTTTGGGTATAGGGAATCAGCTGGTTTGTTCTAATTTAATGAGCAGAACAGAGGGGAGTATGGTACCCCTTCCTTCTAACCCAACCATCCACAGGCAGTTGGTAGGTTGGAGTGTTGAATGTGTGAGCACAACACACACACACACACACACACACACACACACACACACACACACACACACCTTGGCATCCTGTCTGATGGCACACCCTCAAAACCCAGCCCATTGTGTTGGCAGCAGAAGAGTAGTTGACTTCCAAACTTGTTCATGACAGGAAGGATCATTTTAAACCATTTTACCTCAAACCCTTTTGGTTAGGTGACTTTAGAAGTATAGAATGGAAAATAACCTGCCTCTGGCCAACAACCACTGGACGTGCAGCCAGACCAAATAGCAAGGCCACAAACTGGTAATGTTCCTCTCTGCAAACTTCAGAAGCCTGATGTGCTACAGTAGGTAGACACGTGATACACCTCTTTGGTGTCCACCTTTAGTACTTGTTCTGCTCTGGACAAGAACCTTAATGATGATTGTATACAAATTGGCAATTTAACTGGCTGATACCCAAGATCACCAGGGGCAGCCTGTTTTTTGGCCCCAGTCTGCCACTCAAGATCACTCATTCTTTAATGAAATTAAATCCTACAGATTTCTTCCCTGACCCAGGCATCTGCTCCAGCCATACCCCCTCCCAGACAAACATAGCCAGACATTTAGCCACCTACATGGATGGGGACAGCATGGTCCTGGAATCCAACACTATGCATCAACACTTTGTGGCTGCCACAGCAAGGTTTACAGAGTGGCATGCCTAGCCCTAGGCACACTCCAATGTACAGTAACAAGCCAGCAGGTGCATTGCAGCGTGGGTAGCAGGGCTGTATGACAGGGACAGGAAATAGATGTGCAGCACTGCCTCCACCACTTGCCTTGCACAGGGGGCCTCCACCAACCTTTGGGTTATTGTCTGGTCCAGGGGGCCTTTCAATCTTTGGTCTGATGGGCCAGCAACAACGCCATCGGCGGCAGTGAGGACCTGTGCACATGGGCAAGTTGCTAGCAGCTCAATGCAGGGAACCGTTTTCTGCTGGACCAGCTGGGTGACTACACTACCCCCTGCCCAGTATGGCAAAGCAGGAGTCTCTGAGCAGCACACAAGGGTGGCACAAGGGACTTGATCTGATGTTCTAGTAATAGGCAGGTGCCAGACAACTTGGCTGGACTATTTTATTTTAATTAAAAAAAAAAAAAAACAACCACCACAAGTTAGGTACCTGGTAACTTTTTTCTAAACATCCGAAAGGGCAGCATACGCCTGAGACCTCCGGGCTCCTCCTACCAATTTGGAACACCAGACAGAATAAAATCTTGACTCCTCCTCTCATTCCTCAGTTGTTGTAGAAACAGACCCACAACTCCAACATATAATCAATACATAATCCAACTCCACATAAGAAAAAAAAAGGAGGGAAGCCTGCGTATGCTGCCCTTTCGGATGTTTAGAAAAAAAAAGTTACCAGGTAAGTTTTCTCAAAACATCATTCGGGCAGCATACGCCTGAGAGATAGGTGAGTACTACCTCGTTGGGTGGGAAGAATAGCATGGAGGACACTTCTGCCAAAAGACAGATCCTTCTGGGACAGAAGATCCAACTGAAAGAATCCAGCAAAAAAACCTTCGTTGGAGGACCAAGTGGCTGCTTAACCCCAGCCTGCTCTGCCCCAGATGAAGCATCACTTCTTGTAAATGAGACGTGATACCATTTGGCCTGACATAATTCGATAAGCCAAATCCTGTAAAAAAGACTAGAACCTCTTTGTCCTTTACTCGGACCTACAACGTACATGAACCCACTGTCGGATCTCCCTTAGTCTGGTAAAGGGACATCAACAATGTTTAAAACATCTAAAGTATATCATACAAAGCTTCCTCATCAGTTATAGAAAGAAGGACCATTCCTTGAGTCCAAGAAAATTGATAAGACCTTAGGTCATTAGCGTGGATCCACTCTCCGAATACTGGATCTGGGAAAAAAGCTCAAAGGTTGAACACTTGATCCTGAATAAAAATCTTAACCCTAAAAGTTGCTCGGGCAACAGTAAGGACCAGCCCAGGGCAACAGTAAGGACCAGCCCAGGTCAACAGTAAGGACCAGCCCAGGGCAACAGTAAGGACCAGCCCAGGGCAACAGTAAGGACCAGCCCAGGGCAACAGTAAGGACCAGCCCAGGGCAACAGTAAGGACCAGCCCAGGGCAACAGTAAGGACCAGCCCAGCGCAACAGTAAGGACCAGCCCAGGGCAACAGTAAGGACCAGCCCAGGGCTAGAAATATCCTAGGGACCCGAATGGATAACACCATTGAACCGGAAAAAAGCATAGGCTAGACTGAAATGCCATGTAAGGGATAAGCTATCTGCTCCCACTGCTGGACCTTATGAATTCAAAGTACTTGACCAGCTTGTGACTTCTTGCTGAAGCAATAGATCCATATTTGAAAAGTCCCTTAAAAGCCATTCTGCTCGAACACCCTAGAGGTGACTGACCAATCTGACCCTCATGAGAAGCACTCAGAAAATCTGCCACATGATTCAAAGTTCCTTTTGGAACACTTGTGACGGAGACTTCAGGTTTCCTTCTAAACCAATAAGGATCACTAATGTGACCACCATCTAGCAATGAATCTCGCTCTCCCCCGATGGTTAATGTATGCTACAGTTGTAGCTAGAGATGAGCGAACTTTTGAAAAGTTCGATTCGGCCGATTCGCCGAATTTCACAAAGAAATTCGGGTTCGGCCGAATCGAACTTTTACGAAGTTCCCCATCATAAATGCCGGCATGGTGGGAGCGGGCCGGCCCGCTCCGCTGTCAGCGGAACCGGCCGGCCCGCTCCCACCATGCCGGCATTTCAAAAAAAAGCAAACACTTACCTGCAGGTCCGGAGCGTGGAGGCCGGCGCCGCTCTCAGCTGTCATCTGAGGGCGCGTCATCAGAGGGCGCTCTGATGACGCGCCCTCAGATGACAGCTGAGAGCGGCGCCGGCCTCCACGCTCCGGACCTGCAGGTAAGTGTTTGCTTTTTTTTGAAATGCCGGCATGGTGGGAGCGGGCCGGCCGGTTCCGCTGACAGCGGAGCCGGCCGGCCCGCTCCCACCATGCCGGCAAAAATGCTTTTTTTTTTTTTTTTTTTTTTTTTTGTTTTTTAAATGGCGGCATGGTGGGAGCGGGCCGGCCGGCTTTACCGGCCCGCCGGCCGGCCCGCTGACAGCGGAACCGGCCGGCCCGCTCCCACCATGCCGGCATTTTTTTTTTTTAATTTCAGGAAAAATTCGATCGGCACGAACCACAAAATATTCGGGTTCGTGCCGAATCGAATATTTCCTGAAATTCGGAGCGAATTCCGGTTCGTCCGAACCGGTTCGCTCATCTCTAGTTGTAGCATAGTCTGATCTTATCTGTACATGCTGATCTGCCAATGTTCTACTAATTCCATCAAGGCTACTTTATTGTTATCCATTTTCTTAGGTCCGAGGAGGACTGGCTCAGGGCCTTGGGCTACTTTCCTTGTGCTGCCCAACTTTCGCAATGGGTTACCTAACCCCCAAGCTGAGGTATCTGTAGTAACCATCTTTCCTTTTGGGGTTCCCGATATAGCTTCCCTTGACCGAGCACTGAAACTATATCTTCCAACCCATACCGGGAGCCGTTCCAAATGCTCAGGATATGTATATGAAAGAGTCCTTGAATACAAGTCATCATCTTTACTGTGGAAAAATGCCAATGTTAACAGTCCTAATACCCACATAGCTTGTCTTATAGAAGATGTTGAACCGGCACAAAGGAATCAAACGGCTTCCTGAAGGGCCGAAATCTCTTGAGAAGGCAGAATAAGAATCTGAAGAAAAGTGTTGACTTCAAATCCCAAATAACTCATTGCCTGAGAGGGAACCAGACTTAGAACTCTCGAAGCTCAGAACCTAACCGAGCTGTAAAAAGATGTAACTGAGGCCCTGTAGCAATTTGTCCCTTAAATGGGCAAAAAAAGTAGCAGATAGTCGGGATCAGCCAAATACGGATTCCTCTCTGTCTTCGATATGCCAGAGGTTCTGCCAATAACTTTGTAAAAAATTCTCAGGCTGAATCCAGCCCTAAGGGAAGCAATCTAATTGGAAGTCCTTTACTGTGAATCTTAAAAGCAGGACTAAGTCCAAGGCTGATTGGAACTTGTCAGCAAGCATCCTTCAGATCTATTGAGACCATGAAAGGGCTCTGTGGAAGCATATTTGTCACTGAAGAAAAAATGTTTTATTCCAAATGTCTGTATCAACCCAGAGATGATTCCTATAAAATAAAAATGAGTCTCTACTCATGTCTTCCTTCACCAGAAAGACAATGGCAAAAAAAAACCCATTCCTCGCTGGTGACGAGGGAATTGGGATAATGACTTCCCTGGCCCCCCATGTCTAGCAGACTTTCCTGAATGTCTGATCATTCCTCCAACCTCATGGGTATAGGAGTAACCAGAATTTTGAGGGGTACAAAGTAAATTCTAAGTGAACCCACCTTTTATGTCCCTGGAAACATAAGGGTAATTCAAGGTATTGTCCAACACTGAACAAAAACCCATAGTCAGGCCCCAACCCTGGACATGGCTTCATTGTTTCTTGGGTTGTACCACCCAGTTCCATACAGAGTGGAACCTTTAAATCCTCCTTTCCCGCAGAAAATGTAGAGGAGGAAGGTACCCCCGGGACATCTAGTAGTGTCCCTGTATGACAGGATTGTTTAAAGGAGGACCTAGGAAGGAACTCCATTACTACAGGAGACCTAGATCAGGCAGGGAACCCATGTTCCTAACGGCCACCCTATCCCCAGTTTTTCCAAATCTGCCCAAAAAGGAAGTCCTTAAAAGGGCATTGCACAAAGACCCATCTTTGACCCAATGTTCTGGACCAGATCACCAGAGAGTCCTGTGTCCAAAATTGGTAACAGCCATACTTCCTGCCATACAGCCAAAATCTTACTGATTCAGCCATGACGTCTTGTTGCTGACAAAAAGGATAGGTAAGGCTTTTAGTATCTCCCAATTTTTTAAAGGACACATGTGGAAGCCAAATATTGGCATTAAAGAATTGGATTATGCTTGCCAAGAGCAGGGAATCCATATTCTTATCTAGGGGATCACACAGAACCCCCAAATCTTCAAAGGCTAACCTTGACCCTTCAGGAATTTTAGCAAAAGGGGAGCACCCTGTTCTCATTCTTCTAAAGTCATATGTTTTAGAAAAGTTTGGAAAGGGAATGGAGATGTTGAACCAAGGGCCAATCATAGTAGAACCCATCAAGCCTAGGGCCCCCCCGGTAATCTCAGGCGAACTCCCATCCAAGCACTGACCGAGCCTGACCCTGCTTAGCTTGCGAGATCGGGCGCATTCAGGGTGGTGTGGCCGTAGGTCTATATGGATCTCGGGCACGGCTATTTTTCCTCTATACCCAATGATAAATATATCAACCGTAAGAGGAATGTAAGCCCACAGGGGGATACAAAAACGAGGAGTCGGAGGCCTGATTTTTCCCCCCTGGGAAGAAATCCCCCCTTCCTCAGAGTCCTCATCTGATATATATGACTCTAGATTGGATAAAAATAGGAGAAACCCCTCATATGTCCCAACAGCGGAGAGGAATTAAAGGGCACTGTGGTTGTTTGAAAAAACTAACCTGGTTACCAAAACCTTAGGTAATATCTGGCCCATGTTAGAAATGGTGAAAGGTTAAAGAAACATTTCCCATCTTGAAACAAAGTGGATTCTTGTTCCGTACAACCATCTTTTTCATGCAGTATGGACATAGGGGTATTCTTATATCAATTATTCTCAAATATAAAAAAAGGTATCTCATGTCCTTCTTTAGTGATTTAAATTTCAAAGAAGATTTTAGGTACACTTTAATGAGTTTTATCTGGGGTCTTGACTAAAAGACAAACATTATATATACATAAATATATATTAACTCACAGGGCAGAGCTGTGCCTCCTCGTCCCAGAACCGGCAGCAGACGGATTAGCTGGTGCTGTATCTTGGTCTGCATTTATTACATCTGTGGATGCTTTTTCCCTCTGGGTCCGGTATTTCCACAATGCAAATGTTCTCTGCCTGATCCACCATTTTCTGGTATGAGGCACCAGGGGAATTAGCTTCCTGAATCCTCCTAAATAGGGCAAGAGCAAAATCGCCTTAATTTCTTTTAACCCTCTATATTGGAAATCGAGAGGGAGGCCAATAGCAATGATGGAAAGACACTGGTGCGCTCCCTTTAAGACAAAACAAAACACGTGTTTCTTCCCGGGCAGGATTCCCGGAAATCCGTTGTAAAACCTCACGGATTCTGGTGGAAGAAGCAGACTCCCCTCCCCTTCCTTCCAAAAGCAAGTTCAAATTTCCGCGCGCGCCCGGGAATGCTGTCGCTGCCATGGATTAGGTAGGGGAGGGCGTCTTGCCTGTGGAGGAACGCATGATGGTTGGCCGCACTGCCGCCGATCGATCCCCCAGGCCGAACGCTACCCGGCCGTTGACACTGAGGTAAGCGGCATCGGCGTTGTAGTAATGTCAGGCGAGGAGAGAAGCGTCATTCACCTCTTTCCCGCCTCTTAAGGTACAATGTGAAAATAAACATTCAAACACAAATGAAGAATAAAACATATCCAGTGCAACCAAATCTCAGGAAAAAGCTTCCTCTGAGCCATCACAACATAATAAATACTATTTTAGGGCCGGCCACCCTTTGTAAAATTCAAAGAATGGATTCTTGGCCTAAAAATCCCAAGGGTATCCCGGGCCCCAGGCAACAATACAAGCCTCCAGGACCGAGAAATTAGCCCCCTGCAAAGGCCCACAGCGCCGGAAATACTTACCTAAACCTTCCTGGTTCAGGAGCTAGTGGTCTGGCTCCTACCTCACAGAGGAACACGAAAACAACTGAGGAATGGGAGGAGGAGGAGAGATTTTATTCTGTCTGGTGGTCAGGTGTTCCAAATTGGTAGGAGGAGCCCGGAGGTCTCAGGCGTATGCTGCCCTTTCGGATGTTTTGAGAAAAAAAAAAAAACTGTATCTGGGGCCTGCACCACACCTAATCCGACCCTGGCTGCACACCTCCTGTTGATGCAAGTTGTGATTGCTGCAGGTTGCGCACCATTTACTGTCAATTTATGACATGGGGGGGATATGCCAACCCAACTCCTGTCCTGCAGTGACCAAACATTTACCTGATACTTGTTCAATTCAGTTCAGACATAAAGTAAAAGGTTTTCTTTAATCAATACTTATAATCTTTATTTAGTATAATGTGTAAATACATAACCAGACCCTTCAACCGGCCCCCATGAGATGATGTCATAAGGGAGGCGTGGGTTAGGGAAGAATCAATATGCAGGTAAAGGCAGGTTTTCGGAAAAAGGAAATCCCATCAGTCTAACACTTTCCTTCTGCTTTGACAAAGTGAATAGGAGATTGGTCCTGGCAGGTGACACAAACTTTGTCAATGGCAGGATGGGGGGTGTATACTGTAGATGGAGGATTGTCCTGACGGCAAGTGGTGAGGCTGAAACTGGATTTACTGACGACATTCTTCTTACTGTAGACTTTATTGCAGATATCTTTGACCACTTTGTTGCTTGCATGGATAAAGGTGTTGACAGGCTCCCAACGGCCATTAACAAAATGAACGCTTTCTGCCATTTGAGGCACAGCTGAATTGATTGCCATTTGTAAACGTGCTTCTGCCTAAACCGATCCCAGTTCTGACTTTCTCCAGAATGGAGGAGAATGAGAACTCCGAATGTCAGAAGGAAGGTTGTCACTCCGGGCATGTTGTGATTGGTGGTCTGCAAAACAGGAAGCACAAGACAAAGGAAAATTCAGTTTTGGTGTTTCTTTAATTGGAGTTTCCTCTTCTGCAATGTAAAATACATGTGTTAGGTAAATCACAGATCAACAGAGATGCAAACAGAAACTGGATGCCCGGTTATACGATGCCTCTTCACACGACTCCACAGCAAGGTACAGATGCTATATTCATTTTAATTTAGAGCAAGGCCGGAGGTACCCTATAGGAACCTGGCCTTCAGTGTGCTCCCCTATCTCGTGTAGCCAAATGAACATATCAACTAACAAACAGTTGATCAAATGGTCGGGGGGGGGGGGTGTCAGACATTTGCCAAACCCTACAGAGATCTACAAAAAGACATGAGCCTTGTCCACATGGAATGCTAACTGTGCAAGTGAGTGAGCCCTCAACCCAGCAGTGGCCATAGCAGCAGTGCTACAGAAGTCACTTTCTTCTTGTGGAGCTTGGTGTGCAGACAGGACAGTTGCCAGTAGCAACAGATGCAGGTAGAGAAAACTGCATCTATACAATGTACATTTGACAGCAGCAAGGCACCTTGAAGACTTTTGCCCATCCTCCCAAAATAAAAAAAAACACTAAACAAATCCATTCAAAGTAGCCTTTCCCTTTAAAACAAAACTCCCTTTTGTCAGGTTTGTGGTCTCCTGCCTTATTGTTTTCCTCATTTGGAATGTAAAATAAACCTGCGTGTTAGGATTGTGCCCCAGACCTCTGATTTACCTGTGAAAACTCTGCCAGTAACCATTTAGCTACTGGTGCACAAGATTGTGATCCCTTATCTACCAAGTTTGAATTAAGCAGATTGGGGATAAACCAGTCTTCTCTGCCTCAGCCAATCAGATAAGCAGGTCAGGAAGTCTGATATATACAATGTTGCTTACATTTTGTTGCAAAAAACTAAGTTGCAAACCAATAAAACAAAAATGCAGACAAGTTCAGCACATGATTGAAACTTAAAAAAAGCCTTTAAAGCAGACAACTTCTGAAACACATATAGCCAATGCCCCTGCCAATGCTCCTTTCAACCCAATCTGGAACACTGTTTTGCCGTTATAGCATAGCGATCAGTCATTGCCACAGTGGTAATGATGTCATTGCCACAGTGGTAATGAATGGAGAAGGCAGAGCTTTATAGCTGAAACAATCATCATCTGGGCCTCGATTCAATCAAGTTAGAAAAACGTTCCATTCATGAGAAAAAAGCCAGAGAATTTCACTGTTGCTGAATCACCAGCTAAGAAAATGAAAGGCAATGGCACTTTTTTATTCCTAAGAAAAGTAGAGAACTGTTTACTCCTTTCTACACTGTAATAAAAGCTGCCATTGACTTTCATTGTCAATATCTAGTGATTCAGTAACAGTGACATTCTCAGGCTTTTTTGTCATGAATTGATTTTTTTTACTACCATGAGAATATTTTTCTACCTTTATTGAATCGAGACCCTGGTATTAGAGTGAAGCAGGAGAAGTAAAAATTGGCAAAAGGTTCTCTTCATGGGGGAAGCAATTCAGGGGATTCTATTAAAAAAAAAAAATAGGTTTTGGTCTGCTGTAACTAGTTTACCATTAGAAAATAGTTTAACATTACCAATAGACTCCAGTGATTTTGGACGGAACATGCTTGAAATGGCATTTAAATAGACCCAAAGTAGCAACAGGATGGATAAGATCCAGATAACGGTTCAAAATATTAAAACATTAAAATGGACCTGCAATCAGGATTTTCACTATCCTGGTTATTGGTGCTTGTCTCTGGGTATCCCATTCCCACAGCACATGCTCTCAGCACTTTATGGTGTGCAGACTAATGCACAACAAAGTCGTTTTGGATGGAGTGTTGGCATAGAAATTATCTACAGACCCACTTTCTCTGCAGTTTATCTGAAAGGCTGGAGGTGGGAGTGCACCTCAGCTGCAGGGATGTGGCCATGGCCCATTATTGCAGCAAGGGACCGGCAGAAAGATTAGATTATAAGCCGGGGGGGGGGATTACCTACTCAGCTGACCCAGTGATTGGTCCACTTTAAGTCAGTAGCAAAACCTGTGAATAATAACTTGGAAAACAGATGCACCCAGCTAATGGATGCCTGGTGCTGGAATTACTTCTGTGTGGACCTTTAGTGTTGATATGACTGGCTGCAACCAGTTGTGTGTGACGGGTGGAAACTATGGGCAACACTAAAAGTAGAAACCATTAGAGCCCCTGTCAGTGGAATAGGCCCCTGTGATAGAAACCCTTAAAGTGGACCAACACCCAGGATTTTCACTATTCCGGGTGTTGGTCTACTTCCGATCGGGTGTGCCCCGCTGTGTGAAACCCCCCAGAAAGCCCAAAAAAAACTCACATTACCCCGCTCCTACGGCGCATGCGCGAGCGCTCCTCCAATCACCCCCGACAGACAAGCGAGGACCAGCGATGGACAAGCTGAGCGCGCCTGCTGCCTCTCATGCGTCCCTCGTACAGGGAGCGCGCCTGCGCCGGCCATTCACAAACGGCCAGCGCGGGTGCGCACCCTGCTAGAGGGAAGCGCGAGAGGCAGCGGCGGCCTGCACATGCGCCATTGGAACAAGGAGAAGGTAGGATTTGTGGGTGTCCTGGAGCTTCACCCTGCGGGGCATGCCGATTTCGGATGCCCCACGTGGAGGGAGCTGATCAGTCCGGGAATCTTATAGATTCCTGGGACGATCAGCGGTGGGTGTTGGTCCACTTTAAATAGTTTAAACCATGTTGGATGCATTTCTTGGGACCATTGCATCATGAATCCACATGATGGCAGTGTTGCCTAAGGAATGGACCTAACCAGTACATTATTGGTCTGGAGTTCCCTTTCAGGTTGGTAAATAGAAACTCAGCCAGGTGGCATTGGCAACATTAACTGCCCTGCCATTGGTTGGGACTCGCAACATGTACTACTTGTAGCAACAATACCAAGGTTATATAAGGGAGAGACCCACCCTTCCAGAGTGTTCTGTTCTAAGATCTGCTAAGATGTCACAAGGGGATGCAAGTCAATGTAGTGGAGGAGCTGAGACACAGCCATGGAGGAAGCTATTGCAATAGACTATTGCTGTAACCCAGGGCTGTATTTAGGGTTCATGCTGCCCTAGGCACTTTTTGGCCACATGCCCCCCTTCTGTTAAAGAGCAACCAGCAGCGGTGATGCGGCCCGCAGTGCACACTCTATACAGATTACTTTGCCGCACTGGGCTTAGTGCATCAAAGGAAACCTGAATGAAATGAGTGACACTGATATGCTTCAATCCTGGGCGATACACACAGCGGGAAGAACAAAACCAAAAAGAGAAAGCCTAGACAAAACATATTGGAGGTCCATTCACTCTCTAAGAGCCCACTAGCCTGAGACCCTGCAGCCCCTACTTAAAGTGGACCAATCACCAGGATTTTTAATATCTAGCTGGTTCTTGTCCTTGGGGCATCCCGACTTGGGATGTTTTGCTGTGTGAAACCCCCCAGATTGCCTATACCACTCACCTGGCAAATGTGGTGCATACAAATTTTCAAGCGAGATCCAGTAAAGGGAGCGGGGGCACGTGTGCATTCAAATAGGCTGGGTGTGGAAGTGAGCCTCAGCTGTAGGCATGCCGGGGATTTAGCTGTGGCCTGTGATGGTGGCTAGGAACCAGCAGAAAGGTTAGCGATTTCGGGCAATTGGGGGGGCTTATACAGTGGGGCATCCCCAATCGGGATGTTCCAGGGGCACTTATTCAGTTTTTAGACTCCTGGGGAGGTCCAGCAGGTGATTGGTTCACTTTAAGCCCTTTGTATTTGCTACTACTGTTCCTAAAGCCAGCAGCTTATTGGGTTTGCCCAATGGCCTTGGAACCTGATTGTCTGCTGACTATCAGCGGTAGGAATTAGGATTTCTGGGGGAGAGAAAGGACAACAGAAAGGGGGTACAATGGGCAGCAGGCTGGGGCAGAATGGAAAAAGTGGCATTTAAAAGAGGGTAGAATAGAGAAAATAGCTGCAAACCTGAAGGCACAAACACAGAGAATAGGGGGGAAATGGGGCAGATGGAAAGGGTCTAAAAAGATGAAAAAGAAGCCGCAAAATAAGTAAAAAAGGGAGGTGGACATTAGGAAAGGGAATGTTGTCAGCAGGAAGGGTGCAGAAAGGAGGAACTATTAAGAGTGGCATGGAGAAGAGGCACAGCAGCAGCAGCAGCAGCAGCAGGAAGAAAGTAACAGGGAGACAATGATGGCCAGCCAGGGAAATTGACCATATAGAAGGGGATGAAAAAGACAGCAGGGGAACAAAGTGGATAGTGAGAGGGGGTAGAAAAAATAAACAGCTACAGCTTATCACTTTTTTAAACATGGTCAGCGGTGATCAAGTAGCTGCAGCCTCCACCCCTCTAATAATAAAATATTTACATAGCTACTGTTGTCCAGCTCCATCCCAGGAGCCATAAAAGAGAAACCAAGAGGGGATGAAGTCAGACACACAGACTTGCTAATTAGTCTGCACTATGGCTTTGCTCATATGTCGCTCGCCTCTTACCCTCGGCTAGATCACTGTCACCCAACACATAAATCTTCTTGCTAGTGTGGATGCCGGAATCCCCCACCCCCCCCTCCCTTTCCAGCTCAGGGGCTGTTTTTCTTCCCGCCAGGGACAACACCAAGCAGCACCTTTGATCTGTTCTGTAGTGTGCTGCTGAGTGTTCTCCCAGGCGGGTCATAAACTAACACTCGGCCAAGTAGGCAGCCTATCTCCTCCGCTTGCACGCACCTTGACTTGAAGATTTAATGATCGCTGAATCCTCGGGCAGCCCCAGCGGTAGCAGCTGCAGCTCCCAACCCGTCTTCTTCCTCCAATGCTGAAAGTGACGCCAGAAGGGGGCGGAGCCGCAGCAGCTCATACCAATAGCACAACGCACAGAGCTACGGAGGAAGCAGGGAGCCCGCAGTATGTAGAGACTACGCCGGCAACAACTTATTTTGGCAGGCCGTCGGCGCTTGTTCTCGGCACTGCACCACTGAATCTTAAATGGAAAAAAATGAAAAGAAAATGTCGGCAATGCGCCCCCCAGCGAGATTTTGCCGGTGGATCGGCGGCCTCACGATCGCCACCCCCGCTGATCAGCTGGCTGTCGTTGGATGAAAAAAAAAAATTTTTTTTTGGTTATGCACCCCTGAAGAGCCGCCCCCTTTACAATGTTGCCGCCCTAGTCACCGGCCTAGAATTGCCTTGCGGCAAATACGGCCCTGCTGTAACCTGTGGATCATGCTGTACTGAACTGTTTGCTGTGTTTTACCATGGATGGAAGCCAACCAATAAAGACCATGTGGAGTTCACCTAAGAGTGTCATCTCTGGATCCCAGCGACGTCTGAAGCCAGTAAGTGCACCTCCACCGACATGGACATGGGATGCCCTACCCTAGGTCCAAGAACCCCCCTCACTCCCCAGAGCGCATGCCCCCGGCCAGGCACGCACATGCTACATTGATATGACTGGCTGTAACCAGTTGTTCCCATTGATGTAGGAAGATGCACTGAATGCTTATGACCAAGTGGACCTGAAGTAACAATAAGAATGCCTCTCCCACTTGTTGTACACAATGGAGCCCTGCTTACAGAAGATCACAGCAGCAGGGAGTACCTGCACACCGCACCATAACCGAGTTCCCCTGAATACAAGAATCCAAACCCCTCCTTCCATACACATTGCACATGACCGGATGTGCCTGTAACATGCCATCTGACTAGCCATGCAAACCCACACCAGCCATTCTGATAGGTCTGGGCCAGGTCTGGGCCAGGTGTATACATCAGCTAAAAGGATGCCAGGATTGCCACCACATCCAAGATGGCAGCTCATGGAACATCAGGCAGCCTGCAAACAGGAAGTGCATTCTGACTGTGCTGCTCTGCATTCTGGGATTGCTGACCTTTTTCTGACCCCAGCTCTGCTGTCTGAGCAGAGCACATATATAACCCACCCCCCTGTACTTTATCCTATCCCACTCTCCTCAGTAAGTTTGATGCTTCTGAGTCAAGATGGCAGCACCCATATCCAAGTCCTGAACAGAGTTGCAGCCCAGTGGGGAATGAATAAGTAAGTGACTAAAAACTTAAAATATATTAACTTTAGATACTGGAGAATAGATTTTTAAGGGTTGGGGTTTTCAATAAATCATGGTGAAGGTCCAGTTTAAACTTAACAGCATTGTGCATGAGCAGATAACCTGTGCTCTCCTGCCATAGGTCAGGGACATTCAGCATTACCTACTGCTTCCATCCTAGAAAGTGGACAGCACAGTCTTGCTATCTCCCTTTTGGAGACAAAGGACCATGAAGGGCCCCCTAAGTTCAGGGGCCAACAAGGGGGTTACCTGGTGAACCAGCCAAGCCTGGGTTAGAACTGATTGGTCCTCCCTCAATCCAAATCCACACCCTTCTCTGTAGCTATATTTCTGCCAGGGGTTAGGTCTTACTTTTGCTATAGGGCCGGGCAAAACCTATGTGGGCCCCTGTAGGTGTTTCTTACCTGCACACTTGCATGCCTCCCAACTGTCCTGATTTTCCCGGGATTGTCCCGATTGTTCAACAAAATCCCGCGTCCTGGACCGTTAGCAAGTGTCCCGGGACGCCCTGCGCTGTGGCGGTGTGCCCAGTGCCGCAACGACGCCGGCGTCTTCGGTATAAACACTGGCCGGCGCGAAGATACTGGCTTGCGGGTGAGCGCGCAGGGGGCGGGGGCGGCGCGCGGGGGGCTGGGTTGGGGATAAAAAAAAAACTTACGCAGGCTGGTATGCAGGGGTGAAGGCAGCCGACATTGCTGGAGGATCGGAGCTGGAGGGCGTGACAGGGGGTGTGGCCGGGGCGTGACATGGGCGCGGCCGGGGCGTGGCTTGCCCCCCTTTCACATTTTCAGAAGTTGGGAGGTATGAACTTTGTTTTGTGTTGTAATATATCAATACATTTGGAATATATCTAGTTGCTGTTTGCTGATACACTTGTGGTTCATTCATTATCCAGCACCAGCCTTGTGGATTGTGTGAGCTTTCCCAGTTTCCTCTCATTGTATGGTGTGTGCTCAGCAGAAGATTGCAGCAACGAGAAGGGAACTGCAGATCTTTAATCTCTGATAGACTGCAGGGTGATGGAAATATACATTTGTGTGGCACTACAATACCCAGCATGGCATCAGCCTTCCAGGACAGCGAGTGAGTCTGCTGCTGCTGCCAGTCAGTCGACATCCATTAGCCTCAGATACAGGGTCAGGGCCGGGACAGAACAAACAGCCTCATAAACTAACCTACGGCCCACTCTCAGCTCTCTGACCAGGCAGTCGCCATGACACCCCCCTGCAAGGCCTCTAGCTGAGGCACGCAAGGGATGCATTTATTTACCTCATGCTCACTACACCTAGGGTTGGGGTTAATAAATGCCCTGGGACTTTTCTGGTCACACTGGCCCTTATGCAGCTCTGGCCAGGTATCTGCAACCCCCCATAACATGGTGAGTGACAGAAACCCCCATAAAAAGCTGAGTGGCAGAAACCTCCATAACACATTGAGTGGCAGAACCCCCCATAACAGGCTGTGAGGCAGAACCCCCCATAACACATTAAGGGTCAGGGCCAGGACAGAACAAACAGACTCATAAGCTAACCTCTGGCCCACTCTCGGCTCTCTGACCAGGCAGTCGCCATGACAACCCCCTGCAAGGCCTAGATGAGGCACGCTAGGGATGCATTTATTTACCTCATGCTCACCACACCTAGGGGCAGACTGGGGTTAAAAAATACCCTGGGGCTTTTCTGGTCACACTGGCCCTTCTGCAGCATGTCTGGCCTGGTATCTGCGACCCCCCCCCCATAATATGCTGAGTGGCAGAAACCCCCCATAAAAGGCTGAGTGTCAGAAAACTCCATAACACATTGAGTGGCAGAAACCTCCATAACATATTTAGGGTCAGGTTCAGGACAGAACAAACAGCCCCATAAACTAACCTGCGGCCCACGCTCTCTGACTGGTCAGTCACCATGACAACCCCCAGAAAGGCCTAGCTGAGGCACGCTAGGAATGCATTTATTTACCCTATGCTCACCACACCCAGGGGCAGACTGGGGTTAAAAATTACCCTGGGACTTCTGGTCACACTGGCCCTTCTGCAGCTCTGGCCAGGTATCTGCAACCCCCCCATAACATGCTGAGTGGTAGAATCCCCCCATAACATGCTGAGTGGTAGAACCCCTCCATAACATGCTGAGTGGCAGAATCCCCCTATAACAAGCTGAGTGGCAGAACCCCCCTATAACAGGCTGAATGGCAGAACCCCCCAATAGAAGGCTGTAAGGCAGACCCCCATAACACACCGAGTGGCAGAACCCCCATAACACAACAGGCTGTAAGGCAGAAATGCCCCAAAACATGCTGCGTGGCAGAAACCACCTCTAACAGTCTGTGAGGCAGAAACCCCCATAACACCCTGAGTGGCAGAACTCCCATAACACATTGAGTGGCAAATACCACCCATAACAGGCTGTGAGGCAGAAACCTACCAAAGCACGCTGAATGGCCCCAATAACAGGCTGTGAGGAAGAACCCCCCCCCCCAAACATGCTGTGAGGTTACATTTAATCACAGTTAAACATGTATAGTGCAAAATTGGTAGGCTGGCCCTTTAATGCAAATTAGCACCCATGGTCATGTGACTGCAGCCTCACTGGTGATCACTTGCTGCTTTCGAGTCTGAAGTGGCAAGACCTCTGCTGCGTGCTCTCCTGCCTGCAGGACAACAACTCTCTGTCTCTGTGTGTCTTTGTCTCTTTTTCTTATATTTTTCAGGTATCTTCAGCAACCATGACCTTCTGGGAGGCAGAGCAACTCAAGATCTACACCCAGTCCCTTGGAATCAGTGGTAAGTGTCTTTATCCTTATTCATTGTTTAATATTCATAGCCTAAAACATCCGCACCAGCATACACCCTACACCTAGTTCTTATTTTTACATTTCTTTCCTTTTTTGCAAATTTGACAGTGTGAAAAGTGCATTTTTGGGGGAAATTTTGACGATTGCAATTATGACAGTTGGGATTTGACAGTTGGGATTTGACAGTTGGGATTCAAAAACAACATTTGGGGGGGTTTGATAGTTGGAACTAATTTTTTTTGGGGGGGTGGGAATTTTGACAGTTGGAAGTAAAAAAAAAATTGGGGGGGGATTTTGAATTTTGACAGTTGGGAGTCAAAAACAAAATGTGGGAAATTTTGACAGTTGGAATTTGACAGTTGGAGCAAAAAAAAATTTTTTTTTTTTTTTGGGCAGTTTTGACAGTTGGAATTTAGAAACAACATTTTGGGGATTTTGACAGTTGGAACTAATTTTGGGGGGGACATTTTGACAGTTGGAAGAAAAAAAATTGGGGGAGGGGGAAATTGTGAATTTTGACAGTTGCGGGTCAAAAACAAAAATCTAGGAGATTTTGAAAGTTTGACCGTTGGAACAAAAAAATACTGTGGGGGGGGGGATTTTGACAATAATTTCCATTATATGTGTGCGTTTTAATATGTTTTCCTAATAAGGCTCCACCTACAACATTTGGAAACAAAAGAATCAGCCCAGCCTGTCATTGTAATGGCTGGTGCTAGGGGTGTCAGGAGGTGGGTTAAGTGGCCAAACTGTAATAAATGTCCACGTAAACCCCAAAAAACATTCAATGTAAAATTTAACAAAATTACAGTATTGTTTTGGTTAAAAAAAAAAGCACACAGGCGCTCCAATGTAAATGACCCAGTATGTGCTTTCTAATGGGGGCATGGACCAACTGTCACTTCAGCCTCCCAACTCATAATAAATGTTTCCCAAAGCAACGAAAAACAATATTAAACCTACAATTTAACTGATTTAGAGTATTTCTGGTAAGAAAAAACACATATGCATGCTATGTAAATGACCCAGTATGTCATTTCTAATAGGGGCCTGGATCATGTGTCCCAATATTACTGATATGGCCAAACCTGTAATACAGTTTCCCCAAAACATCAAAAACAACCTATTTAAACATACAATTAAACAGACTTACAGTTTTTTGGCTAAAAAACATCCATGCATCCAATGTAAATGAAGCAGCCTGTATATCCTAATAGGGGCCTGGCTTAGAATTCCAGTGGCTGCTCATCAGAGAGTAAACCTAGGCTCTATATTATCACATATATCCTCTTCCTTTCTTCTCCAGTTCCATTTTTCTTCCAAAAATCTATTTTAGAGCAGCTAAGGAACTAGGCTGTCCGGTTGTGCTGGCCAAAAAAAGCATCCATGCATCCAATGTAAATGAAGCAGTCTGTATATCCTAATAGGGGCCTGGCTTAGAATTCCGGTGGCTGCTCATCAGAGAGCAAACCTAGGCTCCGTAGCATCACATATATCCTCTTCCTTTCTTCTCCAGTTCCATTTTTCTTCTAAATATCCATTTTACAGCAGCTAAGGAACCAGGCTGTCCTGTTGTGCTGGCATTTCAAATCCCATAACAACTGCACCAACTGTCACTATCGCCTCCCAAGCAGCCATAACTGTTTTTCTGTTCTGCTCACACTTCCATATTCACATAAGCCTGTCACCCTGCTGAGGACCCGGCTATTTAAAGGAAGCCTGCTCTGATATGGCCAACTTTGTAATAAAACACCCAACAAATTATATTAAATGTAAAATTAGATTTAGAGCATTTATCTGATGTAAATAAGCCCCTTACACATATGTACATACAGTAACAATAAGCCTGTAAGCCTTGGCTGTGTATGGTAAGCCTGTCTCCAGCAGGGCTCGGTGTGAATTTGAGTGATTATAAGTAGTATTTTGATAAAAAAAAGCTTTAATATTTTAGTAGATGTCAGAAAAAGGAAGGGTAATAACCTGTTCTGTGTTTAAAGAGGAGTTAAATGAATAAAAGCCTCACCCCTTAGCATGGCGACATCCTCATCTGTGATGCCTCAGCTCTGCACATTCCCTGCCTGCCAAACCTGCAGATCAGGCAGCCATTACCACTTCCTCCTATGATAGCCAATCGTGTGACCAATCAGGTTCGCCAGGTAGATTTGCACATTATTGTGCTCCTGGTCAGAGGCGGACTGGCCAAAGGGAGACCCGGGACAATGCTCAGTGGGATGCACTGCTTTGGGGCCAGTTGGGCTGCTGCTTTTAACACCCACATTCAATCCCTACCCCCTTAGTCTCCCTCTCAGCCCCCTGTACCCAGCCCCACTTTACCCACTAGCCAAGGCAACCCAGCCCCCATTGCTATAGCCAGGGCCCGCTCTAGGTTTGTGGAGGCCCTTGGGCAAGAGAGTCTTAGTGGGCCCCAAAGCAGTGAGTCACATGATGTCACCTTTCATCTCCGCTGTCAGAAATGGGTCATCTGCTGATCGCCCTCCAGTCCTTATTGCCTTCCCTATAGCCACCAATCATCCTCTATTCCTTGTTGCATTCTCTACTGCCACCAAGCACCCATCAGCCCTTCCTGCTTGCTCCACTGCCAATAAAGACTCCATCATTGCTGTCACTTGTCACCTGGTTCTCACCACCTCCCTTCCATGCCACCTTCTCCATGTCTCCCTTCCCCTGTTGCTGAGGCCAGCTATGAGCTGGTCTGCACACAACACCAGCCATTCAATGGTTCGGAACCACTGAAAAATAATACCGTGAACAAGTGTGAGCCTGAGTGGGCCCCTAAAGATGCCTGGGGCCCGGGCAATTGCCCAGGTTTGCCCTGTGTTGGCGCCGGCCCTGGCTATAGTCCTGGCATCATGTATATAACCACATCAAGGGCATAATCCACCTCCACCCCCAGAAAATGTAATATATATATATATATTTATATATAAAAATGTAAATAAAGCAAGCATATCACAGTAAATAAAACGGGATTCATGCATTTAGGGGACTGTGAAGGCATACATTAACCCCCTTGGCGGCGATCCCGAGCGTGACTCGGGGTCAATTTGCGCTGTAAGTGGCGGTGACCCTGAGTCACGCTCGGGATCGATTTGGGAGCAAGAGCGGGCGGCGCAGCCTCCTTACCTTCTCCCTGCGATCCAGCGATGTCTCCGCCGCGATCGCAGGTGAGAGCCGGGGCTGCGGCGTCCCTCTCCGCTTCCGGGTTCCGTCTCTGTGAGCCGCAGAGGCTCATGGGGGCGGAGCCGTGCGTGAGAGACAAATGCAATGGCAACGCTTTCGTTGCCATTGCATTTGACTATATCGCAACGCCAAGGAGGTTAAATAAAGGATACTTACCTGTGTCCTCCTTGTAAGGTTCTTTCCAAGATTGGGTCCCTTGGTGTCCTTACACGCTCCCGTTGCCTCTCATGTCAGTCACAGCGATTGTGCATGCAATTCATTACAGTAAAGGAAGTTTGGCAGACACAGGCACTGTGACTGACACGGAGGCCACTGCTATGACAACGGGTGAGTATCCTTTTATTTGTTTTCTGGGTGTACAGTCTCCTTAAATATAATCAATGTACAAAAATCACCAAACCACGCCACTTCTCAGGGCTGCACCTCCGCTATACCTTTACCGGGGATGTGTATCCCCGACAAGCATTTCTAAATGGGTGCCACTGGCACACTTGCAGCTAGAGGTGAGAAGAGATGGGACCGGCAGAACGTTCTCCATTCAGCTTTTCTAGCTGCTCTGAGCTCAGACCGGCAAGGAAAAAATGAATAAAATGGAAGCCGCAGGTTGGCTGGGCGACCCACACAAGTGTCAGGGGAATGAGAAAAAGGTGTATTTTTGGGCAATCTGGGGAATACCCACAGCTGGGCATTTCAAATCTTAGGTTTTATTCCTCTTTAATGTGTCAGCAGACCCCATTCTTTCAAGATAACACATAGTCCATAGAATTACTGATTTTTAAAGCAGACAGATATATATTAGTATTTATAATGCTCAGAATATGTAAATGAATGCCCGGCTAAACAATCTTTTTCTTTACAGGTTTCTTGCCGTGGCTTCGGTCAGGTAAGGACCGTCTGGATTTCGAGGCCATGGTTCCCGAGACGTGCCGCACACGCTGTTCCATCTGCCTTGTGGACTTCAAACTGCACGAGCCCTTGGGATTCCTAGGCTGCCGGCACATCTTCCACAAGAAGTGCCTCCGCGACAGCCTCCAGCACAGCTACAAGTGCCCACTGTGCCGTGATCGTGCACTTGGGCATGTGGTAGGTCATCTTGCCATGGCTGGTAACACCACACAGTGTTTTTATGCACCTTTATTTTATGCCGTTCCAGATTACCGTCCCATCCGCCTCTAAAGGTGAACGCGGTGTCCTGATTCCACCTCCAGGAATGGTGAATTTATCATTATAAATATATTGCATTAATAATAATTAGTATAGCATTTATAGTATATTGTTTTATATTTATATAGTATTAATTAAAATAACAATATTAGTCGTTGCGTCGTTAGGGTTATGTTAGGTAAGGGTATTTCAGGTATCCTTTAGTACCATCTTCCAAGTCTGCCTCCAGCCAACATCTGCCTCCAGCTGCCTCCATGTCTCCTCCGGCCCGGTCATCGGCACCTGTCACCACCAGCACCCGGCCATCGGTGCGTATGTGTTTGTATTTGTCCTGTGTTGTCTTTGTCCTGACTGCCACACACACACAAACACTTATACACTGACACCATCCAGACTCACCTTGACACTCCTACTTGACTCACCTTGACACTTGTAGAGTGACGCAGACCTGACTGACGACCATGACCGTAGAGGTAGGGTAGATGGCACACACATAGGTTAGAACATCTAGGTAGATTAGGAACACTACACCTGCATCCAGCACTAGTAAAGTAGGGATCACGATGGCTAGCATCAGTTAGGATAGGCCAATGTAGTGTAGTGTAGGACCTGCCCGAAAAAGAGTCTACCTTGGCGTTGGTGGGCAGGCTCATAATCCGTTGGCCAAAAAATAAAGATAGGCACTTGTGTCACATGCTGTTTCCCTATTGTAGATCTAATTCCTATAAAACTGATTTTCTAACCAGGAAGCCAAATAAAGTGAACTTCCCCCTGTTGAGAGGAGGTCTCTCCCATTTGTGGCAATGCTTCCGCTCCTCCCTCACCTCTCTGTTACTTGCTTACCTGTTTCAGTGGCACTTTCCCTCAGCTGGGGGATGGGAAGCTGGAGCAGCACAATGTTACATGCTAAAATCATTGCTTCCAGATCAGGGAAGTTGTGGCACTGGGGCAGGTAAGCCAGTGAGCAGCAATAGGGCTTCCCCTCTGGAGCATGTGCTCTAAAGAGCAGTCACTGGCCCATAGGAATAGTCGCTAACTATATACTAACTAGATAACACCACTATTTCACACAGTATCAAGTGTTTTGTTTCTGGCCATTGGATTATGCTAAAAGGCTCTTTGTTGAACAGAAGTAAAGTTTACAGATAGATAAATTACACATAAACTGTCCTGTGTGTTTAGAAATATATTTAGACACATTTCACATGTACACCTGCCTCCCCAAATCCCGTGGCCATAGGCTATGCCAGGTAACTGGTTGTAACAATGGATGCCCCTCACTGTATTATTATTATTTATTTATTATTTATTTTTATTTAATTCCTAGGTGCTGTTTCCCTTTAAGGGTGTGGCTGGGGGGCGTGGTCAGGGTTGTGTTCAGACGTGGCTTAAATGTGTCCCTCTTTACAGCTTTGAAAAGTTGGGAGGTATGCACTTGTAGCTGTAGCAGGGTGTGTCTGTTGTGCTCATCCAGGTGCCTGACCAGCATCACCTGTGGGGTTTTATAGGAGAACTTGCATAGGATTGTGAGAGATCTCACTTCACTCTACAAGGAGCAAAGCTAATCAGCAAACAGATGATTATGAAGAGGTGCACATTGGTGTGTGGAAAAGCTAAAGGGGGTCATGCTAAAGATTTAGTGACGCAAGTTTAAATCTAAAGGGGTTATTTAAGAAGTGATAGCGCCATGTAGCGCCTCGTAGCAGAAGGCAGCATCTGGTGGCGCTGTATGGAAAACCACATTTAAGAAAGCGAATCTGGTGAGCACCTCTAATGCGCCATGTAGCATCACATGTATTATTACTGGTGGCTCAGAGTATAGCGCTGACACTCTAGGCTCAGGAGCGCCATGTAGTACCATACATTTCTATGAGCTTTCATTGGTTGGGTATAAACAGCGTGTTTGGCAATTTACATTTTTTATTTTTTTTTGCTCAAATCATTGTGTGACCTCTCCTGGCTGCAAACAAACACTTTATTTGGACTTTTTATATTTTATGCAGAATTGTCATTACAGATCTGGCATTAACCCTTTCGCTGCCAGCCTACCTGCAGCATTTGCCACTCCCTGTTGCCAGACTGAGTTTGACTGTTTTGCGCTACACATGTTCAACTGTCATTTTCGAAGGGATTTCCAGGGATTTCCCAGGAAAATTATATATTGTTTTTTTCAACAGAGTCTGGGCTTTAACATGAAATGTCTTGTTTGTGTTTTTTAGGTGTATTCTCAACATTTTTGGGTGAAATGTGTGAAAAAAAATAAAAAAAATATATTTTTTTACAATTTGTAGAGTTTTTTTGTAATAAAAAATGTAAGTTTGTCAATAAAATCTTATTGCGTGAGAAACCCCAATTTCTCCCGCTTACAGCGATACCACATATGTATAGGTAGACACCCTTTCCTGCCCAGAAGTCTTTTATAGCTGCTGGATGACAAATGGTTAATTAAAAAAAAAAATGACATAGGGTCCCCCTTCCCGGGGAGGGGGACCCCATTTTTTTTTGGATTTTTAAAGGGTTAAAAACCCTTAAAAATCCAAAAAAAAAAATGACGTGGGGTCCCCCTTACCCAAAGTAACCAGCCCGGGACCAGCTATGGGGGCTTGTAGGCACAGAGTGGGGGGGCCAGCTTTGGTGGCCCCCCCACCCTGCAGCCTACGAGCCCACATAGCCTATGTGGGCCCGGGCTCTTCTGCCCCCCCCTGGCCTTTGGGGAGGCAGGTAATGGGGGTGCGGGGGTTAATGGCAATGCCACCCCCCCAGCCATGTGAACTGGTATAAGGGGTCTCATGGACCCCTTACCAGCTCACAAAGGGTTAACTGTAAAAAAAAAAACACTACACAATAAAAAAAAGTATTTTATTAAAAAAAAATAATTTTTTTTTACTGTACTTACCTTCGATTGCAAGCTCTTGTCCCTCGCCGCTCAGCTGACAGATGCCTGTGATCGGCATCCAGAGAAGGAGAAGGCAGGAGATCAGAGGATCTCCTGTCACCTCCTTCCAGGGCACCGATCACCGGCATCTGAGAAGCTGAGAAAGCTGAAGCCGGTGATCGGGACCGGGATGACGTCATAAGCCCCGCCCCCAAGGGGGCGGGGCTTAGAGGCAAGATGGCGGTCGCCATCTTGAAGAAGAGAGGAGAGAGCCTCCCAGGCTCCCTCCTGAAGATCGGTAAGTCCTGGGGGGGGATCGGAGGCCCCCCAGGTGAAGAGGAGGGACAGCGGGAGCCAGCGCACATGGAGGTAAGTGAATGTCATTTTTATTTTTTTTTTTTTTTTTACAGTTAGCAGCTGCTGCTGCAGAAGCGGGGGGGGGGGCGGCCTATTCCGGGGGCTCTCCTGGAGCCATCCGACCCCCCACGGGGGATCGGATGGCACCAAATTAAAGAGGAGACCCGGCCGGATCCAACAAGGGGTCAGGTGAGTATTTTTTATTTTTATTTTTTAAACTAGAAGCGATCAAAGTCAAGCACGTAACACCTACGGGCTTGGCACTTAAGGCCCAGCCAAGCCAGCACGTAGGTGTTACGTGCTTGGCAACAAAAGGGTTAAAGTGGACCAACACCCAGGATTTTGACTATCCTGGGATTTGTTCCACTTCGGCAGGGCACCCCGATCGGGGGTGTCCCGCTCTCTGAAACCCCCCAGAAACCCCCAAAAACTCACCTCTCCCCGCTCCCACGTGACCGCGCCATCCAATCCCCGCCGACGTCCAAGCCTCCCGCGCGTCACTTTCTTGGTGTGCGCGCGCGTGCCGGGCATTCACAGACGTCCGGCGCGGGCGCGCGCACGTCTAGAGAGGTGCGCGGGAGGTGGCAGCGGCGGAAGCAGCGGCAGATCAGGTAAGGAGTTTGTTTTTTTTGGGGGGGGTTTCACCGCGCGGGACATCCCGATCTCGGATGTCCCGCAGTGAGTGAGGTGATCGGCCCGGGAATCTTATAGATTCCCGGGCCGATCACCCCTGGGTGTTGGTCCACGTTAAAGTGTTAATGTCACAATCAGGGGCGGGCTGGCCATAGGGCACACCGGGCAGAATCCCGGTAGGCCGGCACATGGGAAGGCCACAGGTGGTGGCCGATGAGCAGAGCAGTGTAACGGGTGGAGGCCGCACTGCCCGCCGCCACCGGCCCCGCTGTCACACACACACACACCCAGATTATCTGCGTGTAAACATTAGTGTGTGTGTGAGAGCAGCGGCGGGCAGAGCGGCCTCCACCCATTACACTTCTCTGTGCATCGGTGGCTGGTAGAAAGTTGGCTCCGCGCAGGCTCGGCATCAGCAATTACACTTACAGGACGGGTCAGCAGAGGAGCCGTCATAGATCTGAGTCATGTGACAGAGCAGAATATCTGTGCACGCTGCTGCCCCCTAGTGACAGCCTGTCCCAGGAGCTGGAGGTCAGTGGATGCTTCACACCAGCTTCTGACATTTGTAACTCGGCTGCAGGGAAGTGCTGCTGCTTCTGCCACAAGGTAAAGCCTTTCCTTTGTGTGTCCTCCCTCCTGGCAGCTTATTAAGGAAAGTTTAGATGTTCAACCCCCTTTTACAATACAAACAGTGTCCCATGTGCTGTCCATAGACTCGGCTGTGCAGAGCTCCACGTTGCCTGTCCCTGTGTTCTCAGGTCCTTCATATACTATATGTCTGCTAAATGGAGCCTCTCACAGCCCTGTAACAGGAGAGAGGCCGGGTGGCCAGTGTGACCAATGAGAAAACTGATGATCTGCTCCTGATCTGTGTCTCGAAATCTGATCTGCTCCTGATTTGTGTCCAAATCTGATCTGCTCCTGATCTGTGTCCAAATCTGATCTGCTCCTGATCTGTGTCCAAATCTGATCTGCTCCTGATCTGTGTCCAAATCTGATCTGCTCCTGATCTGTGTCTCCAAATCTGATCTGCTCCTGATCTGTGTCTCCAAATCTGATCTGCTCCTGATCTGTGTCTCTAAATCTGATCTGCTCCTGATCTGTGTCTCTAAATCTGATCTGCTCCTGATCTGTGTCTCCAAATCTGATCTGCTCCTGATCTGTGTCCAAATCTGATCTGCTCCTGATCTGTGTCTCCAAATCTGATCTGCTCCTGATCTGTGTCTCCAAATCTGATCTGCTCCTGATCTGTGTCTACAAATCTGATCTGCTCCTGATCTGTGTCTACAAATCTGATCTGCTCCTGATCTGTGTCCAGATCTGATCTGCTCCTGATCTGTGTCCAAATCTGATCTGCTCCTGATCTGTGTCTACAAATCCAATCTGCTCCTGATCTGTGTCTACAAATCCGATCTGCTCCTGATCTGTGTCTACAAATCCGATCTGCTCCTGATCTGTGTCTACAAATCCGATCTGCTCCTGATCTGTCTACAAATCTGATCTGCTCCTGATCTGTGTCTACAAATCTGATCTGCTCCTGATCTGTGTCTACAAATCTGATCTGCTTCTGATCTGTGTCTCCAAATCTGATCTGCTCCTGATCTGTGTCCAAATCTGATCTGCTCCTGATCTGTGTCTACAAAGCCGATCTGCTCCTGATCTGTGTCTCCAAATCTGATCTGCTCCTGATCTGTGTCCAGATCTGATCTGCTCCTGATCTGTGTCCAAATCTGATCTGCTCCTGATCTGTGTCCAGATCTGATCTGTGTCTCCAAATCCGATCTGCTCCTGGTCTGTGTCTCCAAATCTGATCTGCTCCAGAAAGCGCCGTCCCTTTAAGGAGGGCTGCCCCCATGACTGGCCTGCGTTCCTGGCCGGAGGCAGACCAGCCATGGGGAGGAAGTGGTCACCAAGGGAAGTGACATCGGGGGGGGGTGGAGGGGGGGAGTATAAAGGGGGCGTTCGCCCCCTCCCTTCCCTCTTTGACCCCTGACTGGACGGATGAGTAGTCAGGACTGACGCTCGCCCGGCCAAAATCCCCTCATGGAAGCACTATTGTCACAGCTGAGGAGGGAGGCGGAGCGGCGAGGCGAGGACTGGGTAAGGAGTTTAATCCCCCCACAGTCCTCGTCGCCGCCCCCGTCGATCTCGTTGGGCAATCGCCCGGCTCAGCCCCTCGCCTCCCCGCCGCTCTGACCGGCGGGGAGCGAGGGCCGGTTCACGGCCTCCTCCTTCCCCTCCCCTCACCCCCACCCCTCCAGCTGGTCCATGCCTGGTCGTCGGGCTGGGAGTGGCGCGACCGCCACGTGGGCCTCCCCTGCCTGCGTCCTCCCCCCTTACTGGCCGGCGCCTCCTCTGGGCTGGATCCGGCCGCAAACGGCCAGCACCTCCTCAGCCTCCGGCGGGGCCGGGAGCGGCGGTGACGTCACCGCCGCTGGCCCCACCCCCTCCGCCTTCGTCGGTTCCTGCACGGCCCGGGCATCGCAGCTCGGGCCGTGCGAGTGCTGCAGCTCCCCGCGGCTCGGGCAGGCGGGGAGCTGCGGTGGTGGTTTCACCTCCCCCCTCGCACGGCACAGCAGGGGGGGGTCGGCGGGCGGCTCCCTACGGAGCGGGGGCTGGGGCCGGGGGCGCAGCTCGTGCCTCTGGCACCAGCAGGGGGCCCCCCGGCATCCTTTGGGATGCCTGGGCGAGCCCTTCAATGTGCACCCAAACACCCCCCACACATACCGCCCTCCCGCGCCCCCCCCCCCCTCCCCCGGTGGTCTGGTCTCGGCGTGGCCCTTCGAGCTCGCCGCCCCCCAGCCGTCCGGGCTTGCGCGCATGGCGTTCTCCCCCTCCCATTCGCAAGCGGGCGCAGCGGACGCGCGGGCATACGGCCGGGGTCTCGGTTTCCCGGCTATGGACAGCTACTCGCCCCTCCTTTTTTCTCTGCAGGCGGTGGTCGACCAGGATCTGGCGCGGAGCAGCATGGCAGTCGGGACACCAGGTTGGTGGGCGGACGACGCAGGACCATCGTCTTCCTCCAGCGGGTCGGCGGTGCCAGGATCGGCGGCGGCAGCCGGACATCCGTCAGTAAGCGGGTCGCTGGGCCAGTCGGGCTTGGCGACTCAGGGATCGGAGCAGCAGTCTGGCGGACCTAGCGGCGGGATCGTTCGGCAGGGTGAGCCACGTGTTATTACTGATGTGCTGTCATTATCACAAGCTCAGAGTGGGGTTGCTACCGGTGGGGGCGCAGAGGCGCGGGGTCAAGGGGAGCGATAGGTCGGCACCGATTTCTGATTCCGCCAGGGGGCACACCTATGTGTGTTTTGAGGGCCCGTTGGGGGGGCACTTGAAGCAGGAGGTGAAGGAGAAGATTTGGCGTCGGGAATACGTGGATATTTTCACGCTGTTACCGTTGGAGCGTTTCGGGGTCGAGAGCTGGGAGAAAGGGAAGGAGTATCGGAAGGAGGAGGATGAAGATAGGAGGCGCTTTCGGCTGATTCCGAGAACTTTCGGTAATTGGTTGCAGGCGTTTACTATTCTCGCAAGCGTGGTGGGGGAGAAAAACCCGGAACACTGTTCGCCGCTGTTTTGCTACCTGGACGCCATATGGGAGGCCCACCGGATGTACGGGGGCTCGGCTTGGCTGCGGTATGATGAGCAGTTTCGGCAGCGGATGGCGGTAAGCGGGGAGTTAGGCTGGGACCACAGGGATATCGGGCTGTGGCTGCGGGTGATGAATCCAAGGGGGGGAGTGTACCCTGCAGGAGGGGGCCCCCCTCCCTTTCAGGGCTGCGCCACTTCAGCGGGGTCGGGAGTGGCGGAGGCGGCCAAGCGGGGAGTGTGCTGGGCCTTCAACGACTCCTCATGCAGATGGGGGCCTACGTGCAAATTCCGGCACGAGTGCTCAGGTTGTGGGGGGAGTCACCCGGGAGTGCGTTGCTTTAAGAAGGGTCGAGGAGGGGGGCGCAGAGGGACAGATGGTCCTGCAAAAAGGGTTTTCGCCGGTGAGCGGGGTGGCGATGCGCCCCTGGCTAAGTAGGTATCCCGATCAGGGGGCGGCTCGGTTGTTGATGGACGGTTTTGAATTTGGCTTTGTTATCCCGTGCGCCATACCTCCCGAGGGGCACTCCCTTAAAAACCTAAAGTCAGCGCGGGAGCAGCCGGAGGTGATAAGGGGGAAGTTAGAGAAGGAGGTTGCCTTGGGGCGGATGGCGGGCCCATTTAGTGTTCCCCGATGGAAAGACTGGTGGTGTCCCCCTTGGGGGTGGTGCCCAAGAAGGAGCGGGGAAAATTCCGCCTTATACACCACCTGTCTTTCGAGAAGGGCACGTCGGTTAACGATGGGATAGACAAAGAGCTGTCATCGGTGTCCTATACGTCGTTTGACTTTGCTTTGGGTTTGGTGCGGGAGGCGGGCCTCGGGGCACGGATGGCAAAGACAGATATTGAGTCCGCCTTTCGGCTTCTGCCGGTGCATCCTGATAGTTTATACCTCCTGGGGTGTTTTTTCGATGGGGGTTACTATGTGGACCGATGTTTGCCGATGGGGTGCTCGATCTCGTGCGCATACTTTGAGGCCTTCAGTTCATTTCTGGAGTGGGTGGTTAAGGAGAGAGCGGGCGTGGGGTCCGTAACCCACTATTTGGACGATTTCCTGTGCGTTGGGCCAGCGGACACTAGAATTTGTGAGTTGCTGCTGGGGACAATGTTGGAGGTTTTCGGGGCTTTCGGGGTCCCAGTGGCGCATAATAAAACGGAGGGTCCAGCAACCGTGATTCAGTTCTTGGGGATTGAGATCGATACGGTGGGGAGGGTCTGTAGGCTGCCGAGAGAGAAGATTGATGACCTGGTTGAAGGACTGGAAGGGGCTTTGGCGGTTAGGAAGGTTACATTGCAGCAACTGCAATCGATCCTGGGGAAGTTGAATTTTGCGTGCCGAGTTTTGCCCATGGGGCGGGTATTCACTAGGCGTTTATCGTTGGCGACAGCGGGGGTTCGTGAGCCGCATCATTTCATTAGGTTAACGGCGGCGTTGAAAGAGGATATTAGGATGTGGATTACCTTCCTGGAATCCTTTGATGGGCGGGCGTACTGGCTGGAGCCGATGGTAGCGAGTGATGAGCTCGAGCTCTTCACCGATGCGGCGGGGTCGGTTGGCTTTGGGGCTTACTTGGCGGGGCGTTGGTGTGCAGGCTCTTGGCCTGGGCGGTGGTCGGATTCGGCTTTGATAAGGAACTTGGCCTTTCTGGAACTGTTCCCTCTGGTGGTGGCGGTGACCTTGTGGGGCGAGGTGCTGAGGAACAGGGCAGTGTGTTTTAGGTCAGATAATGTCAGTGGTTGCGGCCGTTAACACTCAGACGTCATCGTCAATGCCGGTCGTGGTGCTGCTCTGGCAGCTGGTATTGGGTTGCCTGCGGTACAATGTGTGGTGCAGGGCGGCACATGTGCCTGGGGTGGAGAATGGTATAGCTGACGCTCTCTCTCGTTCGCAGTGGGAGCGCTTCAGGAAATTGGCACCCGCGGCACGGGAGGTCGGCAGGCGTGCCCGAACTAGCTGCTGGAGATCCTGTGAGATGCCTGTTTAGCCTGATACAGAGGTCGGTCGCACCATCCACTTGGGGGTCATACGTGAAGACATGGCAGCAATGGTGGTCCTTGATGGAGGAGTTTAGGGTGCCGGCAACGGATATGGATAGACAGGGGTTGTTGATCTGGTATGTGAGCGATTTGGTAGCGAGAGGCGAGACCCCGGCCTCAGTCGACAGGAGGATGTCGGCTATGGCCTTTTTGTGTCGGTTAGAGGGGTGGGCCGATATGACTAAATCATTTTGGGTCCGGCAGGACACAGGGTGGTGGACAGCAGACGGCCAGTTTCGTGGGGCCTGTTGCGGGGGTTGATTGAGGTGTTGCCTAGGGTCTGTACGGCTGGGTTTGAAGTGAGTCTGTTTAAGGCGGCATTCTCACTGGCGTTTTTTGGTGCTCTGAGGGTGGGGGAGCTGGTGAGCCCCAATAAGAGGTTACCTGGGGGTTTGGGGGTCGGGGATGTAGTGGCAGCGGATGAGGGGTGGTGGTGCGTATAGGGAAATCTAAAACGGATCAAAGTGGAAGGGGGGTTAGTGTCTTTTTGGGGAGGTTGCGGCACTGTTCTTCATGTCCAGCCGCTGCCTTCGAGGAATTCATGGGTGTCCGGCCTCCTGGAAATGGCCCGCTGTTGGTGCATGAAGACGGTTCTTTCTTGTCGCGGTTTCAATTTCTAGCGGTTTTCCGGAAATGTCTGACAGAGCTGGGGCTTGCGAGTGGGGACTATGGGACCCACTCTTTTCGGATTGGGGCTGCGACAGAGGCGGCCAGGCTGGGGCTCCCGGAAGAGATAATAAAGAGGTTGGGTAGGTGGGAGTCGACGCGGTTCCGGCGGTATGTGCGGCCGGATAGGATTGATCAGTCATATAGGTGAGCGGTTTTAACATTGTCTTGCCTCCCACCCTCCCTCCCCTTTTTTCCCTTATTCTCTTTTTAGAATCTGCATGCTCAGTCCTGACTGTTGGCCATTCCTTTATTTTTTGGTCGGCTCGCCGTGCGGAAGTGCGAAGGAATGGAAAGCAGCTGGGCTTACCGGAGGATCAAGCGCGGCTAAACTGGGCCGGAGTGAGAGGAATGTGCTGGGAGGCACTGCGGGAGCATACGCTGCGTGTGGCTGCGAGGACAAGGCCTCCGAGTGTTTTGGTTTTACATGTGGGGGGGAATGATTTAGGGAGGGTCCCCATGAGGCGGTTGATTAAGGACATGACTCGGGATTTGCTGTTTTTTTCTGGGTTTTTTCCCGGGGGTGGTTTTAGTATGGTCCCACGTTGTCCCCCGTTTTGTTTGGCGGCACGCTAGGGACCCGTTGGCCTTGGAGAAGGTTCGGGTGAAGGTTAATAAGGCCATGGCGAGGTTTGTGAGGCTCAACGGGGGTTTGAGTGTGCGCCACGTTGATGTGGAAGGGATGCGGGGGTTTTTTCGGTCCGATGGGGTGCACCTTAATGATATGGGGAACGACCTGTTCAACCTAGCTTTGAAGGAGCGGATCGAGATGGCAGTCGAGTTGTGGCGGGCCAGGCAGCGCTAAGGTTTCAGCGCTTCCTGGCTGTGGCGGGTCTCCTCTCGGGTTCTGGGTCTGAGCTAGCATGGCCAATGGGGGGGGGTGCGGCTGTTTCCACGGGGGGAAACCGGCCAGGACGATTCTGGTTGATATTGTGGTGTTCGGGGTGGAAGTAGGGAAGGGGAATTTTGTTGGCCACCAGCAGTTAGCCCGATTAAGCTCCCTGGCCTAGGAGGGATGCGGCCGAGCTTATGTTGGTTTCTGCTTGGTTGGAGGTTGGATTGGAAAACTTGGTCCTCTTCCCTTCCCCTTTAATTTTGGGGATCATGAGGCTGCTCAGACCCGGAACGTAAAGGGGGGATTTTTTCCTAGGCTTGTTGTTGTAAACCTGTTTATACTTTGTTGGCCGTGGCCGATTAAAATTAATCATTCCAACTACATGGTGGTCTGGTCTTGTTATTCTGGGGTGGATGGGCTTAGCCGGAGGACTTATGGAACGCTAGTCCAGTCAAGAAAGCGCCGTCCCTTTAAGGAGGGCTGCCCCCATGTCTGGCCTGCGTTCCTGGCCGGAGGCAGACCAGCCATGGGGAGGAAGTGGTCACCAAGGGAAGTGACATCGGGGGGGGGGAGTATAAAGGGGGCATTCGCCCCCTCCCTTCCCTCTTTGACCCCTGACTGGACGGACGAGCAGTCCCACCCGCCCTGTTTTGGTTGTGGTTGGTTTTGTCGGTCACGTGCTTGGGGGGGAGAGTATGGAGTTAGGTGGTTTGTTAGGGTTTGGAATTGTTGTAATTTATTGTTATATTTATTAAAAAAAAAAAAAAAACCCCGGATAAGGTTGGTACAATGTGCTGTTGTCACCTGTTGTGGGTGTCGCGGTGTACCGTATTTATTATTTATTATTTATGACATTGTATATATTTTGTAAAAAAAAAAAAAAAAAACGCAAAAGAATGTTTCATGTTTTGATCGTATGTAATGTACTGTTCTTTCTTCTAGGTGATGTATTGTTTTATATATATGTTTTGATGTATTGTCGCGGCCGTTGGGCGGGTCTCCTCTCGGGTTCTGGGTCTGAGCTAGCATGGCCAATGGGGGGGGGGTGCGGCTGTTTCCACGGGGGGAAACCGGCCAGGACGATTCTGGTTGATATTGTGGTGTTCGGGGTGGAAGTAGGGAAGGGGAATTTTGTTGGCCACCAGCAGTTAGCCCGATTAAGCTCCCTGGCCTACGAGGGATGCAGCCGAGCTTATGTTGGTTTCTGCTTGGTTAGAGGTTGGATTGGAAAACTTGGTCCTCTTCCCTTCCCCTTTAATTTTGGGGATCATGAGGCTGCTCAGACCCGGAACGTAAAGGGGGGATTTTTCCTAGGCTTGTTGTTGTAAACCTGTTTATACTTTGTTGGCCGTGGCCGATTAAAATTAATCATTCCAACTACATGGTGGTCTGGTCTTGTTATTCTGGGGTGGATGGGCTTAGCCGGAGGACTTATGGAAAGCTAGTCCAGTCATGATCTGTGTCTACAAATCTGATCTGCTCCTGATCTGCTCCTGATCTGTGTCTCCAAATCTGATCTGCTCCTGATCTGTGTCCAAATCTGATCTGCTCCTGATCTGTGTCTACAAATCCGATCTGCTCCTGATCTGTGTCTACAAATCCGATCTGCTCCTGATCTGTGTCTACAAATCCGATCTGCTCCTGATCTGTGTCTACAAATCTGATCTGCTCCTGATCTGTGTCCAGATCTGATCTGCTCCTTATCTGTGTCCAAATCCGATCTGTTCCTGATCTGTGTCTACAAATCCGATCTGCTCCTGATCTGTGTCCAAATCTGATCTGCTCCTGATCTGTGTCTACAAATCCGATCTGCTCCTGATCTGTGTCTACAAATCCGATCTGCTCCTGATCTGTGTCTACAAATCCGATCTGCTCCTGATCTGTGTCCAAATCTGATCTGCTCCTGATCTGTGTCTCCAAATCTGATCTGCTCCTGATCTGTGTCTACAAATCTGATCTGCTCCTGATCTGTGTCTACAAATCTGATCTGCTCCTGATCTGTGTCAAAATCTGATCTGCTCCTGATCTGTGTCTCCAAATCTGATCTGTGCCTGAATCTACTCTGCCACCAACTGATCTATATACTAAACTAAATTGTGCTGCTAACTGTTCTGTGCCCCAGCTTTATCCACTACTGACTCATCTGTGCCCAAATGCATACCTTCTAACTTTTTGGTGTGGGAAATAGGGACAGTTGTTAAATTAAGCCTGTAAAGTGGGATGCCCCTCTCAGCCTGTAAAGTGGGATGCCCCTCTTTTTCTTTCATTTTTTTGTCCTCCTAAACCCTGGTAAACCATGGAACAAAATAAGGTATATATAGATATATATATAAAATTATGTGACACTAATATACTATACTGGGCCAGGAACAGTAAAGCAGGGCCGGTGTGCCCCAAAAAGTCCCGGGCCCTATTTAAGTCCCAGTCCGCCCCTGGTCACAATGTTATAACAATGTCATTCCATGTGATTTTGCTTTGTTACTGGTGGATATGTGTTTAAAAACAGACTTTAATCACAGAGCGCCTGGCGCTCTATGCTATAGCGACCAGCTTTAGAGCGCCGATGCTGTGTGTGTTTAGTGTTTAGTTAAATATGGTGTAGAGCACCGAGTGCCGGATGCACTAAGCTGCCGCTACCTCTCACTCGCTGCAGCGCTATACTGTTGTTAGAGCGCCTGCCCAACATACATCATATTCATCAATGCCGGCCAGGTTACTAGAGCGACCTGCTTACAGCGCCTATTCCTTGCCCCCGGGGCACCCCAATCGGGGGAGCCCCACTGTGTGAAACCTCCAGGTCTCCGAAAACAAATAACCCCTTCCTGGTCCTATGACGCATGCGCGGCTACTCATCCAATCAGCGTGCTCGGACCTCTGAGCTCGCTGGCAGGCCGCATCCCCCACTACCCTCTAACAGGAAGCGTGCTCACGCCGGGCATTCACAAACTCGTACATGGACTTCGGGCTCAAGTCGGTGTTCCGGTTTGGGAACCTGAACTCGCAAAGTTCAGTACAAACCCAAACTTTGTGTTTCGGGTTTTCCCATCTTTACCGGCAGCTGATCACAGGGACAGATTTTGCTGGAAGGACGAGGAGCAGGTAAGGAGTCGAGGCTGCTCCACTTTAAAGTGGACCAACACCCAGGGGTGATCGGCCCGGAAATCTATAAGATTCCCGGGCCGATCACCTCCCACCCCCCGGGACATCCGAGATCGGGATGTCCCGCGGGGTGAAACCCCCCAGAAACCCCAAAAAGATCTTACCTGATCCGCCGCCGCTTCCGCCGCCGCCGCCTCCCGTGCGCCCCTCCAGACGTGCCTGCGTCGGCCCTCTGTGAATGGCCGGCGGGGGCGTGCGCGTGCGGAGAGTGACGCGCGGGAGGCGGTGGCGGCGGAAGCGGCTTGGACGTTCCTGTCCCCCGCCTGGACGTTGGCGGGGATTGGCTGCGGCGTTCACGTGGGAGCGGGGAGAGGTGAGTTTTTTGGGGTTTCTGGGGGGTTTCACACAAGTGGACCAAAACCCAGGATAGTCAAAATCCTGGGTGTTGGTCCACTTTAATGCCAAGCCCATGCACATGAGCTCAAGAGAGAGTAGAAATTTCCTGGCTTTGGAACTGGGAAATGGAAAGGGCGGCCATTAGCCAAGAGGTTAATGCACCCTTGTGGTCAGAGGTCAAAGCTATGATGTATAACTACAGTAGTTAAAGATACTAGGAAGTCACAGGGGAGCACCGACAGGAGTTGAGTCACAGACCAGGAATTTAGGGGCAGTTACCATCTGAGAACAGGTGCACAGAATTCAAGCCGGAAACAGCTAGGAAAGGCCCAGACTGTAAAAGACTTTTAGTTTATTTGAAACACTTCATCAGGATGGGGGCCTAGAGATTATTATTATATGTAAAGTGATGCGGAAAAATAAGAAACACGTCTGCTAAAATGACTTTGCAAGAACCATTGAGGCCCTATAATAAATTAATGATATAGTTGAAGCACGCTGTATATAATGAATAATAAGTATATTATAAAATTACAGTTCAGCTAGCAGGGGTTCAGTGGTTCCCAAATGCGCCCACTCACTGCACATTAAATACAGCATAGATTTAAGTAACAGCAGGGGCGGACTGGGACCAAAAAACGGCCCTGGACTTTTTGGTCAGACTGGCCCTTCTGTACTGTGCTCGGCCCGGTAAAGTGAGTCAACGCCACATTAATATATATATATATATATATATATATATATATATATATATATATCTCTATCTGAGCGGGATCGGCCCGGGACCTCCACCAGGGCATCCAAAATCGGGATGGCCCACTGTGTGAAACTCCCCAGGTTACCTGTTACACTTACCTTACTTCCCGGTCCAACACCACATGCGCGGGCCACGGCCGCATCCCGGCTATCCCTCTAGCAGGGCACATGCCCGCGCCAGGAATTTGTGAATGGCCGGTGCGGGCACGTTCCCCGTTTGAGGGTAGCTGGGGATGCGGCTGCGGCTCACGCATGCGCCACTGCAATTAGGACGCTGGCTTAGGATAGTCAAAATCCTGGGTTTTGGTCCACTTCAAAGAGTTTTGGTCCTTTTCTGTGGGGCGCCCTGATTTGGGATGCCCCATTTTGTGCAACCCCCTCAGATCACCAGTAAAACTTACCTGACCAGCGATCCAGTGGCTCATGCATGGGTTCTCCTCGCTAAGGGCTGGGTGGAGCTGAGCTGGCTGCCAGCCACATCCCACCAGCCTCTAGCTGGTGCAGACACATGTTTGAACCACACATGTGTTGTTTGATTAGCGGCCAGGTATTTTTACTGGGAATTTGACACAATGGGGCATCCCAAATCAGGATGTCAGGGAGGGGCCATGTAAAGAAGCTTCCATCTGTCTATACAATACATTGCTACACCACAGTCCAGCTCCCCTGGCGCTGTGCGTCCTCAATAGATACTGGGTCATACCATGTGCGGGCAGGGGGGGTACTCAAGGAAAAGAAAATCAACAACCACAAACTGTAAAAATTGTACAAAAAAACCCCCACAAAACAGCAGTGTCCATGCTGCTGGGGCCCCATAACAATACTGGTGCAATGCAAATGCTGAAAGCAAACTTTTTAATGCCCCTGCTGCCGCCCTATTCTATTAGGGTATAAGGGAGGATACAGGAGGAGAAGAGCTTACACTCTATTAGGGTATAAGGAAGGATACAGAAGGAGAAGAGCTTACAATCTATTAGGGTATAAGGGAGGATACAAGAGGAGAAGAGCTTACACTCTATTAGGGTATAAGGGAGGATACAGGAGGAGAAGAGCTTACACTTTATTAGGGTATAAGGGGGGATACAGGAGGAGAAGAGCTTACACTCTATTAGGGTATAAGGGGGGATACAGGAGGAGAAGAGCTTACACTCTATTAGGGTATAAGGGAGGATACAGGAGGAGAAGAGCTAACACTCTATTAGGGTATAAGGGAGGATACAGAAGGAGAAGAGCTTACACTCTATTAGGGTATAAGGGAGGATACAGGAGGAGAAGAGCTTACACTCTATTAGGGTATAAGGGAGGATACAGGAGGAGAAGAGCTTACAATCTATTAGGGTATAAGGGAGGATACAGAAGGAGAAGAGCTTACAATCTATTAGGGTATAAGGGAGAATACAGAGGGAGAAAAGCTTACAATCTATTAGGGTATAAGGGAGGATACAGAGGGAGAAAAGCTTACAATCTATTAGGGTATAAGGGGGGATACAGAAGGAGAAAAGCTTACAATCTATTAGGGTATAAGGGAGGATACAGAGGGAGAAAAGCTTACACACTATTAGGGTATAAGGGAGGATACAGGAGGAGACGAGCTTACAATCTATTAGGGTATAAGGGAGGATACAGAAGGAGAAGAGCTTACACTCTATTAGGGTATAAGGGGGCGGGTTGACAGGAGGGTTGGTTGGTGGGTATTTAGATGTGCGAGTGGGCAGGACCGCTCCTCTTGATAAAGGCTGTCTTGCCGAAACGTTGAGTGCTTCCTGTTGTTATCCACCTGTGTTCCAGCCTCTAAGCCTTGTAGATCTACTTGCTTATTGAACTGCTTGTTTCTTCTGCCACTTGCATTTATTACAATGTGATGGACTTGGTATTGTGCCCATAGAACAAATCCTGGGACTTTGATGCTCTGTGCCTGTTATATACATGTAAGTAACTTACCTCTGCCAGGGGCGAGCGTCTGCTGGGCGAAGCGGCGCTCCTGCTGCTGGGAGCGTAGCGCATCACTCTGGCAGCCTCCCTCGCCCCCTCTCTAGCTGTGCAGGCGCGCGCCCCGCAGTCTGTAAATTTCGCCACTAGGAGGCGCTGTGCTGCGAGTGGCAGGCAGAGCAGAGTCCTCCACACCTGATGGGAATCAGGGGCTGATCAGCCTTGCTGCCAAGACTGACCAGCCCCTGGATAGTTTCTCCAATCACTCACAGTGGTTTAAGTTGCACCAATCAGCACATACACTCCCCCCCCCCCCCCCCAGGGTGGCCATTGGTCGATTCCCCAATAAATATGGAGTCAGCCCAGCACTCAGTGCACGTGATAGTCGCTTGTGATTAGGGTGTGATTCTGTTAGTTATTATCTGTCTCCGACCCGGCTTAATCGACCATCCCTGTCCGCTGCCTGTACCGACCTTTGCTTTGTCTGACCACGAACCTGCCTGCCCCTCTGGATACCCCACAATCTCTGACCTCCCGACTTGACCCTTTGGCTACCACTTACTATGCACCTGTCTCATCCCTGTACTGTGGCGCACCGTTCGGATTGACTACCTGTGAACGACCTCGGCTTCGGGATACCCTCGTGGTTCATTGGCCTTCACCGTAAGTAGCCATCCTTTGCACCTATTAAGACCTGGGGGCAACCGTGTCCAGTGAGGCGTACCTAGCGTCCCGGCAAACGTGGGCTTGACTATAGGCAGAAGTGGCGGTGGAGATTGGGGGTTGCCTGCTTACAGAAGGCTGGTGTCCTGCTGGGCATCCCAATACATATATCTATATCTCTCTATGGGCACCATCATATGAATGCTGGAACCAGTGAAATTGCACCACCTAGTGGTCATTTTTTGTAATTAATTTACTGTTCACCTTGCTTGTCTTTCTATGTTATTTAATGTAACTCATAGCATTAAATCACTTTGTGGAATGCATAGTTGTTTTTATAGCCCTAGCAGTGCCAAGGACAAGCTCAATTTCCATAACAGCCAGACGTTGCATTCTTTAATTCAATTTGAGCCAGCAAAAATGAAAAGCTTGCATGCGGCCCAAATATTTGTGCTGCCTATCGCAAGCTTCACAATGTGTCTGTGTTACTTGATGGACTGATAAACTGACGGACTTTGTGGATGGCTAAATCAAAAAGTAGGAAGGAACAGAGAAAAACTAAAGCAGTTTGAAAAAAAAGCGAGACAAAGAAATATGAAAACAAGAAGAAAAGATCAAGAAGAATGCACAGAAGAGGTAACAAAGTTGACAAGAGGGAGATAACAAGAGGAAAGACAGAATGTAGAAAAGAAAGTAGAGGTGTAATAAATGTGGAAAAAGAAATGTAGACACAGAGAAGGTGAAAGAGGGAGAATAGAAGGTAACAATAGAAATATGGAAGGAATGTGGAAAAGAAAGATGAGGAGACAGTGAAAAAAGATGAACAAGTGAATGTGGAATAGAGAGAGAAAGAGATGGAGGGAATGTGGAAGAAGAGGATGCAGATAAGGTGGAGGGGGAGATGGAAGGAAGCATGTGGAAAAGAAAGATTGAAAGAGTGTATAAAATTTGTGAATGCAGAAAAGAGAATAAAATATAAGGAAAAAGAAAGGAAGACTTAAGAAAAGTAAGGTGACCAGAGAAAGGACAGAATGTGGAAAAGACTGTAGAGGTGGAAAACAAGAGGAAAACACAGAAAGGTGGTACAAAGATGAAAGGAATGGGGAAAAGTGAGATTAAAGCGGACCTTTACCCTGAATAATAGCATATCTTATATGTTTCGCACACCCTGTACATACAGATTACATTAAAACTCATCCTACATGTTATGAACCTTTAAACATCCAAGATGGTGGCTCATGGAGCATCAGGAAGCCTGCAAACAGGAAGTGTCTTCTGACTGTGTCGCTCTGCATTCAGGGATTGCTGTCCTTTTCTTGACACCAGCTCTGCTCTTTCTGTGTGAAGCACAGCTATAACCCCACCCCGCTGCACTTTATCCCGCTCTCTTCTCCTCAATATGTGTGATGCTTCTGAGGTAAGATGATGGCGCCCGTATCCTAAAGTCCTGAACAGAGTCGAAGCCCAGTGGTTGATAGAATAAAAAGTAAGTGTAAGAACATAACAAAATAATAGTTTTAGATGCTGGGGAATAGTTTTTTTTTAAGGTTTGGGCTTTTCAATAAATTATGCTGAAGGTCCAGTTAAAGTAAGGTGACATAATCCAGTACATATGTCTTTATGATTATTGGCTCATTTAGGCTGGGGCATATTTTGTATGGCCTTTGTGCAGCATCACTGAATATGCTGGTGCTATATAAATAAACAAAACTAATAATTTTAGATGTCTATGTATTATTATATAGTTACAGACAGTCAGAGTTGCTTGATGATGAGTGTCAGCAGGGCCCCCTAGGGCACTGGTACAGGGCAAATGTTCACCCGAGGAAAGGGTCTTTGGTCATGGTTGCCTCCCTGACCAAAAGCTGTTACTATATTCCTTTGTGTTTCATGTTGTATCTTTGACCCCCCACCACCAATCTTCTATCTGCATCCTCACCCAGCGGAAGCGGCACGGGCGGCCGCGTGCGCAGTTTTCCCTCTGCTTTTCCCCCCTCTGATATCTGTGATCGGTTTGTGTTGCCTGGCCTACGGTTTGAACATCCTTTTATGTTTGTTAAAATTTGCTTTGATTTATGCACTTTGCACTTTATTTGTGTCCATGACTAGTTGTACCACAGAGGTAATCACATGTATGATATTTGTCTTTATAACTTTTGTATCTTCTGGTATTATTCATTTATTTATTTCTTCTGAATATAGCACCTTGTGATATTCACAATTGTAATTATTGCATTGTCACTTTATTATTCACATTAGATAGGTTGTTCTTGGAATAATTATAATAGGTTTTTTGTGCCGGCACAAAAGATATTAACTGTGACTCCAGTGAGTTCTGATCCTGTGTACATGTGGAGTTTCCCAGATATTATTGTCTGCCAGTAGTCTGGCAGCACTGGATGCATTAGGGGTCTTTGCAGTGTCTTTTTAAATTGTTGGTGAACTTGTGTATGTGTCATTTTTTTGTACAATAAACTTGTGTATATATTGATTATATTGGTGTTGCATTTACATTTAAGGGTGCTCCTATAGGTGGGGTGGAGGCGGACCAGTGGTCCACTGCCTCCCTTGTGTTTGGTCTATCTGCAAAGAAGATTGGCGTGCTTCGGAGTCGTGTATTCACAGAGAACCTTTTCTTTTTATGCCGTTTGCTGTGTTTTATACTACTAGGAACGAGGAAATAGAAATTCTCTGCCCTCGCACCATCTGACCTCTTGTGAAAATACGTTTTATCAGCTGCATAGGGGGTAGCACGGTGCTTTACCACCCTACCAACATATCTTCATGAACAAGATCTGGCTGTCATCCAAAGCCCACGCAGATTACAGCACCCTATCCTGATTCGCTCACATTGTCTATGCATTTTTAAATGAATTCACACATTACAGAAAAAAATTGGTCAAATACTGATTAACACTGTTTTAGCCAGATTTTCTGCCTGATCGTTTAGGAAGATGTCTGAGAATTTGCAATGAACAATGTACAGTACAATAGTAGTAGCAAGCCACCATTAGGAAAGACCTAGGTTGGATTTAATATCGTGGATTTAATATCGTGGGCTAGAGATATGAAGTCCAATTAAAGATAAAATATTTACATTCAAGCACTTACCAATCTTTTCTTGTCAGTATGCACAACAATGCAATGATCTTCTACGGCAGCGGTACTAAACTGGCGAACCAGGGTCCGAATGTGGACCTTGGCGCCATATTTCTGGACCCCTGGCCTGACAGCTCTACACTCAGTTACTTCTGCGTTGCCATGCTCAGCGCTGCCCCTTTACTTTATCAGCGATGTAGTGCTTAGTCTCCCTGCCAGTGTCATGACTCTGCTGCCTGGCACCTAGCATTGCAATATGAAGTACTGCACTTTCTCTTTGCCCCATCCAATCCTGTCTCCCTGTCCCAGTTCAGCCCCATCCATCACTGTGCTGCCATCTCTGCCCCATCCATTCTTTTCCCCCCTAGCTTTGCCCCATCCATTCCTGTCCCCCCAGCTTTGCCCAATCAATCCCATCCCCATCCATTCCTGTCCCTCGAGCTCAGCCCTATCCTTTCCTGCCTCCCCCAGTATTGCCCCATCAATCCCATTCCCATCCATTCCTGTCCCCTAAGCTCAACTCCATCTATTCCTGTCCCCCTCCAGCTTTACCCCATCCATTCCTACCCACCCACATTTGCCCCATCAATCCCATCCCCATCCATTTCTGCCCCACCCCAGCTCTGCTCATCCATCCCAACCTTTTTTAGTTTTGCCTGTGGAATATTTCCCCCCCAGTGCACTAACTATACACCCCCCGTGACAACCTCCTGCCCGGACCTTCACCTCTCACCAGAGGCCTGTATATGAACCTTTACAAGAAGTGGTTGAGTACCCTTGTTCTACGGTATATTGATTTAAATAATATGAAAGTATTACGGAATTTAGGGGCTAAATGAAGGGTAAAAATCTCACCTGACACGCAAACATTTTGTGGCAAAATATGTTAAAAGAAAACCTCTCCCGCAATTTTGCGTCTTTAATAAGCAGCATTGTCAAAATATTTTTGGGATTAAATGGCTGCTAAATAGTGTGATCTGTTTTGTTTTTTCGTTTTTACATGATATCAACATTATATTGATGCATTTAAAACGCACCCCTCTACCAATGATATTGGCAATGTGTTGGAAGGGCAGGTCACAATGTCCTCCATCACCACTTGCCATATCTGACCACTTGAGATTCGGGGCAAAATTATCTGCCCCCTATACAATCATTGGGCTATTATCTGTTTTGTCATGTTGTAAGTGCGGTCCAGGCCCCACATGGCCTCCTGAACCATCCAGTACCAGTGAGAGGCTGGAATGAACACGCACACATCGTATGTAACGTTAGACCCACAGCTGTTAGCTATTCTGTAGGAAAGTGCCAATTGGCAGATGACACCTTGCCTGCCTTCTATCTACCTGCTTATACACATGTATCTTGGAGCAACAATATTGGCTTGATACAGGGTGCTTATCCACCTGAAACGCATCACCTGGGGAGCAGGATGAAGGTTTTTTCTTTGGATTTTTCTAAGTACTTTTTCTTTTCCTCTTGAATTCCTGTTATGGAAGAGGATGGGTTTTTGGATTTTTTAATACTTCTTTGGACTTTTGCAGTAACCCCTATTACGAAGCTCCCCATGGATTCAAACAGGCGAGCAATCAGTCAACCTTTTTTCTTGGGAAAATAGTGAATACATATGGTTTGTAGTCCTTGGTAGTTTCCCAAGTGTTCGTACTCTATCATCATGAGACAGTCATGGCTCAGTAAGAGTTACGTAAATCCCAAATAAGATTCCATGATCTGGCATTTTTACTATCCCCACATATATTTGTTGCATCAGTATCCTTAATCAAAAAGTATAGGATATGATCAGAATATCTGAAACACGTTATTATATACACGTTATGCATATAGTACATGATTGAGAACAAAAAAAGTAAGGATAAGATAAATCTTACAGGCAGCACCAGGAAGTAACCCTCGACGTTTCGGTTGTTTTTATCCTTCAGGGGGGAAGCGGTACCAGTCAGTGTCCCGTGTGGACTTAAATACCCTAATGAGTGAGCCAGTGTGCTGTAGATGGTGCCAACAGGGGCACGCACTGGCTCACTCATTAGGGTATTTAAGTCCACAGTCCAACAACCGAAACGTCGAGGGTTACTTCCTGGCACTGCCTGTAAGATTTATCGTTGCCGACGCGCGCGCCCCTGTTGGCGCCATCTACAGCACACTGGCTCACTCATTAGGGTATTTAATAATCTTTCTTGATCCAAGCAATGGGCAGCTGGTTGGAGGACCCACATTACTGCGGGCACCAAATCACATTGCATGGGTGCACATTGATGCTCTATCCTATTCTGAATCCAGCACTCACCTTTAGTATAATTTTAAGTGTTAATAGCAAACGTGTATATTTTTATGCACTTATCAATGTATGTAATTTTCTATTTTCAATCCTTATTAATCCTTATTTTACTGCATTGCATGCCTTATTTTGAAATTGCCCTTATGTCCATGAGAGGAAAGTTTATCGACTCAAGGCCAAGATGTTAAAGTCATATTTTAGACAAAAAAAAAACACTATACTCCCCTCCTATCCAGCTCAGACTATTGCAGCTGGTGCAGTGTAAAGACACTCACCGGATCATCCGTTCCCTCCACCGCCTCAACACTCCACACCGCTGTGCAGAAGGGGACTATGGGGCGCCCACCCCTCATCTCAGGAACTATGACACGCCCCTCTCTATTGAAGGGAAAGACCTCAATTCAGTAAGCTTGCTGTAAAATATCTTATGAAAATTCGGACTGTTTCTTGCTTTATATAAAGAGGGCACGTGATAAAATAAAAAATGTGCATATAGGATCAGCGCTGGGAAGATATATAGAGCAGCAACCTGTGTGAGTGGCAAACCCAGATGTAGTCAAAACAATGGTATCAGAAAAAAAGCAGGCTGGGAATCGTGCAGGTCCCAAAATCCACCCTTGAAATCTAAATGACAGGTGCGCTTGGTGGAGTAAGATGTATGTGGATGGTATTAGTCAACAGTAAGTATTCAGTGCTGTTGACTTTTCCTTCCTCTAAATAGTTTGGGCTGAATAGGTGAACAATGATGTCATAAAAATCACTGTACTGTACTGATTTGAACTCAAATAATTATTCTATGTCAGATATGTAAATCTTTTATTACCAATATAAATGGTAAAGAAAAAGATGAAAGGGCAATTACCGCTACAGCCTGGGGTTCTCAAACCGCCCTGGGCCTCTGATTGTAAGGGGGCAGGGATTGAATGTGGGTGTTAAAAGCAGCAGCCCAACTGGCCCCAAAAAAGTGCAGCCCACCGGGCATTGTACCTGGTCTCCCTATGGCCAGTGCACCCCTGGCTGGCACTGGCAAAGCCATGAAGGGATGCAGGGGATGCCACCACCTGATTATGCATTGCTGCCAGTAAAACCCCCAGAATGTAATAGAAACCAGTTTTAACTTCTAAAACATACCCTAAAAGCAGCTAAATTAATTAGAGGAGTTTCCTTGAAAAAAGATCGACTGCCGTTCCAAGACCTTTAAACCAGAGTCAATAAAGTAATAAAAAGTGAGAAAATATCTGCTATACAAAATACTTCTTTGGAATTATTCATTCAGATTTGGAATCCTTGGATTCAATGCTGTTCTCCAAACCACATGGATATGACAAACTTTATAATCTTATAATGCATTATGAGTTTGTCTCAACATTCACATCATTTTCCCTTCCCTCCCACCTATTCATTACCTTAATTTATCCTTCTTAAGCAATATTATGAATTTGCTCTTTTATCTCAGCTAATTTAATATTGTTTCTAACCAAATTTATTTCCATACCTTAAGCTTTTATTATCCATAATACTTGTAACAGCATTAATATATGGAGATATTATATATATATATATATAACTGAAAATGATTGTATAACTATATTATTATACTTTGCATTGTGACTTTAGAATACAAATACCGTATTTGCCGGCGTATAAGACGCCTTTCTGCCCCTGAAAAACCTGCCTTCGAGTGGGGGGGTTGTCTTATACGCCGGGTGCACGGCACAGCACTGTTAACCTGCGGGGCCGCTAGGATTCCGGGGCAGCCGGGAGGGAAGGCAGCGCGCAAGCCGGAGACGAAAAGAAAGGCAGTGGGCGGGGCCAGTGGCCGGGTGGAGGGGAAGGCAGTGGGCGGGGTCCGAGACCATGACGGAGGCAGTGGGCGGGGCCGTTGGCCAGGATGGAAGGCAGCGGGCGGGGCCGGCCGTCCGAGAGAAAAGACGGCGTGCGGGAGGAAAGACAGCAGGTGGGTGATGTATGGAGGAGCGGCCGGCTCAGCTGTCTGCTTCGACCGCAGGAGGCTGAGCGGTGCTCAATTAAGTTCTGCAGTGCACTGCTTAATATCCTGCGGGCAGCAACAAGCAGGACTATGCATTAGTTTGGCCCTGCATAGTTCTGTTTGCAGCTGCCCAGCGGATATAAAACAGTGCATGAAGCAGGACGTTTATGAGTGTGTGTCGCTCAGCCTCCTGGGATAGTTGCAGATGACTGAACCTTTTATCGACAGTCAGCTTTTCCCTGGGGCATCCTGAATCGGGATGCCCCCACTGTGTGAAACCCCACACCCGGGCACCTGTAAAAACCAACCTTTCCCTGCTTCAACTCTCTTTTCTTAGCTCTGTCCCATCCCATCTCTGTTCCCAGCTTTGTCCCATGATTCCCATCCCATCTGTCTATTCCCAGCTCTGTCCCATCCCATCTCTCTATTCCCAGCTCTGCCCCATTCCATCTCTCTATTCCCAGCTCTGCCCCATCCCATCTCTCTATTCCCAGCTCTGCCCCATCCCATCTCTCTTCTCCCAGCTCTGTCCCATCCCATCTCTCTTCTCCCAGCTCTGTCCCATCCTATCTCTCTCTGTTCCCAGCTCTGTCCCATCCCATGTCTCTTTTCCCAGCTCTGTCCCATCCCATCTCTCTCTTCTCCCAGCTCTGTCCCATCCCATCTCTCTATTCCCTGCTCTGTCCCATCCCATCTCTCTATTCCCAGCTCTGTCCCATCCCATCTCTCTATTCCCAGTTCTGCCCCATCCCATCTCTCTTCTCCCAGCTCTGTCCCATCCCATCTCTCTATTCCCAGCTCTGTCTCATCCCATCTCTCTATTCCCAGCTCTGTCCCATCCCATCTCTCTTCTCCCAGCTCTGTCCCATCCCATCTCTCTTCTCCCAGCTCTGTCCCATCCCATCTCTCTATTCCCAGCTCTGTCCCATCCCATCTCTCTATTATCCCATCTCTGCTAATATGCTCAGGTTGTTTTTTTGGGTGTTGTTTATTTGGTTTGTTGTTGTATTTGGTGTGTGGAAGGTGTGCGGAAGTGCGGAAGAGGGAGTAGTCTTATACGGCGAGTATATAACAAATTCTATATTTTGAGTGGAAATGTTGGGGGGTCGTCTTATACTCCCAGTCGTCTTATACGCCGGCAAATATGGTATTGAAAGAGAAAATATCAGGATGCATTATTTCTCCCTCCTGCTGTGACTATAGCAAACAAGATGATCCCTGCTGAGAGTTACATTGTGTCACATTGTTATAGCCAAGGAGCGGTTAATGTATCATCATCAGTTGTGATACATTGTAAAGCAGTCATGGGTCTGCTATTGGAATTGAAATAGCTTAGAGATAGTTTGCAGCCAAAGTGATGTGCGCATAGTGCTGTGATGGAGAGAACACTGTGAAGATTGTCTCATCTGTTGGTAGGACAGACCTGATCTGGGGTCTGTGGGATAGTCCACTTTTTTTCTCAGGTTTTTGGTGTTCTGCCGTATTGTTTTTCTCTTCTGGAATGTAATATAAACATTACTACTCAGGTAAGATTGAAACCAGTAACCCTTTAGCTACTGGAACACAAGATTGTGATACCCCATCTGAAGAGGTGAATTAGAGCAGGAAGGGTTTACTCTGTGAGCTTAGGAGTGTGGAGTGTCATCTCTGCATCAGCCTCATCAGATGATTAGCATGCAGGAGTCATGACGTCTCTACTAGTAACACACCAGTTAGTATACTGCTGCAACACAGTGTTGCTAGAAAAGACAGTTGCAAACAAATAGAAAAGAAAAAATACCATTTTGTGATTACTCACCTGTAAAATGGGTATTATAAGTATGTCTCACACCCTGCTTCGGAAGTAGTCATTACACTTGGGTTATGTCCAGTAGAGGGCGAACTTCTGCAGAGATGACCAGAAAAAAGAAGCCCCTCCCGGCCCATAAATACCTGGGACCTCCCACACATTCCCCAGCATAAGAAAGCAGTAAGGGGACCAGGAAGAGCAAATAAAACCTATGAGAAAAAAGTATCACCATATAGAGGATCCAAGACACAACTCAGGGTGGGACGAAGCAGGGTGTGAGACATACTTATAATACCGATTTTACAGGTGAGTAATCACAAAATGGTATTATTCTAAGTATGTCTCACACCCTGCTTCGGAAGTAGTCATTACACTTGGGACATCCAATAGCAGTGCACAAAAGAAACCACTGCAGCTTGCAAAACTTTGCGACCAGAAACAGCATCTGCTGAGGCCTGCACATCAACCTTATAAAACTTGGAAAGGTATGAACAAGTAGCAGCTGTACAAACTAGTTCAACAGAAGCCTAGTGCTGAAAAGCCCAGGAAGCCCCAACAGCACGAGTAGAATGAGCAGAGATCTGAAAAGGGGGATCCCTCCCCTTGGCAGTATCGGCCCCAACAATGGCCAGACATATCCATTTACTAATGGTAGACTTGACGGACGCCAAACCCTACTGGGGCCCAGAGGGCACAACAAGGTGTCCGTCCTACAGAATTAACCACCAAATAGTAAATCACACAACGAACACATCCAAAGAGTGCAGGTCCCTCCCCTTGTCATAGCTAGGCTTAGGACACAAGGAAGGGAGAACCACATCCTGATTGAGAAGGAAGGCAGAGACCACTTTAGGTAGGAAATCTGGCTTAAAACAGAAGACCACCTTGTCCTGAAGTCTTTCAAAGCAAGGGGCCTGAATAGACAGAGCCGCCAACTCAGAAACACATCGAACAGAGTTAATAGTCACCAAAAAGGCAACCTTTTGCGTGAGAATGGGAAATGCAACATCCTGCATCAAAAGGAGGCACCTGGAGAGCCGACAGAACCAAATACAAGTCTTAACCAAAGGGTGAAGAGCAAAAGACCTTTGAAAGAAAACCGCCATGGCGGAGACCTGTCCTTTCGAGGTACTAAGCTGAAAACCAAGGTCCAAACCATATTGAAGAAACTCCAAAATCCTGGGAATCGAAAACACCCTACAAGGCAAGGCCCTAGCCTCGCACCAATCAATATAGGACCGCCAAGTCCTGTAGTAGATGTTAGAGGAAGATCTCTTCCTAGCCCCAACAAGTGTCTGGATCACGACATCAGACCAACTTTCATCTTTTAAAAAGGAGGTTTCAGCAGCCACGCCGTCAATACAGCGTTTGTAAATTGGGGCAACAAAGCTGACCTTGAGTGACCGGATCCTGAAACAGAGGCAACCAGTACCGATTGCCTGCCATCCACACGACGTCTGCGGACCACACCTGTCTTGGCCTCCTTGGAGCCACCAGAGTTGCTAGCACATCCACTTGAACCAGCATGCACACCACCCTGCCAGCCATGAAGAAGGGAGGAAACAGGTACAGGAGACCCAGATCCCTCCAGGCAAGGGACATGGCAGCCACTGCCAGAGCCAGAGGATCCTGAAACCCAGACAAAAAAGCAGGGAGCTTATGGTTGTGACAGAAGGCAAAGAGATCCACCTCCGGGAACACCCACCTGTGACAAAATGGAAAGAAATACCTTGTTGTTGAGGGACCATTCCCCTCGACAAGAGGACCCCCCGACGAGGGAGTCCGCTTCCATGTTCTCCACACCTGGAATGTACACCGCCGAGATGCATGGAACATTGCTCTCGACCCATGCAAGAATCAGAGAAAACCTCACTGAGGGCACTCCTGCTGCGAGTCCCACCTTGGTGATTGATGTAAGCAACCGCCGTCTGATGGTCTGATCGAACCTGACCCGGTAAGCCTTGGAGGTGAAGAGTCAAGTGCAACAGCACCAACCAGATAGCCCTCAGCTCCAAGACGTTGATGGGGGTGTGAGCCTCTTGAGGACCCCACAGCCCCTGGAACTGATGTTCCAGCCAGAACCCCCCCCCCAGCCCAACAGGCTGGCATCCATGGTGACCTTCTCCCAACAAGAGGCCCGAAAAGATCTGCCCCTCAGAAGATTCCTAAGTTCCAGCCACCACTGAAGAGACCGCCGAACCAGGGGAGAGAGCACAAACGACTGATCCAGACAGAGGCAGAAACCCTCTGGTCTAAATGGTATCCAGATTCATGCCCAGAAAGGAAACCTCCCTTGACGGGGAGAGAGAAAACTTAGGGTAGATGATCACCCAACCGAACCTCTCCAGTGATGCCACCACCGTCCTGGTGTCCAGCTCTGCATGGCTGAGAGAGGATGCCGTGATGAGAATGTCATCCAGATACGGCGCAATGCGAATGCCCTGGGCTCTGAAAAGGGCCATTACACCCGCCAACACCTTGGTGAACACCCGTGGTGCCGAGGTCAGTCCGAAGGGAAGAGCCACAAACTAGCAGTGCTGATCTCCCACCACAAACCTGACAACCCGCTGACGACCTGGGAAGATCGGCACATGAGGGTAAGCGTCCTTGATGTCCATAGACATCATAAAGTCCCCTGGACGAAGAGAATTTATGGCCGAGCGCAGAGACTCCATGCGAAATTTCTTGGTCCTGATGAACCTGTTGAGAATTTTTAAAAACCAGAATGGGTCTTATGGAACCATCCTTTTTTGGGCACTGTAAAAAGGCTGGAATAATAGCCCCGGCGTCTCTCTAAGAAGGGCACCGGGCAAATGACCTCCAACTCCAGAAGATTTTGTAATGCCAACAACAGCCCCTGCGCAGCCCGGGGGTCCGAAGGAACCCGAGACCTGAGGAATCTGGGAGGAGGCCGGAACTCGAACTCGAGCTTGTACCCGGAAGAGACCACTTCCAGGATCCATTTGTCTGTGACCTCCCAGGACCAGACCTGGGTGAAGTGCCGTAGCCGTCCCCCCACCCGCGAGGATGAGGGCGCCCCCTCAATGCTGAGAGGGCTTGGCAACAGCCCTGGGTTTGGCACCCCAGGCAGTTCTGGGGCGGGCACGTCCTCTGCCCCTACCCCAGGAGTCACCTCTGAACGCAGAGTAAGCAACTCCCCTGCCTGCTCGAGAGCCACGAAAGGAAGGAGTAAAGGAGCCTGCACCCCGAAAGGAGCGGCGTTGCGTTTTGCGTTGTGGCAGCTTTCCTCCTTTCGCCACCGAGTCCAATTAATCTCCAAACAGACGCATACCCAAGAAGGGTAGCCCTGAGAGCGCTTTCTTAGCCGCCATCTCAGCCGCCCATTGTGTATAGCCAAAAGCGAGGCCGAGGTTCTACTACACATGCATATTGTATCGACCAAGCTGATAAGACAAAGGTCATAAACAAATCACACCTCGTAAGTGCTGCAAACACATCACTAGCAGGGTCAAGATGGGGACGATTCAACAGGCCCCTAATTACAGATCTGGTAGCTACGGCCGTGAGAGCTGAAGCACAAATGGGGCGCAGGGCCGAACCCACACCGGCAAAGGCGTGTGACGCCATTTGATCAAGATGACGGTCCTCACCATCCTACGCGTGGTGGAGTCTGGTGAATGCACAACCAATGTGTTGGACAACCCAGAATCGAGCGTACTTCTGGGGGTGATGACCAGCGCTTCACCGTGACCACCAGAAAGGGATACCTCCTATCCCACCCCTGAGGGACCCCAGGAAGCCGGCTGGACCTTTCCCATTCCTAAAGAATCCTTCTGCGGGGGGGGGGGGAAATAGCAAGAACCTCAAAAATATGGGCCAGAAGTCTGGGGGTATCCGCAGTATCCCCATGCTCCTGCCCAGCATCAAGGTCAAAGAACTGCTGATCATCAGAGCCTACAGCGTCCTGAAAACAATCCCCCTTCTTCAAGCGGGGAATAATCAGACCAAGTGAACGGGTCATCATCAAAGGCCGGCGCAGCCGGCGCCAAATGCCGTCTCTTAGCTGGGGCCTACCTGGCCGCAAAGCTAGCAATCATCTTCTCAATGTTGGCCAATAATCACATACATCAGATTGCGACTGCCCGCTAATGACAGTGTCACTTGGGGTCAAAGCCAGGCATGGGGGTGTAGGTGATGAGGCCGAGCGGTGCTGATCCAGACGCCAGGGGCCCGGATTGCCGCTCAATGGCCTGCTGTGCATATAGTACACAAATAAGTACATTATCCCCCGCAAGGGATACCCCACAAACCACAACTGCCGGGGTTGCCCCAAAGGGATCCCGAGCCCAGTATCCTGGGAAGCCTCCATGAAGTGATTTTTTTTTTTTTTTTTATGGTAGTCGCAATGACCAGTGGGAATTACGCTAATAAGCTACCCGGGATGCCCCTTAATGTCCGTTAGAGGGAGGATTTATGATTGACAAGGAATAGACCCCAACTGAGCGAGGGACCTAAGGACCAGGAGAACCCCCTTTTATCTAAGGTAAGGTATTCCCCCTGAGAGCACAATATAAGGTACCATAAAAGCACACCAAGCGCTAAATACATATAAAAGCATTCATGCACCGATAACATATAACATAAATATATATATAGTCAAAGCATATAGCACAAGAAACACACCGTCCATGAGCTGAGAGCCCCTAACGGGTTAACAGCAGTGTACCAATAAAAACGAACAATCCCCGCAGGGCACTCACAGAGAACCGGAGGAAATGGCGTCCATCCAGCGCAGAGAGAAGAAGGAGGGCGGGCCAGCACGGATCGCGCGACGCGCGTGGCCCCACCCTCTCCCAACCATGGCTAGAGACAGCGGTACCCAGCCATTGGCTGAGGACCGCAAAGGGTGCCAGAGGAGGGGTGCGGGCCGCAACCTGCGCGCCGAGCGCCCCGCCCCGCCCCCTCTCCTGACTGAAAGTGAATAGAGGGAATGGCCGCGCTCCCAGCCATGCTGCGGAGCCGGCCTGTTTTTTAGGGAGCCAGCCCACCGCCGCTGAGAGCAACAGCCGTGCGGACCTGGCAAAATGAAACGCGCACAATCATTCTCAAAACACACTCACTCACACACATGCTGGCACGCGAAAGAGCCACAATCCGCAAAATGGAGGTACAGGTCTAATGTAGCGCAGGGAAAATAAACGGACAGGGCATCCCATACCAGGATCACGAACCTGGCGGCCGCCTACCCTTTGGATAGGGTCTCACGGAGGAGCATAGCTCCTATACAGTACACCTCTAAGGTGTAACCTACCCTTACCCGGACTCACAGCCAAGGCTGGGAGGCATAGGGACTTAAGAATAAAAGTCCAGGCAGAAATAGGGACAAGTGGCCGGGTGTAAACCCGGCTTACCTGCAAGGGAAGGATAGACAGCCATCTCCTTGACTTGCTTCGCCGTCTGCAGAGACTTATCTGGGGAATGTGTGGGAGGTCCCAGGTAATTATGGGCCAGGAGGGGCTTCTTTTTTCTAGTCATCTCTGCAGAAGTTCGCCCTCTACTGGACATAACCCAAGTGTAATGACTACTTCCGAAGCAGGGTGTGAGATACTTGGAATAAATTACAGACATAAAGGGACATCATTTTGGCACACAAGAATGTAAACTTTTAAAAATGCCATAAAAAGTGGAATTATTCTTTAAGTGGATTTTCTTTTGTGGAGGCTGATTCACTACTAACGCCAGGTATCGGCAGATGAGTATCTGTATAGCGGCGCTTAGAGCGACCTCAGTCACTCACTGTAGTAACCTGGCCAGCAATAATGAATGTGATGTATGTTGGGTGCTCTAACACCAGTACAGCGCTGCAGCAATCAAGAGGTAGCGCCAGCTCAGTGCAAGCGACTCTCAGTGCCTCACACCATATTTAACAAAACACTAGACCCACACAGCGTCGGCGCTCTAAATCTGGACACTGTAGCACAGAGCACCAGACACTGTGTGATCAACGTCTGTTTTTGAACACATATCCACCAGTAACAAAGCGAAAACACATGGAATTACATTGTTTAAACAGTGTGACATTAACACTTTAGTGCCAGACCTGTAATGACAATTCTGCATAAAAATATAAAAAGTAAAAAAAAAAAGTCAAAAGTGTTTGTTTGCAGCCAGGAGAGCAATGCCCGTGGTCATACACAGGCAGGCTGATTCATCAGTAACGCCAGGTAGCGACAGATGAGCGTCTGTAGCAGGCATTTCAGAGCGCCCGCTAGTAGTCACTGTGTTAGGCCGTGGGTCGCAAGTTCTTATCGACTCTGTTCAGTTGCTGTTCAGTAATGTTGAATACATTGTGATGAGTCGCTATTTGACCAGTACAGCACTGTATGGGAGCGCATGTTAGCGACTGGTCAGTGCGACAGACTCACAACATATTCAGCAAAAAATCATCCTCACAAAACTCTGGCGCTGAAAAATGCTTCTCTGAAGCCCAGAGTGCCGGAGGCTGTGTGTTTAAAGTCTGTTTTTCAGCAAAATGTTGAAAAAACTGCATTTTCAATGGCAGAAGAGGTCACAACTAGAGATGAGCGAACTTTTGAAAAATTCGATTCGACTGATTCGCAGAATTTTCCGACAAAAATCGGTTCGACCCGAATTTATTCGCGATGAATCGCTATTAAAAACGGCTATTTCTGAGCCTCCTAGAGCCTCAATAGGGTTGTAAACCATTCTGCCTTGCTGTAACATGCATAGGATGCGTGCTGGGTTACTGAAATAATACTGTAAATAATTAGGACATGCAGATCAGAGGCATCGCTATTAGAATCGCAGAGCGGCACAATTACAGAGAGTTGAGGTGGCATCACTATGAGGGGCCCCTATATTGCCTGAAAAACACACCCTGGAGCTGGCAGCGGCAGGAGCCCAAACATTGGATTTGGCTCAAAGAGACATTGGAGTTGGCAGCAGGAGCCCAAAAATTGGCTGAATGACACCCTGGAGTTGCAAGCAGCAGCAGCAGCAGGAGCCCAAACATAGCTTGAAAGACACACTGGAGTTGGCAGCAGGGGCCCAAAAATTGGATGAATCACACCCTGGAGTTGCAAGCAGCAGCAGCAGCAGCCCAAACATAGCTTGAAAGAGACACTGGAGTTGGCAGCAGGAGCCCAAAAATTGGATGAATCACACCCTGGAGTTGCAAGCAGCAGCAGCAGTAGCCCAAACATTACTTTAAAGAGACACTGGAGTTGGCAGCAGGAGCCCAAAAATTGGATGAATCACACCCTGCAGTTGCAAGCAGCAGCAGGAGCCCGAACATTACTTTAAAGAGACACTGGAGTTGGCAGCAGGAGCCCAGGAGCCCAAAAATTGGACGAATCACACCCTGGAGTTGCAAGCAGCAGCAGCAGCAGCTGCAGGAGCCCAAACATAGCTTGAAAGAGACACTGCAGTTGGCTGCTGGAGCCCAAAAGTTGGATGAATCACACCCTGGAGTTGCAAGCAGCAGCAGCTGCAGGAGCCCAAACATAGCTTGAAAGAGACACTGCAGTTGGCTGCTGGAGCCCAAAAATTGGATGAATCACACCCTAGAGTTGCAAGCAGCAGCAGCTGCAGGAGCCCAAACATAGCTTGAAAGTGACACTGCAGTTGGCTGCTGGAGCCCAAAAATTGGATGAATCATACCCTGTGGAGAATCCTGTGGAGAAAAAGTAGCTTAGTTAGTAATATCTACATAAAATTATGAATAAACAAATGTAAAAGTATTGCCAAAGTGAAGTTTTGTTTGAGGGTGTGTTTCCACCTTTTAAATACATCAGAAACAACAAGGTATCAATGCCTCTGACTAATTAGCCCTCAAAAATTCTTGGAATTTTTAATCTGGATGTCTGATCCGTCTTATCCGAAGAATATTAATAAAAAGTAAGAGTAACATAAAGGATTTTTTATCAATACTTACTTGTGGTCCGACGCGGAGCAATGTCTGTAACTGGAGAGCAGCGCCTTGAATCTGTTTTGCACGATCCATATTTCCTTAGTGTTGGTCTGGCCCCGTCATCAATCTACTGGAATACATCAGGCATTGTTGGGAGGAAAGCTTGGCTGATCCATGCGCCATTCATTTCCATGCAGGGCAGTCTCGGAAAAAAATGTATGTATAAACCAGGGTCTTTTTCATATAAAAACAAATGGTTATTCTTGCTTTTCAACCATATGTTCCACAGCTTTACCAGTCATTGTGTCAGCCAATGAAGCAACTTTGTCTGGAAGTGCTGCAAAAGCAGTCCACTGCATCACAAGTGGCATCTGACACCCCCAGTCAACTGTCTGTTGTCTGTTGTTATGCTTTGGGTTCAGCTCCACTATCCATTGATGAAGATCTGATAATCATAAAATTCAGCAGCTACTGCCAAGCCAAGAAGTGGAGGAGACACTCGCCTCTTCTTCCATTAGCCGGGCAATTAGTGATGAGGAGAGTGTCGTGGGAGGAGGTGTTGCAAGCGGAGGTAGTGGAAGAGGGTCCCTGGAGTCCGCGGCAGTGGCGGCGGCAGCAGCAGCAGCAGTGAATTATTGCGGACTGTTGGTAGGAAAAATCAGCTACTCAGCGATGTGGCAGTTTTTCATGCAGCATCCTGTGGAGAAAAAGTAGGTTAGTTAGTGTATATACATAAAATTATGAATAAACAAATGCAATAGTATTGCCAAAGTGAAGTTTTGTTTGAGGGTGTGTTTCGACCTTGTAATTAAATCAGAAAAAACTAGGTATCATTGCCTCTGAATAATTAGCACTCAAAAATTCTTGGAATTTTTAATCTTGATGTCTGAGGGATTTCTCCTCTCAGACAGCGTCACCATAAGTCCAGCCTGCTGCATTACCCAGTGGTGGACCTTTCAGAGAACTGATGGCTTGTGCCGAGCCGAGGTGGAGAGTCCCATGGTATCATTGCTTTGCGAAGATGGCAGTACCTGCCCTGTAAAATGTTGTTGAACAGAAGGTGGACCAGTCCTTTAGCCTGTCAGTGTGTACCAAAGTGCACATTGTTGTCTACATCTGGAGCTGTAACTATGGACTCATGGTGGACAATATATATCCTTTTAGGCCCCCTTGGTGATTGTGGTTTCACGCTGTTCTTCACATGGTTTTCCTTGACCAACAGAGTCACACATGGGAGGAACTACTAAAAATGAGGACTCAATCCATGAAATCATTGCTTAATCCACAAAAACTGCAAAATAGGACCCATGGTGACTGACACTTGGAAGAACATTTTGTTTGCGCTGCGACAAGGAAGCCAGAGTCATGCGTCCTGACATGGCACACGTGTTCAGTCTAGTTGTCAAGCGTTTTCTGAAGTCTTCCCCCCCCATCTGAAAGACATCCGAACAACAGGAAAGAAAGTTAGCATGCACTTCTGGCACTCCTACACCACCAAGCACAACCTTACTGAGCTTCAGCGTCAGAACGGTGTACCCCAACATAGTCTGATTGCGATGTTTCCACCCGTTGGAATTCCACCCTCCATATGCAGGATCCACTATAGGAACAGAGAAAAGCCATCACGGATTTCTGGATGATCCAAACGGATAGGGGGACACCCCTGTGTAAATTCAATGTAAACCATTGGCAGCTCATACGTGACACCGGCCGTTTGCTCAGGCCCTTTGAGGAAGCTACTTTATTAGTCAGTTGCCAGGACTATTGGGTCGATTCAAAGAAACATGTAACAGCTTTGATTTTGGTGCCGATCATCCTATTTTTCCCGAACGCTCGTGCGCTCGTATGAACTTGCGAGTGATTCTATAAGCTAATACGTTTCTATCCTAAAATGTACGTCCGTTCGTATGGCAGTTCGTGAATCAGACCTATGTCAGTTTCCATCCTGAATTTTCCGTTTCATTTCTCAGGTTGCAACATTGGTTTTGCCCTTTTTCCTTTTTTGTCTGGACGTAAATCCTTCTGATCTTGCGGCTGCGCACTACAAACTTACCTCATTAAAGTGCATTCTAAATATTTGGTCTTTTATTTTTCTTTATTTCATTCATTTTGTAGTAACCAACCATTAATGAATGCATTTGCATAAGTAAATCTTACTTTGTTTAATTTTTAGTTAACTTGCATTTTTTACTTGTGGATTTAATTTTAATATTTTGGCTTCAAATGGTTACCCACACCCTCTACATACAGATTGCTCTAAAAATTTAAAAAACACCCAGCAACTTCTGCATGTTATGAGTCTAGAAACAGCCAAGATGGCGGGTCAGGTATTATCGGGCAGCCTGCAAACAGAAAGGGCCTTGTGACTGTGCTGCTCTGCATTCTTTGATTTCTGACCTTTCCGTGCCCCCAGCTCTGCTGTGTCTGTGCAAAATACAGCAGTAACCCACATCCTGCACTTTATCCCGCTCTCCTCTCCTCAGTAAGTGTGATGCATCTGACCAAAGATGAGCTAAAATAATTAAACAAAGCAAAGGTAAACAACTACACCAATAAATTCAAACTAAAAATATTATTCTAGTACATCAATTTAAAAATAAATAACAAAGGACATAAGTTTCTTTAATTAACGCAAATATATGGATGTATTGCAAAATAAAGGTTTACATGCAAAGGACTAATTAAGGTCCACATTAAAATGCTTTTATAAGGCATACATGAAATGTATTGAATCAGGTATGCATTGCCATACAATTTATGGCCTCGGCCATGCTGATACATGCAGTTCATTGGAGCTCAAGACGCGCAGACTCCTCCACATAGGCAAAAAACATGTTCAAGAACCGCAATCCGGCTGCTAAAAGGTGTCGGAAGTGGCTTTCTTTTAAAACATATTTAGAGGTTGGAAAACTGCTCTCTGAATTACACGTAAACACATCCGATTATCGCTTTGATCCTAAGTTTTACGTTTTGATCCTAAGTTTTACGTTTTGATCCTAAGTTTTACGTTTTGATCCTGAGTTTTACGTTTTGATCCTACAATTTAGGAACGAACTTCCGATGATCGTAAGAGCATATACGAAATCGTACGTAGGCTCGTGCGAGTCGGAAATGGCCAAAAAAACAGGAAAAAATGACTAACACCCACCCAAACTTACGATTCTCAATTAACTTTTGCTCTTTGAATTGAGGGGTATGAGATGAACGATGAGATTCCACTGCTTCATGTACTACAACACATGTTGGAAACCATGGCTGGTCAGGGAACTGTAGACATGGCACATACATTTCACAGCCACATGAAGCCTGTGGGGGCTGAAGTGGAGGAGGAGAAGGGGGTGGGGCACAGCAAACCACAGTTTAGGTTTCACAAAATGACCATTTTATCTAGTCATCTGACAGGAGAGGAGGAGCCGGAGCAGCCCCAGGATCTAGAGGGTTGTGAGGAAGGCGAGACAGAGGACCCAGACACACCGTGGCAGTTTACAGTGGAGATGGAGACAGGTAGTCCCTCCGAGTCACTTGCACAAATGGCACGATGCATGCTCACATGCTTGCGTACTAGTGAGCGCAGAATTGTCTCCATTTGTCAGCTGGAAGACTTCTGGCTCTCCAACTTATTGGACCCTCGCTTCCGGCACAAAATGGGGGCATTTTTTACGCCCACTGAGAGGGAGGACAAACTGACCTACTACAGAGACATCCCACGTAGTCAGTTGGGCGATGTCTATCTGCGCCATGGCCCATACTCCCGCAGGTCTGACTCGGGGGGACCTCTGTGATCACCTTCCACTGCCATGGCTGCTGGGGGGGGTGGAAGGAGCAGCAGCAGCAGCAGCTCCATCAGCAGCAGCCTCAGTCGCTAGTGAGTAGCTTTCTACACCCGCATAGTGAGTCTACTCATGAGCAGCAGGAAGACCTGGAGCTGGACCTCAAACAGCAGGTCATGTCATACCTTGACATGACCATGCCAACACACCTTCAGGATCCACTGGATTTGCTGGGAAGCCAAACTTGACTTGTGTCCGCAACTAGCAGAGTTTGCCCTGGAAAAGCTGTACTGGCCGGACAGTAGTTGATTTAGATGGCAACTGGGCTGCTCTATATAATGAAGCAAAATGGCAAATTTACCTCACAATATAAGCTATTGCCCCTCAGATTAGCTAGTGAATTGTAATATAGCTTTTTCCCCCCAATAAGAGACAGGACTCAGTATGCCAGGATATTAGACCATACAGTGGATCCTTAAACATTCCACACCTTACCCTGACTCATGAACACGAGCCAAAACAAAAGATGGTACTTGGCTGAAAAGCAGAATATAAATGTCCTATTAGGAGAAGGTAAATATACAGATTGGGTCGTATGTCACAGTCAATTTCCCTTGAAAAATCCTCAAGTGCGCTGCAATTAACGTGAATCATTTACACCCCAGAGCTCTCCAAGTGCAAACTGAAGTAGCTTAATAAAGCAGCTGATGCTGATCAACGCTTATGTTGTATAACAGATAGGGTTCAAGGTGCAGCTTTGGGGTGCCCTGCGGCCTGGTTTATTAAAAGCAGTCAAAAACAAGTGCAAACTGAAGTAGCTTAATAAAGCAGCTGATGCTGATCAACGCTTATGTTGTATAACAGATAGGGTGCAAGGTGCAGCTTTGGGGTGCCCTGCGGCCTGGTTTATTAAAAGCAGTCAAAAACAAGTGCAAACTGAAGTAGCTTAATAAAGCAGCTGATGCTGATCAACGCTTATGTTGTATAACAGATAGGGTTAAAATAGCATGTGCCTTGGGAAAAAAATCCTTAATGTCATGCCGATCAATCCAAAGGTCAATGCCCCCAACAAAAATAGTGTTCGGCCTAAGTTTTCCTTCTGGAAGGACGTAATCTTTAGTTTAAATGGTTGTGGTAGGTTATATTACAAATTGGGATACCCCAGGCAGCAGTGTCATTGAAAGAGACAGATTGTAATGCAGACCATACGCAAGCAGAGAAACTCAGGCTGCAACAGGCCTCTTTAGTTTACATGGTTGGGGTAGGTTATCTTACAAATTGGGATACCCCACTGAAAATGAAACCGAATATAATGCACTCCCAAAAGTGGACAATCAGCCTCCAAGAGACCTGCTTAGTTTAAATAAGAGAGCTGCTTAGCTTAAATAAGAGAGCTGCTTAGTGTAAATAAGAGGCCTGCTTAGTTCAAATAAGAGAGCTGCTTAGTGTAAATAAGAGAGGTAGGTTATGTTATGTTACAGAATGGGATACCCCAAGCAGGCTTTAGAACAGTATATATGCACAGCAACAATGGATAAGCAGGCTCCAACAGGCCAAATTACTTTAAATAAGTGTGCAGCTGAAGATCAAGAGGGGTATGGTATGTTACAGAATGGGATACCCCCACAGCAGACCTGAGATCAGTATATATGCACAGCAACAGTGGATAAGCAGGCTGCGACAGGCCAAATTACTTTAAATAAGTGTGCAGCTGAAGATCAAGAGGGGTATGGTATGTTACAGAATGGGATACCCCCACAGCAGACTTGAGATCAGTATATATGCACAGCAACAGTGGATAAGCAGGCTCCAACAGGCCAAATTACTTTAAATAAGTGTGCAGCTGAAGATCAAGAGGGGTATGGTATGTTACAGAATGGGATACCCCCACAGCAGACTTAAGATCAGTATATATGCACAGCAACAGTGGATAAGCAGGCTCCAACAGGCTAAATTGCTTTAAATAAGTGTGCAGCTGAAGATTAAGAGGGGTATGGTATGTTACAGAATGGGATACCCCCACAGCAGACTTGAGATCAGTATATATGCACAGCAACAGTGGATAAGCAGGCTGCGACAGGCCAAATTACTTTAAATAAGTGTGCAGCTGAAGATCAAGAGGGGTATGGTATGTTACAGAATGGGATACCCCCACAGCAGACCTGAGATCAGTATATATGCACAGCAACAGTGGATAAGCAGGCTGCGACAGGCCAAATTACTTTAAATAAGTGTGCAGCTGAAGATCAAGAGGGGTATGGTATGTTACAGAATGGGATACCCCCACAGCAGACTTGAGATCAGTATATATGCACAGCAACAGTGGATAAGCAGGCTCCAACAGGCCAAATTACTTTAAATAAGTGTGCAGCTGAAGATCAAGAGGGGTATGGTATGTTACAGAATGGGATACCCCCACAGCAGACTTAAGATCAGTATATAAGCACAGCAACAGTGGATAAGCAGGCTCCAACAGGCCAAATTGCTTTAAATAAGTGTGCAGCTGAAGATTAAGAGGGGTATGGTATGTTACAGAATGGGATACCCCCACAGCAGACTTGAGATCAGTATATATGCACAGCAACAGTGGATAAGCAGGCTCCAACAGGCCAAATTACTTTAAATAAGTGTGCAGCTGAAGATTAAGAGGGGTATGGTATGTTACAGAATGGGATACCCCCACAGCAGACCTGAGATCAGTATATATGCACAGCAACAGTGGATAAACAGGCTGCGACAGCCCAAATTACTTTAAATAAGTGTGCAGCTGAAGATTAAGAGGGGTATGGTATGTTACAGAATGGGATACCCCCACAGCAGACTTGAGATCAGTATATATGCACAGCAACAGTGGATAAGCAGGCTCCAACAGGCCAAATTACTTTAAATAAGTTTGCAGCTGAAGATCAAGAGGGGTATGGTATGTTACAGAATGAGATACCCCCACAGCAGACCTGAGATCAGTATATATGCACAGCAACAGTGGATAAGCAGGCTCCAACAGGCCAAATTACTTTAAATAAGTGTGCAGCTGAAGATCAAGAGGGGTATGGTATGTTACAGAATGGGATACCCCCACAGCAGACCTGAGATCAGTATATATGCACAGCAACAGTGGATAAGCAGGCTGCGACAGGCCAAATTACTTTAAATAAGTGTGCAGCTGAAGATTAAGAGAGGTATGGTATGTTACAGAATGGGATACCCACACAGCAGACCTGAGATTAGTATATATGCACAGCAACAGTGGATAAGCAGGCTGAAACAGGCCAAATTACTTTAAATAAGTGTGCAGCTGAATATCAAGAGGGGTATGGTATGTTACAGAATGGGATACCCCCACAGCAGACCTGAAATCAGTATATATGCACAGCAACAGTGGGTAAGCAGGCTGCGACAGGCCAAATTACTTTAAATAAGTGTGCAGCTGAAGATTAAGAGGGGTATGGTATGTTACAGAATGGGATACCCCCACAGCAGACTTGAGATCAGTATATATGCACAGCAACAGTGGATAAGCAGGCTGCGACAGGCCAAATTACTTTAAATAAGTGTGCAGCTGAAGCTCAAGAGGGGTATGGTATGTTACAGAATGGGATACCCCCACAGCAGACCTGAGATCAGTATATATGCACAGCAACAGTGGATAAGCAGGCTGCGACAGGCCAAATTACTTTAAATAAGTGTGCAGCTGAAGATTAAGAGGGGTATGGTATGTTACAGTATGGGAAACCCCCACAGCAGACCTGAGATCAGTATATATGCACAGCAACAGTGGATAAGCAGGCTCCAACAGGCCAAATTACTTTAAATAAGTGTGCAGCTGAAGATCAAGAGGGGTATGGTATGTTACAGAATGGGATACCCCCACAGCAGACTTGAGATCAGTATATATGCACAGCAACAGTGGATAAGCAGGCTGCGACAGGCCAAATTACTTTAAATAAGTGTGCAGCTGATGATCAAGAGGGGTATGGTATGTTACAGAATGGGATACCCCCACAGCAGACCTGAGATCAGTATATATGCACAGCAACAGTGGATAAGCAAGCTGCGACAGGCCATATTACTTTAAATAAGTGTGCAGCTGAAGATTAAGAGGGGTATGGTATGTTACAGAATGGGATACCCCCACAGCAGACCTGAGATCAGTATATATGCACAGCAACAGTGGATAAGCAGGCTGCGACAGGCCAAATTACTTTAAATAAGTGTGCAGCTGAAGATCAAGAGGGGTATGGTATGTTACAGAATGGGATACCCCCACAGCAGACCTGAGATCAGTATATATGCACAGCAACAGTGGATAAGCAGGCTGCGACAGGCCATATTACTTTAAATAAGTGTGCAGCTGAAGATTAAGAGGGGTATGGTATGTTACAGAATGGGATACCCCCACAGCATACCTGAGATCAGTATATATGCACAGCAACAGTGGATAAGCAGGCTGCGACAGGCCAAATTACTTTAAATAAGTGTGCAGCTGAAGATTAAGAGGGGTATGGTATGTTACAGAATGGGATACCCCCACAGCAGACCTGAGATCAGTATATCTGCACAGCAACAGTGGAAAAGCAGGCTGCGACAGACCAAATTACTTTAAATAAGTGTGCAGCTGAAGATTAAGAGGGGTATGGTGTGTTACAGAATGGGATACCCCCACAGCAGACCTGAGATCAGTATATATACACAGCAACAGTGGATAAGCAGGCTGCGACAGGCCATATTACTTTAAATAAGTGTGCAGCTGAAGATTAAGAGGGGTATGGTATGTTACAGAATGGGATACCCCCACAGCAGACCTGAGATCAGTATATATGCACAGCAACAGTGGATAAGCAGGCTGCGACAGGCCAAATTACTTTAAATAAGTGTGCAGCTGAAGATCAAGAGGGGTATGGTATGTTACAGAATGGGATTCCCCCACAGCAGACATGAGATCAGTATATATGCACAGCAACAGTGGATAAGCAGGCTCCAACAGGCCAAATTACTTTAAATAAGTGTGCAGCTGAAGATTAAGAAGGGTATGGTATGTTACAGAATGGGATGCCCCCACAGCAGACTTGAGATCAGTATACATGCACAGCAACAGTGGATAAGCAGGCTGCGACAGGCCAAATTACTTTAAATAAGTGTGCAGCTGAAGATCAAGAGGGGTATGGTATGTTACAGAATGGGATACCCCCACAGCAGACCTGAGATCAGTATATATGCACAGCAACAGTGGATAAGCAGGCTGCGACAGGCCAAATTACTTTAAATAAGTGTGCAGCTGAAGATTAAGAGGGGTATGGTATGTTACAGAATGGGATACCCCCACAGCAGACCTGAGATTAGTATATATGCACAGCAACAGTGGATAAGCAGGCTGCAACAGGCCAAATTACTTTAAATAAGTGAGCAGCTGAAGATCAAGGGGGTATGGTATGTTACAGAATGGGATACCCCCACAGCAGACTTGAGATCAGTATATATGCACAGCAACAGTGGATAAGCAGGCTGCGACAGGCCAAATTACTTTAAGTAAGTGTGCAGCTGAAGATCAAGGGGGTATGGTATGTTACAGAATGGGATAACCCCACAGCAGACTTGAGATCAGTATATATGCACAGCAACAGTGGATAAGCAGGCTGCGACAGGCCAAATTACTTTAAGTAAGTGTGCAGCTGAAGATTAAGAGGGGTATGGTATGTTACAGAATGGGATACCCCCACAGCAGACTTGAGATCAGTTTATATGCACAGCAACAGTGGATAAGCAGGCTGCGACAGGCCATATTACTTTAAATAAGTGTGCAGCTGAAGATCAAGAGGGGTATGGTATGTTACAGAATGGGATACCCCCACAGCAGACCTGAGATCAGTATATATGCACAGCAACAGTGGATAAGCAGGCTGCGACAGGCCAAATTACTTTAAATAAGTGTGCAGCTGAAGATTAAGAGGGGTATGGTATGTTACAGAATGGGATACCCCCACAGCAGACCTGAGATCAGTATATCTGCACAGCAACAGTGGAAAAGCAGGCTGCGACAGACCAAATTACTTTAAATAAGTGTGCAGCTGAAGATTAAGAGGGGTATGGTGTGTTACAGAATGGGATACCCCCACAGCAGACCTGAGATCAGTATATATGCACAGCAACAGTGGATAAGCAGGCTGCGACAGGCCATATTACTTTAAATAAGTGTGCAGCTGAAGATTAAGAGGGGTATGGTAAGTTACAGAATGGGATACCCCCACAGCAGACCTGAGATCAGTATATATGCACAGCAACAGTGGATAAGCAGGCTGCGACAGGCCAAATTACTTTAAATAAGTGTGCAGCTGAAGATCAAGAGGGGTATGGTATGTTACAGAATGGGATTCCCCCACAGCAGACATGAGATCAGTATATATGCACAGCAACAGTGGATAAGCAGGCTCCAACAGGCCAAATTACTTTAAATAAGTGTGCAGCTGAAGATTAAGAAGGGTATGGTATGTTACAGAATGGGATGCCCCCACAGCAGACTTGAGATCAGTATACATGCACAGCAACAGTGGATAAGCAGGCTGCGACAGGCCAAATTACTTTAAATAGGTGTGCAGCTGAAGATCAAGAGGGGTATGGTATGTTACAAAATGGGATACCCCCACAGCAGACCTGAGATCAGTATATATGCACAGCAACAGTGGATAAGCAGGCTGCGACAGGCCAAATTACTTTAAATAAGTGTGCAGCTGAAGATTAAGAGGGGTATGGTATGTTACAGAATGGGATACCCCCACAGCAGACCTGAGATTAGTATATATGCACAGCAACAGTGGATAAGCAGGCTGCAACAGGCCAAATTACTTTAAATAAGTGAGCAGCTGAAGATCAAGGGGGTATGGTATGTTACAGAATGGGATACCCCCACAGCAGACTTGAGATCAGTATATATGCACAGCAACAGTGGATAAGCAGGCTGCGACAGGCCAAATTACTTTAAGTAAGTGTGCAGCTGAAGATTAAGAGGGGTATGGTATGTTACAGAATGGGATACCCCCACAGCAGACCTGAGATCAGTATATATGCACAGCAACAGTGGATAAGCAGGCTGCGACAGGCCATATTACTTTAAATAAGTGTGCAGCTGAAGATTAAGAGGGGTATGGTAAGTTACAGAATGGGATACCCCCACAGCAGACCTGAGATCAGTATATATGCACAGCAACAGTGGATAAGCAGGCTGCGACAGGCCAAATTACTTTAAATAAGTGTGCAGCTGAAGATCAAGAGGGGTATGGTATGTTACAGAATGGGATTCCCCCACAGCAGACATGAGATCAGTATATATGCACAGCAACAGTGGATAAGCAGGCTCCAACAGGCCAAATTACTTTAAATAAGTGTGCAGCTGAAGATTAAGAAGGGTATGGTATGTTACAGAATGGGATGCCCCCACAGCAGACTTGAGATCAGTATACATGCACAGCAACAGTGGATAAGCAGGCTGCGACAGGCCAAATTACTTTAAATAGGTGTGCAACTGAAGATCAAGAGGGGTATGGTATGTTACAAAATGGGATACCCCCACAGCAGACTTAAGATCAGTATATAAGCACAGCAACAGTGGATAAGCAGGCTCCAACAGGCCAAATTACTTTAAATAAGTGTGCAGCTGAAGATCAAGAGGGGTATGGTATGTTGCAGAATGGGATACCCCCACAGCAGACTTAAGATCAGTATATAAGCACAGCAACAGTGGATAAGCAGGCTCCAACAGGCCAAATTGCTTTAAATAAGTGTGCAGCTGAAGATTAAGAGGGGTATGGTATGTTACAGAATGGGATACCCCCACAGCAGACTTGAGATCAGTTTATATGCACAGCAACAGTGGATAAGCAGGCTGCGACAGGCCATATTACTTTAAATAAGTGTGCAGCTGAAGATCAAGAGGGGTATGGTATGTTACAGAATGGGATACCCCCACAGCAGACCTGAGATCAGTATATATGCACAGCAACAGTGGATAAGCAGGCTGCGACAGGCCAAATTACTTTAAATAAGTGTGCAGCTGAAGATTAAGAGGGGTATGGTATGTTACAGAATGGGATACCCCCACAGCAGACCTGAGATCAGTATATCTGCACAGCAACAGTGGAAAAGCAGGCTGCGACAGACCAAATTACTTTAAATAAGTGTGCAGCTGAAGATTAAGAGGGGTATGGTGTGTTACAGAATGGGATACCCCCACAGCAGACCTGAGATCAGTATATATGCACAGCAACAGTGGATAAGCAGGCTGCGACAGGCCATATTACTTTAAATAAGTGTGCAGCTGAAGATTAAGAGGGGTATGGTAAGTTACAGAATGGGATACCCCCACAGCAGACCTGAGATCAGTATATATGCACAGCAACAGTGGATAAGCAGGCTGCGACAGGCCAAATTACTTTAAATAAGTGTGCAGCTGAAGATCAAGAGGGGTATGGTATGTTACAGAATGGGATTCCCCCACAGCAGACATGAGATCAGTATATATGCACAGCAACAGTGGATAAGCAGGCTCCAACAGGCCAAATTACTTTAAATAAGTGTGCAGCTGAAGATTAAGAAGGGTATGGTATGTTACAGAATGGGATGCCCCCACAGCAGACTTGAGATCAGTATACATGCACAGCAACAGTGGATAAGCAGGCTGCGACAGGCCAAATTACTTTAAATAGGTGTGCAGCTGAAGATCAAGAGGGGTATGGTATGTTACAAAATGGGATACCCCCACAGCAGACCTGAGATCAGTATATATGCACAGCAACAGTGGATAAGCAGGCTGCGACAGGCCAAATTACTTTAAATAAGTGTGCAGCTGAAGATTAAGAGGGGTATGGTATGTTACAGAATGGGATACCCCCACAGCAGACCTGAGATTAGTATATATGCACAGCAACAGTGGATAAGCAGGCTGCAACAGGCCAAATTACTTTAAATAAGTGAGCAGCTGAAGATCAAGGGGGTATGGTATGTTACAGAATGGGATACCCCCACAGCAGACTTGAGATCAGTATATATGCACAGCAACAGTGGATAAGAAGGCTGCGACAGGCCAAATTACTTTAAGTAAGTGTGCAGCTGAAGATTAAGAGGGGTATGGTATGTTACAGAATGGGATACCCCCACAGCAGACCTGAGATCAGTATATATGCACAGCAACAGTGGATAAGCAGGCTGCGACAGGCCATATTACTTTAAATAAGTGTGCAGCTGAAGATTAAGAGGGGTATGGTAAGTTACAGAATGGGATACCCCCACAGCAGACCTGAGATCAGTATATATGCACAGCAACAGTGGATAAGCAGGCTGCGACAGGCCAAATTACTTTAAATAAGTGTGCAGCTGAAGATCAAGAGGGGTATGGTATGTTACAGAATGGGATTCCCCCACAGCAGACATGAGATCAGTATATATGCACAGCAACAGTGGATAAGCAGGCTCCAACAGGCCAAATTACTTTAAATAAGTGTGCAGCTGAAGATTAAGAAGGGTATGGTATGTTACAGAATGGGATGCCCCCACAGCAGACTTGAGATCAGTATACATGCACAGCAACAGTGGATAAGCAGGCTGCGACAGGCCAAATTACTTTAAATAGGTGTGCAACTGAAGATCAAGAGGGGTATGGTATGTTACAAAATGGGATACCCCCACAGCAGACTTAAGATCAGTATATAAGCACAGCAACAGTGGATAAGCAGGCTCCAACAGGCCAAATTACTTTAAATAAGTGTGCAGCTGAAGATCAAGAGGGGTATGGTATGTTACAGAATGGGATACCCCCACAGCAGACTTAAGATCAGTATATAAGCACAGCAACAGTGGATAAGCAGGCTCCAACAGGCCAAATTGCTTTAAATAAGTGTGCAGCTGAAGATTAAGAGGGGTATGGTATGTTACAGAATGGGATACCCCCACAGCAGACTTGAGATCAGTATATATGCACAGCAACAGTGGATAAGCAGGCTCCAACAGGCCAAATTACTTTAAATAAGTGTGCAGCTGAAGATTAAGAGGGGTATGGTATGTTACAGAATGGGATACCCCCACAGCAGACCTGAGATCAGTATATATGCACAGCAACAGTGGATAAACAGGCTGCGACAGCCCAAATTACTTTAAATAAGTGTGCAGCTGAAGATTAAGAGGGGTATGGTATGTTACAGAATGGGATACCCCCACAGCAGACCTGAGATCAGTATATATGCACAGCAACAGTGGATAAGCAGGCTGCGACAGGCCAAATTACTTTAAATAAGTGTGCAGCTGAAGATTAAGAGAGGTATGGTATGTTACAGAATGGGATACCCACACAGCAGACCTGAGATTAGTATATATGCACAGCAACAGTGGATAAGCAGGCTGAAACAGGCCAAATTACTTTAAATAAGTGTGCAGCTGAATATCAAGAGGGGTATGGTATGTTACAGAATGGGATACCCCCACAGCAGACCTGAAATCAGTATATATGCACAGCAACAGTGGGTAAGCAGGCTGCGACAGGCCAAATTACTTTAAATAAGTGTGCAGCTGAAGATTAAGAGGGGTATGGTATGTTACAGAATGGGATACCCCCACAGCAGACTTGAGATCAGTATATATGCACAGCAACAGTGGATAAGCAGGCTGCGACAGGCCAAATTACTTTAAATAAGTGTGCAGCTGAAGCTCAAGAGGGGTATGGTATGTTACAGAATGGGATACCCCCACAGCAGACCTGAGATCAGTATATATGCACAGCAACAGTGGATAAGCAGGCTGCGACAGGCCAAATTACTTTAAATAAGTGTGCAGCTGAAGATTAAGAGGGGTATGGTATGTTACAGTATGGGAAACCCCCACAGCAGACCTGAGATCAGTATATATGCACAGCAACAGTGGATAAGCAGGCTCCAACAGGCCAAATTACTTTAAATAAGTGTGCAGCTGAAGATCAAGAGGGGTATGGTATGTTACAGAATGGGATACCCCCACAGCAGACTTGAGATCAGTATATATGCACAGCAACAGTGGATAAGCAGGCTGCGACAGGCCAAATTACTTTAAATAAGTGTGCAGCTGATGATCAAGAGGGGTATGGTATGTTACAGAATGGGATACCCCCACAGCAGACCTGAGATCAGTATATATGCACAGCAACAGTGGATAAGCAAGCTGCGACAGGCCATATTACTTTAAATAAGTGTGCAGCTGAAGATTAAGAGGGGTATGGTATGTTACAGAATGGGATACCCCCACAGCAGACCTGAGATCAGTATATATGCACAGCAACAGTGGATAAGCAGGCTGCGACAGGCCAAATTACTTTAAATAAGTGTGCAGCTGAAGATCAAGAGGGGTATGGTATGTTACAGAATGGGATACCCCCACAGCAGACCTGAGATCAGTATATATGCACAGCAACAGTGGATAAGCAGGCTGCGACAGGCCATATTACTTTAAATAAGTGTGCAGCTGAAGATTAAGAGGGGTATGGTATGTTACAGAATGGGATACCCCCACAGCATACCTGAGATCAGTATATATGCACAGCAACAGTGGATAAGCAGGCTGCGACAGGCCAAATTACTTTAAATAAGTGTGCAGCTGAAGATTAAGAGGGGTATGGTATGTTACAGAATGGGATACCCCCACAGCAGACCTGAGATCAGTATATCTGCACAGCAACAGTGGAAAAGCAGGCTGCGACAGACCAAATTACTTTAAATAAGTGTGCAGCTGAAGATTAAGAGGGGTATGGTGTGTTACAGAATGGGATACCCCCACAGCAGACCTGAGATCAGTATATATACACAGCAACAGTGGATAAGCAGGCTGCGACAGGCCATATTACTTTAAATAAGTGTGCAGCTGAAGATTAAGAGGGGTATGGTATGTTACAGAATGGGATACCCCCACAGCAGACCTGAGATCAGTATATATGCACAGCAACAGTGGATAAGCAGGCTGCGACAGGCCAAATTACTTTAAATAAGTGTGCAGCTGAAGATCAAGAGGGGTATGGTATGTTACAGAATGGGATTCCCCCACAGCAGACATGAGATCAGTATATATGCACAGCAACAGTGGATAAGCAGGCTCCAACAGGCCAAATTACTTTAAATAAGTGTGCAGCTGAAGATTAAGAAGGGTATGGTATGTTACAGAATGGGATGCCCCCACAGCAGACTTGAGATCAGTATACATGCACAGCAACAGTGGATAAGCAGGCTGCGACAGGCCAAATTACTTTAAATAAGTGTGCAGCTGAAGATCAAGAGGGGTATGGTATGTTACAGAATGGGATACCCCCACAGCAGACCTGAGATCAGTATATATGCACAGCAACAGTGGATAAGCAGGCTGCGACAGGCCAAATTACTTTAAATAAGTGTGCAGCTGAAGATTAAGAGGGGTATGGTATGTTACAGAATGGGATACCCCCACAGCAGACCTGAGATTAGTATATATGCACAGCAACAGTGGATAAGCAGGCTGCAACAGGCCAAATTACTTTAAATAAGTGAGCAGCTGAAGATCAAGGGGGTATGGTATGTTTAAGCAGACTTGAGATCAGTATATATGCACAGCAACAGTGGATAAGCAGGCTGCGACAGGCCAAATTACTTTAAGTAAGTGTGCAGCTGAAGATTAAGAGGGGTATGGTATGTTACAGAATGGGATACCCCCACAGCAGACTTGAGATCAGTTTATATGCACAGCAACAGTGGATAAGCAGGCTGCGACAGGCCAAATTACTTTAAATAAGTGTGCAGCTGAAGATCAAGAGGGGTATGGTATGTTACAGAATGGGATACCCCCACAGCAGACCTGAGATCAGTATATATGCACAGCAACAGTGGATAAGCAGGCTGCGACAGGCCATATTACTTTAAATAAGTGTGCAGCTGAAGATCAAGAGGGGTATGGTATGTTACAGAATGGGATACCCCCACAGCAGACCTGAGATCAGTATATATGCACAGCAACAGTGGATAAGCAGGCTGCGACAGGCCAAATTACTTTAAATAAGTGTGCAGCTGAAGATTAAGAGGGGTATGGTATGTTACAGAATGGGATACCCCCACAGCAGACCTGAGATCAGTATATCTGCACAGCAACAGTGGAAAAGCAGGCTGCGACAGACCAAATTACTTTAAATAAGTGTGCAGCTGAAGATTAAGAGGGGTATGGTGTGTTACAGAATGGGATACCCCCACAGCAGACCTGAGATCAGTATATATGCACAGCAACAGTGGATAAGCAGGCTGCGACAGGCCATATTACTTTAAATAAGTGTGCAGCTGAAGATTAAGAGGGGTATGGTAAGTTACAGAATGGGATACCCCCACAGCAGACCTGAGATCAGTATATATGCACAGCAACAGTGGATAAGCAGGCTGCGACAGGCCAAATTACTTTAAATAAGTGTGCAGCTGAAGATCAAGAGGGGTATGGTATGTTACAGAATGGGATTCCCCCACAGCAGACATGAGATCAGTATATATGCACAGCAACAGTGGATAAGCAGGCTCCAACAGGCCAAATTACTTTAAATAAGTGTGCAACTGAAGATTGAGAAGGGTATGGTATGTTACAGAATGGGATGCCCCCACAGCAGACTTGAGATCAGTATACATGCACAGCAACAGTGGATAAGCAGGCTGCGACAGGCCAAATTACTTTAAATAGGTGTGCAGCTGAAGATCAAGAGGGGTATGGTATGTTACAAAATGGGATACCCCCACAGCAGACCTGAGATCAGTATATATGCACAGCAACAGTGGATAAGCAGGCTGCGACAGGCCAAATTACTTTAAATAAGTGTGCAGCTGAAGATTAAGAGGGGTATGGTATGTTACAGAATGGGATACCCCCACAGCAGACCTGAGATTAGTATATATGCACAGCAACAGTGGATAAGCAGGCTGCAACAGGCCAAATTACTTTAAATAAGTGAGCAGCTGAAGATCAAGGGGGTATGGTATGTTACAGAATGGGATACCCCCACAGCAGACTTGAGATCAGTATATATGCACAGCAACAGTGGATAAGCAGGCTGCGACAGGCCAAATTACTTTAAGTAAGTGTGCAGCTGAAGATTAAGAGGGGTATGGTATGTTACAGAATGGGATACCCCCACAGCAGACCTGAGATCAGTATATATGCACAGCAACAGTGGATAAGCAGGCTGCGACAGGCCATATTACTTTAAATAAGTGTGCAGCTGAAGATTAAGAGGGGTATGGTAAGTTACAGAATGGGATACCCCCACAGCAGACCTGAGATCAGTATATATGCACAGCAACAGTGGATAAGCAGGCTGCGACAGGCCAAATTACTTTAAATAAGTGTGCAGCTGAAGATCAAGAGGGGTATGGTATGTTACAGAATGGGATTCCCCCACAGCAGACATGAGATCAGTATATATGCACAGCAACAGTGGATAAGCAGGCTCCAACAGGCCAAATTACTTTAAATAAGTGTGCAGCTGAAGATTAAGAAGGGTATGGTATGTTACAGAATGGGATGCCCCCACAGCAGACTTGAGATCAGTATACATGCACAGCAACAGTGGATAAGCAGGCTGCGACAGGCCAAATTACTTTAAATAGGTGTGCAGCTGAAGATCAAGAGGGGTATGGTATGTTACAAAATGGGATACCCCCACAGCAGACCTGAGATCAGTATATATGCACAGCAACAGTGGATAAGCAGGCTGCGACAGGCCAAATTACTTTAAATAAGTGTGCAGCTGAAGATTAAGAGGGGTATGGTATGTTACAGAATGGGATACCCCCACAGCAGACCTGAGATTAGTATATATGCACAGCAACAGTGGATAAGCAGGCTGCAACAGGCCAAATTACTTTAAATAAGTGAGCAGCTGAAGATCAAGGGGGTATGGTATGTTACAGAATGGGATACCCCCACAGCAGACTTGAGATCAGTATATATGCACAGCAACAGTGGATAAGCAGGCTGCGACAGGCCAAATTACTTTAAGTAAGTGTGCAGCTGAAGATTAAGAGGGGTATGGTATGTTACAGAATGGGATACCCCCACAGCAGACTTGAGATCAGTATATATGCACAGCAACAGTGGATATGCAGGCTCCAACAGGCCAAATTACTTTAAATAAGTGTGCAGCTGAAGATCAAGAGGGGTATGGTGTTTTACAGAATGGGATACCCCCACAGCAGACCTGAGATCAGTATATATGCACAGCAACAGTGGATAAGCAGGCTGCGACAGGCCATTTTACTTTAAATAAGTGTGCAGCTGAAGATTAAGAGGGGTATGGTATGTTACAGAATGGGATACCCCCACAGCAGACCTGAGATCAGTATATATGCACAGCAACAGTGGATAAGCAGGCTGCAACAGGCCAAATTACTTTAAATAAGTGTGCAGCTGAAGATCAAGAGGGGTATGGTATGTTACAGAATGGGATACCCCCACAGCAGACCTGAGATCAGTATATATGCACAGCAACAGTGGATAAGCAGGCTCCAACAGGCCAAATTACTTTAAATAAGTGTGCAGCTGAAGATCAAGAGGGGTATGGTGTTTTACAGAATGGGATACCCCCACAGCAGACTTGAGATCAGTATATATGCACAGCAACAGTGGATAAGCAGGCTGCGACAGGCCATTTTACTTTAAATAAGTGTGCAGCTGAAGATTAAGAGGGGTATGGTATGTTACAGAATGGGATACCCCCACAGCAGACTTGAGATCAGTATATATGCACAGCAACAGTAGATAAGCAGGCTGCGACAGGCCAAATTACTTTAAATAAGTGTGCAGCTGAAGATTGAGAGGGGTATGGTATGTTACAGAATGGGATACCCCCACAGCAGACTTGAGATCAGTATATATGCACAGCAACAGTGGATAAGCAGGCTGCGACAGGCCAAATTACTTTAAATAAGTGTGCAGCTGAAGATTAAGAGGGGTATGGTATGTTACAGAATGGGATACCCCCACAGCAGACCTGAGATCAGTATATATGCACAGAAACAGTGGATAAGCATGCTGCAACAGGCCAAATTACTTTAAATAAGTGTGCAGCTGAAGATTAAGAGGGGTATGGTATGTTACAGAGTGGGATACCCCCACAGCAGACTTGAGATCAGTATATATGCACAGCAACAGTGGATAAGCAGGCTCCAACAGGCCAAATTACTTTAAATAAGTGTGCAGCTGAAGATCAAGAGGGGTATGGTATGTTACAGAATGGGATACCCCCACAGCAGACTTGAGATCAGTATATATGCACAGCAACAGTGGATAAGCAGGCTGCGACAGACCATATTACTTTAAATAAGTGTGCAGCTGAAGATTAAGAGGGGTATGGTATGTTACAGAATGGGATACCCCCACAGCAGACCTGAGATCAGTATATATGCACAGCAACAGTGGATAAGCAGGCTGCAACAGGCCAAATTACTTTGAATAAGTGTGCAGCTGAAGATTAAGAGGGGTATGGTATGTTACAGAATTGGATACCCCCACAGCAGACTTGAGATCAGTATATATGCACAGCAACAGTGGATAAGCAGGCTCCAACAGGCCAAATTACTTTAAATAAGTGTGCAGCTGAAGATCAATAGGGGTATGGTATGTTACAGAAAGGGATGGCCCCACAGCAGACTTGAGATCAGTATATATGCACAGCAAAAGTGTCTAAGCAGGCTGCAACAGGCCAAATTACTTTAAATAAGTGTGCAGCTTAGAGGAAATACAGAGGAAATACAGAGGCTAATGAGATTTTACAAAATGGTAATGTTCCCACAGCAGACTTGAGATCAGTTCAGTATATATGCACAACATCAAAAGTGTATAAGCAGCCTGAAACAGCTAACAAAGCCAGTCAGCCAGCCAGTAACACGCAGGCTGGATGGAAAAAAAAAATCTCCCTGTCACTGCCTCCGATTTTTCCTAACTTTCCCTGCTTCTCGACTTCCTGCCTGTCCCCTGCCTGTCCCTGGCTCTCTAACTGTCTCTCCCTGACTACAGCAGTGTCCTGTCTCTCACGAATGCAATAGAGAAATGAAGAAAAGCAAGATGTCCGCCACCTTAAATAGCGCTGTGACGTCACCGGGCTTGCTGGCTGCTGATAGGCTGCATGTGACTGCCCCAGTATGCACTGGAGTGGGGTAGATGTCTGGACATGTCCCGTCTGCCATCTTAGAATGCCTGTAATGTAAATGAATGGATGTTAAAGAAAAACTTCGAGCGATCGAAGCACGGGGAAATTCGGATTCGATCCGAATCGAATTTTTCATGAAATTCGTATCGAATCCGGGTTCATCCGGATCGATTCGCTCATCCATAGTCACAACATTATTTAAGTTTTAAAATAAAAAAAACCCAGTTTAACCCTTTCGCTGCCAGCCTACCTGAAGTTTTCGTCACCCTTGGTGCCAGACCATTTTGCACTATTTTGCGCTCCCCATGTTCATATGTGATTTTTGAAGGGATTTCCAGGGATTTCCCAGGAAAATGATATATTGTTTTTTTCAGCATAGTCTGGGCTTTAACATGAAATGTCTTGTTTGTCATTTTTTAGGTGTATTCTCAATATTCTTGGGTGAAATATGTGCAAAAAAATAAGAAAAAATATATTTTTTACAATTTGTAGTGTTTTTTTGTAATAAAAAATGTACGTTTGTCAATAAAATCTTATTGCGTGTGAAACCCCAATTTTTCCCGGTTACAGCGATACCACATATATATAGGTAGACATCCTTTCCTGCCCAGGAGACTCCCCCAAACTGAAACAGCGCTTTAGGGGATTTTCAGAAAAAATACAACTGTGATATGCGCTATGCGCACCTTGCAGTTTTTCCAGAAAAACAACCCTTTACATTTGAAATACCCCCGGCAAACTATATATTCTCTGGAAGTACACACCTCAGGCTTTCTATTTGTACCAGGCTTGTTGATGTGGCCACAGTTTTCTGGAAGTAATCCCTCAATGTATTCTTTGGTTGCAAAGAGTTTCCCTAAAAAAGGATAAAAAAGCAGAATCAAAGCCACATTTTCCTAACAAAACTATTTACAAACAAGAAAAAACAAGTATAATCTGAAAAAACAACATCCCCCAAACAGAACAATATCCAACATGCATAGCTACTGTCAAGGGAAGAGTTGCCAAACACCCCAAAGTAAAGCGTGCGCATAACGGTAATTTTTCTTGAAAATTTCAGCTCTGCAGACAAATGGGTTGATTCAAAGAAACATGTAACAGCTTGGATTTGGGTCACGATCATCCTATTTTTCCCGTCCGCTCGTGCGTTCGTATGAACTTGCGAGTGATTCAATAAGCAAATACGTTTCTATCCTAAAATATACGTCCGTTCGTATGATATCTCCCGAACTTGCCTCAGTCAGTTGGCAATCGTAAAAATCACGTTCATGTTCTCACCTGTTGCGGCGGCAGCCTGTTTTTTCTGCTGCTTCCATCGTCCACCTCTTCCAATTACTTGCGTTTGCCTCTGGTTTTCATTGGTTTTTGGCCTCTTAGATTCGTGCGTTCGTATGTTTATAAGATCTTGCGCATGCGCACCTTCAACCAGAAACTTACCTAAACCCCTTAGCGCTTGCATCCAACTTCATTTCTCGGTCCCTAAAACTTACCTAAACCCCTTAGCGCTTGCATCCAACTTCATTTCTCGGTCCCTAAAACTTACCTAAACCCCTTAGCGCTTGCATCCAACTTCATGTTGACGACCCTAAAACTTACACAAACCACATAATGTACATATGTCTATATGTTTCAAAGCGTGTTTTTTCCTGTTTGTGTAATTGTTTTTTGGTGCGCATATTAGAAAAGACACATTTAGGAAGTCTTAAAATATAATTTATTAAAATTATGTTGAATTTGTTTTTTTTTTTTCGTTTAAACATAATTTATTTTTTTTTGGGTTTAGTTTAAAACCTCTTTTTTTTTTTTTTTGGTGACAAAGACATTAAAAATTTTTTGGTTTGTTTTTACAAACAGATTGAACATTTTTTTTTTTTTGTTTTCCAAACATATTAAAATATTTTTTTTTTTTTTTTTAAAACAGATAAAATTTTTTTTTTTTTTTTTTTAACCACAAAACTACAAAATTTTAAAAAATTCAAAAATCCTAAAAACATTTAACTAAAGTAGCCAGGACCAAGGGCACTAATCCTCCTCCTCTTCTTCATCTGTTGGCCCCAACGTCGCCTGTATGGCCAGCAGCTCGGCCACCAACTCCTTCATTCTTTTTTTTTTGGCAGCCAATGTTTTTGGGATCATCCCTGTAACCAATAGAGAAATAAACATAAATAGGAGTCCCAGACCGGTTTGTATGCTGGAAATAGATTTGGGGTTAATCAAATACATGTAAATGCATGACATATGTCATTCTTCCAAGGGATAAAGTTAATGCATTTCCCACAGGTAAGTCTTTAAACTCCTTAAACCGGACCTTCAACATTATTTAATGAAAACCAATAACTATTCCCAAATGATTCTGCACCAGATCAAAGTAAATTTGGGATGTTTTTGATTACAGCGCCGCCATCTGGACTCTGAAGCATAACACTTAATGAGGAGTGGAGAGTTGGATAAAGTACAGGGGAGTAGGTTACAGTGGTGCGTTGGGAATCCAGAGCATAGCTGGGTTGAGGGAAAGGTCATCACTCCCACAATGCATGGCAGCACCTTACTTTTTTCAATCTGTATCCCATGCTGCCTGTAAATATTGCGCATTCCATATTCCGCAATATTGGTTTTGTTCAGTCTAATAACATGCATTAGATGGCTGAAGGGTGTTTTTCCATGTTTCTAATCTGTAGGTACAGTGTGTTGGGTAATTCTTAGGTTCTTAATACAAGTTAGGGTCCTCTTTAAGCTAACGAAGTGCCCACATGAAAGTGTGAACTACACATTGGCTACGCCTTTAGTTATGTGTGTGTTATTAGCTAACCAAACATTAATATGAATAATGGCATGGAGACTTACGGAGTTGGTGGCCGACAGATGGCTGGTTGGGGCCAACAGGCTGCCCTTGGTCCTGGCTATGCTGTGAAGAAGTCCCTGGAGAAACATGTGACATTTGGTTAGTACTTGTATAGAGTCACTATTCCCAACATATCTGGCTCCCAGTCTGGCTGACATCACTCACCTTCGCCAGGATCAACTTCCAGCATCTCTGCTGCCTCCTCCTCCACTATCTCACCCGCACCAGAAGCTTCTACAAATACATAATAAAGGATAACTTAGTTTTTGGCCTGCCATGTATATCTTTGTGCCTATACATGAAGAGTGACATACCAGAGCCTTCCCCATGCCTGGCCAGGTATGACTCCACGCCCACGCGGTTGGGCCCCTCCTCTGTGGTAAGGTCCAGAGGCTGGTCTGAGGAGGCCACAGAGGAGGGGTAGGTCCGTCGCCCGGGAGATCCACCACCTTCACTCACAGATGCAGACTCATGCAGCACTGGTCGGCCTGTACGCCTCCGGGTGCGGCGAATTCTGAAATCCATTTCCAACACTACCAAAGAAAAGTCATTATAAATAAAGGCAGAACTTATACATTTGGAACATATACCATGCAATTGCTTTGTACTTACTTGGGAAATGGATTCCAAAAAACCTCCGCACCCGGGGCATGTGCAGACGTTTCAGGTCCGACCAATGCTGCATTATCTGGGTGTGAGTGAAGGTGGTGCTGGTGACACGGTGTATCTCCGCGATGATCTCCCGGGCGATGTCCCTTTTCTCGCACACATTGGGCGCGAAGTCATACCGGCGCTGAAGCATGATCTGAAAAACATAATGGACACAGAGCTTTTACTTTTACACACAGACCCATATGTGTTGCATCACAAGTTGGGAATTTCATGTCATTAACACACACATTTAGAGTGGCAGCCATTTTTGGGGAGTGCCTTAAAGAGGACGTTGACTGTGAATGAGAGTCTGGTCTTATGTTATATGTATCACACACCATGTACATACAGATAATAGCCAACATCAAAAATCAGGCCACCTGCATCTATGGCATGTTAGGATGGTTTAAACATCCAAGATGTAGGCTTATGCTTAGGCTTTTGGACCACGTGTGTGGCTTCCCGTTGTGTTTTTATGGCTTAGGAAAACAGTGTTCCTCAAACATCCGCATCAAGGTCCGAGACAGGCCAGGTTTGACAGCTAGCCCCGCTACTCCACAGGTTAATTAACTGTTGCTAAGCCTGAGCAATTGCCCTAATTAGGACATCAGCATAGACAGGTGAAAACGTGGCCAGGCTCGGCCCTTGAGGATGAAGTGTGAGGAGCCAGTTATTAAACATTAAGAGACCCCAAACTAGTTCCAAACGCATCATTTACATTTAGGCCATCATTGACTATTAGATTAAAATGCACAGGCAGCCACTTACCAGCATGAGGATCTCTTCCTGTTGACGGGTGAAGATAGTGGGCGCCATCTTTATGCTTCTTCAAGGCAGCAGATAAGTGAAACCCCAGCGGTTTCCTGGTTCCGCTCGAACGTACGTTCGTACGAGCGCGTAGTCGTGCGCATAGGCGTCACACGCTGGGCTCATTATTTAAAGGTCCCTGCACCCAAAGCTCATTCTCTTTGAGCATTTGTGGAAGATGGCACCTAAAAAGGCAATCTCCAAGCGACCCCAGCAAAGCCAGACCGCGGAGGGCCCAACAACCAGGTCCCAGCAAGGTAGGATAAAGCTGCGAGCCAAGACTACTACCTCTGCCCCACCAAGGGACACTGGACCCTCTGGCAGCCAAAAAAGGGGCCCCAAGGCACGTGCCCCTGCCGCCAAAAAACAGGCAACAGCAGCACCCACCACCTCTGCCCCCAGAAGAGGCCGCACAAGGGAGCCCACACCGGCCATGGGTTCAAGTAGGGCAGTTCGGCAACCCAGGCCCCGCAGCAGGGCCCGAACCCCATCCAGGGCCAGAAGCCCAGCCAGGGCCCGCCGAACCCCATCCAGGGCCAGAAGCCCAGCCAGGGCCCGAAGAACCCCATCCAGGGCCAGAAGCCCAGCCAGGGCCCGCAGAACCCCATCCAGGGCCAGAAGCCCAGCCAGGGCCCGAAGAACCCCATCCAGGGCCAGAAGCCCAGCCAGGGCCCGCAGAACCCCATCCAGGGCCAGAAGCCCAGCCAGGGCCCGAAGAACCCCATCCAGGGCCAGAAGCCCAGCCAGGGCCCGAAGAACCCCATCCAGGGCCAGAAGCCCAGCCAGGGCCCGCAGAACCCCATCCAGGGACAGAAGCCCAGCCAGGGCCCGAAGAACCCCATCCAGGGACAGAAGCCCAGCCAGGGCCCGCAGAACCCCATCCAGGGCCAGAAGCCCAGCCAGGGCCCGCAGAACCCCATCCAGGGCCAGAAGCCCAGCCAGGGCCCGAACCCCATCCAGGGCCAGAAGCCCAGCCAGGGCCCGAAGAACCCCATCCAGGGCCAGAAGCCCAGCCAGGGCCCGCAGAACCCCATCCAGGGCCAGAAGCCCAGCCAGGGCCCGAAGAACCCCATCCAGGGACAGAAGCCCAGCCAGGGCCCGCAGAACCCCATCCAGGGCCAGAAGCCCAGCCAGGGCCCGAAGAACCCCATCCAGGGCCAGAAGCCCAGCCAGGGCCCGCAGAACCCCATCCAGGGCCAGAAGCCCAGCCAGGGCCCGCAGAACCCCATCCAGGGCCAGAAGCCCAGCCAGGGCCCGAAGAACCCCAGCAAGGGCCCGCAGCAGGGCCAGAAGCCCCTACAGGGCCCGCAGCAGGGCCAGAAGACCACGACCTGCCACCAGCCGGGAACAGAGCCCCCGACCTGGCACCAGCCGGGAACATAGCCCCCCAAGAGGGCCCAGAATGTCCACCATGACCACATCTACACCTGGAAGTTCGGTGGCCAGCCACGCAAGAACACCCAGTCCCTTGGCCAGTCCAGTCCAGTCATTGGGAAGCCAACAATCCGGCCATTCCCCTACCCAGCCCCAGGCCATAATGTCACCACATGTGTCTGCACACATGGAGGAGCAGCCAAGCCAACCATCTGGCCGCACATTGCGCTGCGGCCAGTTGAGTGGGAGATTCTCCCATGACCAAAATATGGCATTGGCTAGTGGCCTTACATTATACTATGACGAGCTCTATGGGAGCAAATCAAAACACACCACAAAGCAGCGCAAGATGGAATTGTTTGAAACCATCCTACGACAAGTAAATGCAGCGGGGGAAGAGAGGAAAGATGTGTCCCAAATTCAGAAGAAAATCTCTGATCTGAAGTATGCTGTACGGCAAAAAGAAATTAAAAGGCATAATTACAGGTAAATAAATGATGTCTCCAAATATAAGGTTTAGGATGTACTGTATGCACCTTTTCTGAGTACCAAACGATTTTCTCTTTTCAGCCTGAAAACTGGAGGTGGCTTTCCTTCAAAATTGGAGTTTACCCCTGCTGAGGAGATTGTGCTGGGACTTCTCCATCCGGTCGCGGTCGGTGGACATGCTGGTCTAAGGGACACAGACTCACCGACCCGTACCCACGGTGAGTACGCTTAAATCTGCATGTTTGCCTGTTTGCTAAATAATCTAAAGTTCACTAGTAACAAGATGACGGGATGGCCCTATGGTTTGCCTTGCTTGGCCTCGCACTACTGTGCCTGTTTGTGTCCTCTTTTGGTCCCTGTGAATCACACATTTAGGACCACATCCATTATGGCAAAGATCAAATTTCCAATTGTATTGGTCAAGTCATGAAGTTTCTCCTGAAAAGTGATATATTTTGAATCAATCACAAAACACACATCATTATGGATGGGTTGCCTATTTGTTGTGTGACTTGTGTTTGAGTTAACAATTTAATTACCCACCCCCAAACATATCTGACCTAGAGCAGCGAGACTCAACTGGCGGGCCGGGGTCCCAATGCGGACCTTGGCACCAGATTCCAGGACCCCTGCCCAGACAGCCCTGCACTCAGTTACTTCTGTGTTGACGTGCTCAGAGCTGCCCCCTTGATCGGCGATGTAGTGGTTGTTCTCCTGCCCAATGTCATGGCTCCCTGAAACATAGCATTGCAATATGAAGTACTGCACAGGAAGTGGCATTGCAAGGTACACAGTAACTTGGTACATCTTTCTCTTGGCACAATCGTGTCCCGCTGCCCCTGCTCAGCCCCATCTGCCACAGTCCCCCCATGCCCCCCCCCCACATAAGCCCCATACATTTGTAACAGATTTGCTCCATCCATCCCATCACCATCAATTCGTGAACTCCCCCCTTTAGCCATCCAATCCCTGTCCCCTCAGCTCTGCCCCATCCAGCCCAGCAAGGGCAAGCAGCCTTTATTAGTTTGCACTTTGAAATCTCAAGCCCCTCCACCAGTGTGTTTATTTCTAACTAGACACCCCCTGCGTCAGCCCCATGGCCAGACATTCACCTCTCACCACATACCTTTAAATGGACCTTTACAAGAATTGTTTGAGTACCCCGGACCTAGCGAATGGTAGTCTAAATCCAAAAATGTGCGTTGCAAGTTGTATGCTGACTGGGTACACTTCCTGACTTAGAACTGAGGTCAGTTAGCAGTTTTCGCGAGGCATTGCACCTATCTAAACTTGCGTGTCTTTTAACAAATGTCCCCATTGCTCTAGAGTTGCTTAATATTACAAATAGTGGTTTATTTGATTACCTATCCAAAAAATGGTTATGTGTGTGTTTACCTTGTTTGTTTTTCTCTTCTTCAGCCCAGCATGATCCCTCAGCAAGGGTAAACTCACCCCCCAGTTTGGTTATGCCTACCAGGTCCGTACAGCATAGGAGCCCAGATCCGAGATTTCCGGTAAGTTAATTTAGTACCATAAATACTACCAAGTGCTTAAGAATGTGTTAAACTGTGGGAATCCCAAATTTGGACGCCAACTTACACTTTTTTTTTTATATGTCCCTACAGACCCGCACACTCATGGAAGAGATCCAGGAAATGGAGGAAGATGATGTCTCCATGCAGGGCACGTCGGATGACCTCCCCCTGGGTCCCAATTTGGAACTGCTCCATAATGTTTCTCTGGCCAATCCTCAGCAGCAGAGTGAATCTCCATCCATTGTGCATGCACATGGGGAGACTGACACAACAGTCCCCAGTGTTCACTCTGCTGCTGAGGATTTGCAAAGCAGGCCTGTTGCTGTTGAGGGGACGACACCACGCGGCAGGGCACGCCCAAGAGCCAGGGTAATTGTGCGGCGGACTCCATTACACCGCCCCACAATTTCCCAGGGGAGGCAGAGTGCCCTGCTTCAATTATGGACCCAACAAAGGGACTCTTATGAGGCACAGCTCGTTACAGAGCGTGAGGAAAGGCATGCCGACATGGTCACCATCAATACCAGTTTACAGGGCATCCTCGCGGAGTTGCGTACCCTCAACAGCAACGTGGTAACTGCAAGTAATGGCATCCAGTCAGCCATGGCTGAGATGACCAATATGCAGAGAAACATTGTGGAGCAGTTTCAAATTCACAATGCTGCCATGGCCCAGGCTAGGTCCCATTCACATGGACCTCCACCTGGACCTCCACCTGGGTATTATGGGCAGCCACCCTATTAAGCCATGGTTGTGTGGGACATCTTTTCTCTTAACCCCCACTGTATTTACTTGTCCTTTGAGGTTTCAAACAATCCATTTTGTGTTGCTCATGCAGGTTGTGTTTTGTATTTGCTCCCATATAGCTCCTTAGAGTAATGCTTAAGGCCACTAGCCAATGCCATAGGTCTATGTGGAGTGTATCTGGCCACTTATGGCTTTAAATATGTATTTGGTTGGTGCTCCTCCTGTTTGCAGACATGTTTGTGTGACATTATGGCCATGCCCAAATATCCCTGGGCACAGGCAATATTAATGACTGGACTAGGCTGGCCTTTGGACTGGGTGTCCTTGTTTGGTTGTGCCACTCACTTCCAGGTGTAGATGTGCTCGATGTTTTTTTTGTTATGTCATCCATTTGTAACCACAGATGTATGTGGAATGTTTTCTGTTAAGCACAATAATTTTAACTTTTCTAAGTAAAAAAATATTCTCACTTACAATACTTGTGGCGTTTTTAGTGGGAACACATTTTAAACAGCTTGGGCTAAACCAGATAATTTTGGTTTTAAGAGGTGTAACAATGCAAATATCAAGCTAAGGAAACTACATGAAATACATTAGGCAACAATTAAGGTAAAAATGTTTTACTTTGAGGTAATGCCACATTACGGCAAAACAACATATTTAACAAAAAGGCTAACACAGACACACAGAATGTTGATACACGAAATAAAATTAACTAAAATGCTGCAAGTTTGCTCTAACTGATTGGGCAGACTCACTGGGTGGCCCAACAAAATTCTCTACATCATCCTCTAGGGCTGTAGAGGGCAGGCTATCCACATAACGTGGGACACGTTCCAGTATCGCAAAATTGTGCAAAACAGCACATGCCATGATTATGTCGATCACTTTTTTGGGATCATATTGCAGGGCGCCCCCAGTATTGTCCAAGCAACGAAAACGGGTCTTCAACAGCCCAAAGGCCCTCTCCACAACAGCCCTGGTCTTGCGGTGCGCACGGTTGTACGCTTCCTGAGAGGCATCCTGGGGCCGCAGCACAGGCGTCATGAGCCAGGGTAGAAGTGGGTACCCGGAATCACCTTAAACAGACAATTAAATGTAATCAAAATTAAAAAGGCAACACAACAAACACAAAGAATTTTACATATATCATAATGATGTAAGGTAAAGGGCCAAAAAAAACACCCAGGGCACATTAGCAAAATAACTATTGCCACTAATGTAGTACATAATTAAAAATGGCACTTCAATATACCAATTAATTAACAAACATCTGCACGGCCAAGGGTAGTTGGAATTTAAATATATTTTGAGGTTTCTGACATGTTACAATTAGGATGCTGCTGAGGGGCTATCCACATTTATATGAAAACTACAATGTATGCAGTTTAAGTCCACTTTGACATTTAAAGACCAATACTACAAAAGGAGCAAAAGCTCACAGATCCTTGGGTATAAACTCCCAACCAATATATTTAGGGACATGGAACTTACAGACATCCTAACTAAAGGGAAAACATTCTGAAGGACAAAGCGAGGCAAGCATTTTGTTTTGGAGTTCATAATATATGACCCAACAAAAAGGCAGTTTCTGGCTTATGTAAAGAATTCAAATACAAACATATCAACAAATACAAGATTAATCCCACATTTAATAGCACACAAATAGGACACACTTACCAAGCAGCCATGCACCCGAAAATTCACCTGCCTCAAATCTCCTAAACAACCCAGATCGCCTGAGGATATACGAGTCGTGCGACGATCCTGGGTAGCCGGCAAGGACACTCATAAAACGCATGTCCGGACCAACCACGGCCTGGACATTAAGGGAGTGTCCCATTTTTTGATTCCTTAAGGCAAAAACATACAAAAAGGGTAATTGATATTTGAAAAAAAAAAGAAAAAAAAAAAATACATGTCTGCACTCTATTGGGAAAGACTAATGAAAAGCCTAGATAAAGCAGCTACACAAATGAGGGATAAACAAATATGCGGCCGCAAAGGAAAACAGGTTACATTACACGTTGGCCAACATAATAACCAATCTCAATACCTATATATATACTCGTCGGCAGCCCTAGGTACGAGTGCCACATGTGTGCAGTCAATAGCACCAATAACGTTGGGCATGTCGGCCACATTATAAAACCCAAGCTTAATGGCGTTTTTGGCTGCCATATCATCCGGAAAATAAATATATTTTGGAGTTATGGCAGCCATGCCTTCCAAAAATTTAGATAGTGCGCGGCTCAGCGTAGGCTGTGACATCCCCACGGAGAGGGCACCCAGCCTCTGGAACGAGCCGTTCGCCAAAAATTGCAGGCAGCCAAGCATCTTGGTCATACCTGAAATTGCATGCCCCTTCCTTGTGGTGCGGGCTAACCATGGCCGCAGCTCACTATATAATTTATGGAGGGAAGCGCGATTAAGCCTGGTCAGCTCGAACAGCTCAACATCATTCATGCTATCGATGTTCATGCGACGACGCAGGGGCAATCTGCTCTCAGACATCTCGATCAACTCAATGCCAAAAAGCATAAGCCCTTGATGTGCCACAAACTCGCTCCTCTCCATCCTACTCCCGAGGCCAAATAGCTGCCGGCAAACATTTCGTAAAGCAGCTCTTTAATGGGCTTCAAAACAATTAGCAATCACCTCTCTGAATTGGTCGCAAGCCCATGTGAAGGACGTAAAAAATAGGATCGGACGCAAATAATACGATTTGGACGGGAAAAACACACGAACTAACGCAAAATATACGATTCTCGTACGAAATGCGTATGTTCATATACGTCTATGCGCGAACGATCGTGCGAATACGAAATGGGCAAAAAAACAAGAAAAAATGACAAACACCCACCCAAACTTACGATTCTCGATACGAAATCAATTAACTTTTGCTCTTTGAATCGAGGGGAAAGTGCGCACCTTGCGATTTTTCAATCAAAACAACCCTTTACATTTGGAATATCCCCCATAAACCATATATTCCCTAAAAGTACACATGTTAAGCTTTCTAAGCGTACCCAGCTTGTTGTAGTGGGCTCATCTTTCTGGAATTAATCCCTCAAAGAATTCTTTGGTTGCACAGGGTTTCCCTAAAAAAATTATTAAAAAGCTGAATAAAAAACACCTTTTCCTAAAATATAAATATGCAAACCAGAAAAAACAAGCTAAGTCTGAAAGCGCAAAGTCCCCCGAACAGAACAATACCCAACATGCATAGGTACTATTAACCCTTTTAATTGCCAGCCTACTTGAGATTTTGTCACCCTCTGTTGACAGGTCATTTTTTCCCCATTTTGCGCCATGTTTTGCGACATTTTTGCTGGAATTTTCAGGAAAATTATATAAATATATTTTTTGGAGCAGAGTTTAGGCTTTAACATGAAATGTCTTGTTTGTAAATTTTATTCTGTTTTTTACAAAAATTTTTTTTAGAAAATTGCCTCCTTTATTTTACATAAAAAAATGTATTTTATTAAAGAAAAGCATATTGCATGTGAAAGCCCCATTTCTACCGGAACGGTACCACATATTTATCGGTAGCCCCCCCATTCTTGCTCAGGAGACCCCCCTAACTGAAACAAGTAATTTTTAACATTTACAAATAAAATACAACTACCATCCACACTACAAAGGGTTAAATCGGGAAAAAAAATGACATAGGGTCCCCCCTCCCAGGGGAGGGGGACCCCATTTTTTTTTGGATTTTTAAGGGTTAAAAACCCTTAAAAATCCAAAATAAAACGACATGGGGTCCCCCTTACCCGAAGTAACCAGCCCGGGACCAGCTATGCAGGGCTTGTAGGAACAGGGCGCAGGGGCCAGCTTTTGTGGCCCCTGGCCCTGCAGGCTACAAAGCCCGCATAGCCCGTGGGCCCAGGCTCTTCTGCCCCCCCCTGGCCTTTGGGGAGGCAGGTAATGGGGGTGCCAAGGGTTAATGGCAAGTCACCAGCTAGTGCAGGTGACTTGCCATCCCCCCAGCCTTGTGAACTGATATAGGGGTCTCATGGACCCCTTACCAGTTCACAAGGGGTTAAATGTAAAAAAAAACACAGACACACAAAGAGAAAAAATATTTTATTATTATTTTTTTTTACTTACTTACCTCCCATCCATACTGGATCACTCTGTCCCTCGCAATCACTGGCTTCTGCTCACTTGCTAGAAGCCTTTTATAGCTGCTGGATGACAGAAAACAAAGGGTTAATTTAAAAAAAAACGACATAGGGTCCCCCCTCCCAGGGGAGGGGGACCCCATTTTTTTTGGGATTTTTAAGGGTTAAAAACCCTTAAAAATCCAAAAAAAAAATGACATGGGGTCCCCCTTACCCGAAGTAACCAGCCCGGGACCAGCTATGCAGGGCTTGTAGGAACAGGGCGCAGGGGCCAGCTTTTGTGGCCCCTGGCCCTGCAGGCTACAAAGCCCGCATAGCCCGTGGGCCCGGGCTCTTCTGCCCCCCCCTGGCCTTTGGGGAGGCAGGTAATGGGGGTGCCGGGGGTTAATGGCAAGCCACCCGCTAGCGCAGGTGACTTGCCATCCCCCCAGCCTTGTGAACTGGTATAGGGGTCATGGACCCCTTACCAGTTCACAAGGGGTTAAAAGTAAAAAATAAAAACACAGACACATATTTAAAAAAATGACATTTATTATTTTTTTTTTACACTATACTCACCTCCAATCCTGGGTCCCACGTCGCTGTCCCGCGCCGCTCTCTCAGCGCCGGCATCTGTCAGATGCCGATAGTGATCGGCGCAGGGCGGATGAGAGGAGAGGAGGCTCCGATCGGGGGAGGGTATAGGAGGAGCGGGATGACGTCATCCCGCTCCTCCCACAAAAGGCGGGGCCGCCGCCTCCCATTAGAGGCGGCGGCCATCGCTGCCATTACGAGCGGTGAGGACCCGGAAGAGGGTCCTCACCGAAGCCTGCGGAGCCCAGGGGGGATCGGACCCCCCCCCCCTGGTGAAGAGAAGACGGCGGGCCAGGGATCGGGCGAGGAGGTGAGTCAGTGGCGCTTCTTTTTTTTTTTTTTTCAATGAAGCTGAGCGCGGGGAAAACGGGGGGGGGGGGCGGTTTCGGGCCCCCCCCTGAAGACGGAGGGCATCGGGGGGGCGATCGGATGCCCCCCCCCAGAAAGAGGAGACCCCCAGCTTCCCAGGGATACCAGAGGTAAGTGTTTAATTTGTATTTATTTTTAACTGTTTGGGGTAAATGCCAAGCCCGTAGTTTCTACGGGCTTGGCACTTAAGTGGAGTGGAAGCAAGCACGTAGAAACTACGGGCTTGGCACTGAAAGGGTTAAAGAGAAGAAAAGGATCGTCCATTGAAATGTATGGGAGAGCAACAGGTAGCGACAGGTAATATCTAGCACTGTGCAACGCTGAACGCCGGCGCTGTTCACTGAGGCTGGGATAATGATGAATCGGACGCTACATGGGGTTATCCCAGTCGCTCAACAGATTCTGCTTGATAATTGTGTAATTGCTGCCGTGTCCGGCGTTCACCTGTCGCTACCTCTCATTTACAAGGCACTACCTGATGCTATCCCTTCATGAATAAGGCCCTGGATGTTTTTGCATTTTTTCACTTTCTTTACAGCTATGAACTGCATAACTTTCACATTTCTGAGATGTTTGTTTTACAGCAGCTCTGATAACTACTACAAGCCATTGCTAATAAAGATTCTAATAAAAACTTTTCTAACTGCTTGCTTTTCAGATAACCAGAATGTTTCCGCAATCATCCTTCCTTGTGATTCCTGCGATCGTCTTGATCCTCTGCCATGCATCCTCATGCCAAAACTGGGACACTTTTAGGAGAGCGCATGTTGGAGTCCCATATAACATGAGATGCAACGTTGAAATGCAAAGAGTGCCGTTCAACTGCAAGGCCACCAACACCTTCATCCTCGCCTCTGAGCAGACAGTGATAAATCTCTGCAAAAGGAAGGGATACAATGATAATGTATTAAGCAATTGAGTCTTCAACTTGATCAACTGCAGTGAAAAGAAGTCCTGCAAATATATAGAGAAAAAAATACGTGATAAAATATGTGTGACGTGCCGGGATGAACTTCCTGTGCATTTTCAGGGTGTGGGGAGATGTTAGGGACAAGCAATCAGCATCCAGCTGCTTTAATTTGATATTTTTCTGCTGCAACATGATCAGCTGGTATTTGGGGGATAAATGTAGCCTTACAATTATTACACAATTTGAAATAAAGATGAAGGAAATATTAATTAAAGTGCAGAGAGTTATCTGAGGTTTATGTCTTTTATGGAAAAAAAAAATTGTAAACAAATGACAACCTCCTTACTGGGTATTCAGTAAAGCATGAAGAGGTCCCCCACATAAGGTTTAAAGGCTCTGCATTTAAAAGGGGACACACACCTATATCCTCACTAATGGGTGTGGGGCCGGTCGGGACCGCATTGTGACAAGCTCGGAGGGGGGCAACCAGATTTCCATTCTGAGTGTGGTTGAACTAGGAATGGCATGATGCAGCTTTATGAGTCATGAGCATGCTCTACTGTGGTCAGAGATAGTTGCGGAGCCACTGTGGCTTGCTGTGCTCACTTCTGCTGAAAGCACCAAGGGACAGAGTGGTTGTTAGACCACCTTTTTGTGTGGTCATGGAGGAACGAAATTGAGGGGCAAATGTTGCAGACCTACTACAGCTTCTACAAGAAATGTAGGAGAGGTGGACTGGATACCCATGAGGTGAGCTGCTTGCTGCCTTCTAATTGTGGTTGTCTGGACTGTTTCCCTATAGGGTGCTGCTATTTACAAATGGTTTACAAACCAGCCCATGGCAGGATCAGTGGACTAAAAAGAAAAAAATACCCCTAAGTCAACCAAATAACTATAAGAATTTCACCAGATTAAAAAAAATATATTTTGATCCATTCCTTTTCGAGTTGAAAAGTCTATCACCTTTTGGATGATCCCCCTGAAATACTACATAAGGGGCCATTTTTAAAAATAAGGTTACCATTAGAGATGAGCGAATCGATTCTGACGAACACGAGTTCGTTATGAATTTCATTAAATATTCGATTTGTTACGATTCCGAATATCGCCGCGATTTGATCGCTCGAATTGCTTCCTTAAAACACCATTTACTGCTATACAACCCATCTAAGATGGTGGATCCACATGTCAGGACATGTTCCATGGGGCAAGGAATCCTGGGTAGGTGTCACATGCTACCTATCAGCAGACAGGCTTACCGATGATGTCACAGCCCCATATAAACTGTGGCCATCTTGTGGAAGATCATTCTGACACTGTATTGCGGCCAGAGCAGATCAGGCAGGGAGAGAGCGAGGGACAGATAGACAGACAGACAGACAGACAGATAGACACAGCGAGGGAGAGATAGATAGATAGATAGATAGATAGATAGATAGATACCGTAGATAGATACCGTAGATAGATAGATGGAACAGAAGAAGCGAGGGACAGATAGAGAAGGAGAGAGCCTGTGACAGTGACAGATAAACACAGGGACAGTTTCAAGTGTTTGCTTTAGCTTCCAAGCCTATTTAGTGTTAATAACACACCTGCCTATTTAGCTTTTCCTTTACCTGGTGTCATTCTTTAAAAAGCATGCTAGCATTAATATTTCAAGACTACCTAATAACTGCTTGCATTTTATAATCAATGTCACTTTTCCACAATCAAAGGAGCCCACCTCTGTATGTGAGGAGGGGGCATCCCAAACACTAGCATTAATATTTCAAGACTACCTGTCTAATAACTGCTTGCATTTTGTAAGCAAAGTCACTTTTCCACAATCATAGGAGGCCACCTCTGTATGTGAGGAGGGGGCATCCCAAACACTAGCATAAATATTTCAAGACTACCTGTCTAATAACTGCTTACATTTTATAATCAATGTCACTTTTCCACAATCAAAGGAGCCCACCTCTGTATGTGAGGAGGGGGCATCCCAAACACTAGCATAAATATTTCAAGACTACCTGTGTACTAACTGGTTGCATTTTGGTTGCATTTTGGTTGCATTTTGTAAGCAAAGTCACTTTTCCACAATCAAATGGAGCCCACCTCTGTATGTGAGGAGGGGGCATCCCAAACACTAGCATAAATATTTCAAGACTACCTGTGTACTAACTGGTTGCATTTTGTAAGCAAAGCCTTTCGCCGGGGGGGGCATCCCAAATACTAGCACGTGTCTTTTAAGAGTACCTGCCTACTAACCTTTTGCCTTTTGTATAAAAAGGTCTGGTTTACAAGTTTAAAGCACCCATTGCCTTTCACAGGGGGCAATTGTCAGTGCTACCACTTATCTTTTAAGAGTACCTGCCTACTAACCTTTTTGCCTTTTGTATAAAAAAAAGTCTGGTTTACAAGTTTAAAGCACCCATTGCCTTTCACTGGGGGCCATTGTCAGTGCTACCACTTATCTTTTAAGAGTACCTGCCTACTAATCTTTTGCCTTTTGTATAAAAATGTCTGGTTTACAAGTTTAAAGCACCCATTGCCTTTCACCGGAGGGGCATTCCGAGTACTAGCGCTTTTAATAGTACCTGCATCTTTACCTTTTTTACAAAAACCACGTTTTAAAACTGCCTGTGGTGCATTTAATGCTAACCAGGGGCATCCTGTGTAAGACCATCTGACAGTGTCTTTTTGCATTAGCCTTTAGCTACAGTGTCTGCCTATTTTGATCTCATTTTTCTACACACCTGCTGTTACAAAAATACTGTTCTAGGTGTAGTGTAGTATATTGTTTTCCCCTCCTAAACGCAGTAAAAATGTCAGGCAGAGATGTGCACCGAGGCGAGGCCTAGATTCATCAGGCAGAGGTCGCAGCAGACTAGGGGCGAGTGGCAGCAGGAGTCGCAGTGAGAGGCCTCATCTCCCGGGATCTCGACCAGCAACGCATCTGCCGCCATCGATTAGTTAACGCGGTCATCCACCTCATCACAAGTGACAGCTGACACCCCCAGTCAACAGTCCGTAGGTTCCTCGGACACAACCCTGAGTTGGCATGGCCCGGGAGCAGCCCTTGTCCTCCCATTGCCTCTGTCCTACACCCCCCCTCCAGCCGCCGTGTTTTATGCTTTGGGTTCAGCTCCACTATTCTTTGAGGATGATGTGTGAGAGGACAGTCAGCAGCTACTGCCCAGCCAAGAAATGGAGGAGACATCCGCCACTTCTTCCGCTAGGCAGACAAACACTGAGGAGGAGAGTGGTGTGGCGAGCGTTCCATCTCCTGCAGCACACACTCTTGTGGAAACCGAGGAGGACATCAGTGATGTGACACAACTCGATGATGATGATGATGATGATGAAGCCGATGCAGAAGGGTCTTCATCATCATCAGGAGAAGAGGGTCCCAGGTTGCCCCAGAGTCAGCAGCTGAGGCCGCAAGGTGGCAGTAGGGTTGGCAGTCAGCATGGTGGCAGTAGGGGTGGCAGTCAGCATGGTGGCAGAATTGGGATGTCTGGAGCCACTCGTGGCCGGGGGCGAGGTAGGGAGGGAAAATTAGCTACTCGGCAGTGTGGCACTTTTTCATCAAGCATCCGCAGGAGGGTAACCTGGTCACATGCAAGATGTGTAGCCAGAAGGTCAAACGTGGCCTGGGCCCCAATGTTGGTACCACGGTCCTGCGGCAACACATGCAGCGTCACCATAAAGCGGCCTTGGAGAACCGAGGCTCCGAAGTGGGGGTCCAGCCTGCTGCTTCCAGTTTCACCCAGCCAAGGCTCCAGCACCTCAGCCGAAGGTAGCTGTGCATCATACCCATCCTCTGCCTCTCCAGATGTTCCCGCTCCTCCTACTAAAAGTCACTTTCCCACCAGCAATCCATCAGCGAAGCCATGTCCAAGAGACAACAGTATGCGCACACTCATCCTACAGCGCAGAAGCTAAATGTGCTCCTGTCCAAGTTGCTGGTGCTGCAGTCCCTCCCTTTTACGGTGGTGGACTCTGAACCTTTCAGAGAGCTGAGTCCACCAGGTGGAGAGGCCCAAGCCGTCATTTCTTTGCAAAGAAGGCAGTAGCAGCCCTGCACAAATTGAGCAGAAGGTGAGCCAGTCCTTGAGCCTGTCGGTGTGCACCAAAGTGCACAGCAGCGCCGACATCTGGAGCTGTAACTATGGTCAGATGAATGTGGTTCCTGCACAGCAACTTGGACAGGTCACACCGCTTCAGCCTTCACGCTCCAAGGCCGTTTTGCCTTTCACAGTGTGCGACTCTGCCTCCTCATCCTCCGCCGTCTCCTCAGCCTCCACTGTACAGTCAATTCTAAATGCCCCTTCAGCCTACTATGTGTGCAGGGCACGGCGGTGTCACGCTGTGCTTCACATGGTTTGCCTTGGTGAACGGAGTCACACAGGGGAGGAGCTCCTGAAATTCATTCATCAAGAAATCAAAACATGGCTTGTTCCGCGAAAATTGGAAATGGGTACCATGGTGACTGACAATGGGAGTAACATCTTGTCTGCACTGCGACAAGGAAGCCTGAGCCATGTGCCCTGTATGGCACACGTGTTCAACGTAGTTGTCAAGCATTTTCTGAAGTCTTCCCCCCATCTGCAAGACATCCTAACAACAGGAAGGAAACTCTGTATGCACTTCAGCCACACGTACACCACCAAGCACACCCTTCTTGAGCTACAGCGTCAGAACGGTATCCCCCAACATAGTCTGATTTGCAATGTTCCCACCCGTTGGAATTCCACCTTACATATGTTAAATCGCCTATACGAACAGAGGAAAGCCATCACTGATTTCTTGATGATCCAAGCAGATAGGGGGACTCCCCTGTGTAACTTTAATGTGAACCAGTGGCAGCTCATACGTGACACCTGCCGTTTGCTCAGGCCCTTTGAGGAAGCCACTTTATTTGTCAGTCGCCAGGATTACGACATGAACGACATGATTCCGCTGCTTCATGTAATACAACACATATTGGAAACCATGGCTGGTCAGGGCACTGGAGACATGGTGCATACATTTCATGGCCACATAAACCCTGTGGGAGCGGAGGAGGAGGAGGAGCAGCACAGTGAAACACAGTTTAGTTTTGGCGAAATGGGCGGTTTATTTAGTCATCTGACAGGAGAGGAGGAGCAGGAGCAGCCAGTGGAGCTAGAGGGTTGTGAGGAAGGCGAGACAGAGGACCCAGACATACCATGGCAGTATGCAGTGGAGATGGAGACAGGTAGTCCCTCCGAGTCACTTACACAAATGGCACGATGCATGCTCACGTGCTTGCGTAGTGACCGCAGAATTGGCTCCATTTTTCTGCGGGATGACTACTGGCTCTCCATCTTATTGGACCCTCGCTACCAGCACAAAATGGGGGCATTTTTTACACCCGCTGAGAGGGAGGACAAACTGACCTACTACAAATACATTCTACGTAGTCAGCTGGCCGATGCCTATCTGCGCCATGGTCCATACTCTAGCAGGTCTGACTCAGGGGGACCACTGCACTCACCTTTCACTGCCATGGCTGCCGGGGCGGTGTGGCAGGAGCAGCAGCAGCCTCAGTCTTCAGTCGCTAATGAGTAACTTTCTGCACGCGCATAGTGAGGCTACTCATGAGCAGCAGGAAGACCTGGAGCAGGGCCTGAACCATCAAGTCGTGTCATACCTTGAAATGACCATGCCAATGCACCTTGAGGATCCACTGGACTTCTGGGCAGCCAAACTTGACTTGTGGCCGCAACTGGGAGAGTTTGCCCTGGGAAAGCTGTCCTGCCCGGCCAGTAGTGTGCCATCTGAGCGTGTCTTTAGTGCTGCGGGTGCCATAGTAACGCCAAGGAGAACTCGTCTGTCCACAAAAAATGTGGAGAGACTCACCTTTGTGAAGATGAATCAGGCATGGATCAGCCAGGATATCCACCCCACCAATAGCTGATGCATGCGAGTAGCTGATGCATGGTAGCTCCTTCTGCTGCTGCCAACTCCTGGGTGTGTCTTTCAGGCAATATATGAGCTCCCTATGCTGCTGCCAACTCCAATGTGTTTTTCAGGCAATATATGAGCTCCCTATGCTGCTGCTAACTCCCATGTGTTTTTCAGGCAATATATGGGCTCCCTATGCTGCTGCTAAGTCCAGAGTGTGTCTTTCAGGCAATATGGGCTCCTAATGCTACTGCTGCTGCTGCTGCTGCCAACTCCTGGGTGTGTCTTTCAGGCAATATATGGGCTCCTAATGCTGCTGCCAACTCCAATGTGTTTTTCAGGCAATATATGAGCTCCCTATGCTGCTGCCAACTACTGGGTGTGTCTTTCAGGCAATATATGAGCTCCCTATGCTGCTGCCAACTCCAATGTGTTTTTCAGGCAATATATGGGCTCCTAATGCTGCTGCTGCTGCCAACTCCTGGGTGTGTCTTTCAGGCAATATATGACTCCCTATGCTGTTGCCAACTCCTTGGTGTGTCTTTCAGGCAATATATAAGCTCCCTATGCTGCTGCCAACTCCAATGTGTGTTTCAGGCAATATATGAGCTCCCTATGCTGCTGCCAACTCCAATGTGTTTTTCAGGCAATATATGAGCTCCCTATGCTGCTGCCAACTCCAATGTGTTTTTCAGGCAATATATGGGCTCCCTATGCTGCTGCCAAGTCCAGAGTGTGTCTTTCAGGCAATATATGGGCTCCTAATGCTGCTGCTGCTGCCGCCAACTCCTGGGTGTGTCTTTCAGGCAATATATGGGCTCCTAATGCTGCTGCCAACTCCGTGTTTTTCAGGCAATATATGAGCTCCTAATGCTGCTGCTGCCCAACTCCTGGGTGTGTCTTTCAGGCAATATATGAGCTCCCTATGCTGCTGCCAACTCCTGGGTGTGTCTTTCAGGCAATATATGAGCTCCCTATGCTGCTGCCAACTCCAATGTGTTTTTCAGGCAATATATGGGCTCCCTATGCTGCTGCCAAGTCCAGAGTGTGTCTTTCGGGCAATATATGAGCTCCTAATGCTGCTGCCAAGTCCAGAGTGTGTTTTTCAGGCAATATATGAGCTCCCTATGCTGCTGCCAACTCCAATGTGTTTTTCAGGCAATACATGGGCTCCCTATGCTGCTGCCAAGTCCAGAGTGTGTCTTTCAGGCAATATATGAGCTCCTAATGCTGCTGCCAAGTCAAAAGTGTGTCTTTCAGGCAATATATGAGCTCCTAATGCTGCTGCCAAGTCCAGAGTGTGTTTTTCAGGCAATATATGAGCTCCCTATGCTGCTGCCAACTCCAATGTGTTTTTCAGGCAATACATGGGCTCCCTATGCTGCTGCCAAGTCCAGAGTGTGTCTTTCAGGCAATATATGGGCTCCATATGCTGCTGCCAACTCTTGGGAGTGTTTTTCAGGCAATATATGGGCTCCCATTGCTGCTGCCAATGCCAATGTGTTTTCTGGCAATATATGGGCTCCCTATGCTGCTGCCAAATCCAGAGTGTGTCTTTCAGGCAATATATGATCTCCCTATGCTGCTGCTGCTGCCAACTCCTGGGTGTGTCTTTCAGGCAATATATGAACTTCCTATGCTGCTGCCAACTCCTGGGTGTGTCTTTCAGGCAACATGAGCTCCCTATACTGCTGCCAACCCCTGGGTGTGTCTATCAGGCAATATATGGTCTCCTAATGCTGCTGCCAACTCGTGTCTTTCAGGCAATATATGGTCTCCTAATGCTGCTGCCAACTCCAATGTGTCTTTCAGGCAATATATGAGCTCCCTATGCTGCTGCCAAATTCAGGGTGTGTTTTTCAGGATATATATGGGCTCATCATGCTGATGCCACCTCAAGGGTCTGTAATTGTGCCGTTCTGCAACAGTAAATCTAATAGCTACGCCTCTGATCTGCATGTCATACTTCTTTACAATAGTATTTCACTAACCCAGCATGCATCCTATGCATGTTACAGCCAAGCAAAACCTTCTGCAACCCTACGGAGGCTCTCGGGTGCCCAGAAATAGCCGCTTTTAATAGCGATTCGTCACAAATAAATTAGGACCGAAACGATTTTTCCCGGAAAATTCGGCTGAATCGAATTTTTCAGAAGTTCACTCATCTCTACCATTGCACGTGAAAAATTCTGCACAGCACCTGCAGCATTGCTCCATCACATAACAAGTATTAAGTTCCATCTGAGGGCAAAAACAAAAAAATATGGATGTCACACTGACAGTTGAAGAAACACTGGGGCTGATGCCCATCAGGCTACATCTTTGACTCCCTCCAGGAGTGTAACTACAGGGGCTGTGACTGCACTGGGGCCATTGTTGCTCTTCATCCCGTTTATGAGCTCTATGCTAGCCTGGCATCAGTGATGCACCATGTGTCTCCCAAATTCAAACATTAGTGTATATGCAGGATAAAGTGTGGTAGAGGCCCCAGATACAGTATTTTTTTTTTCTATTAATAGTCCAGCCAAGTAACTGATTGGTGGTTGTCAGGCACCCACCTAGTTCCTGGAACATCAGATCGAGTACCTTGTGCGTGCTGCTCGGGGACTCATGCTTTGCCATTCTGGGTCCAACAGAAAACAGTTCCCTGCAATGAGCTGCCAGCGGCTGTGCTTAGTGGCTAATGCGCAGTTGAAAGCTCTGCAACCATCAATGTAGAGTTGCTGACAGCGGCTTTGCTATTCTAGAATCTCCGTTCTGCCCTGTGGTGGTTTTGGTTGCAGGTTTGCAAAAACAAAAAAAGCTTGCCCAGGTGCAGGGGACCCTCATTGCAGCCGATATCTTTGTTGCTGGCCTGTCAGACTAAAACGCCTGCTGGACAGACCATAACCCAAAAGGTTGGTGGCAGCCCCCTTTGCAGGGCAAGTTGTGGAGGAACTGGGGTGTGCACTCCTCTCATAATCCAGCCCTGTTTATATGTATACACTTTAGTTAAAACAAGGCAATTATTATAGGAGCCATGAGAGGGCCCCAATTAATGTTGGAATCAGTGACTGGTCACATTGAGCTATATCCCTGCTTCACTATAGGATGGTACGCGCGCCCCCCCCCCCCCCCCAAACACCATTTTGTGCCTCCTCACTACCGGTCTACTGTGAGGTGGCGAACTGGCAGCCAGTACCATGACGCTAGGGGCCAGCAGTCATTTTTGTCCTGTATTTGCCAGGCCCTGAAGTCTAAGTGAAAATTCATTGGCCTGCAATATATACGGCATAGAGTGCTAACTGAATTAAGGCCTGTGTGTGCCATGCAATTGCTTTCATGGTGGGTATGCCAGATCTTGGAGTTCATACAGTAGGGCATAGGGGAGATGCTTTGGGTATAGGGAATCAGCTGGTTTGTTCTAATTTAATGAGCAGAACAGGGGAGTATGGTACCCCTTCCTTCTAACCCAACCATCCACAGGCAGTTGGTAGGTTGGAGTGTTGAATGTGTGAGCACAGCACACCGTGGGGCCCCGTGCACATGGGCAAGTTGCACGTTTTCTGCTGGACCAGCTGGGTGACTACGCTACCCCCTGCCCAGGATGGCGAAGCAAGAGACTCTGAGCAGCACCAACACAAGGGTGGCACAAGGGACTTGATCTGATGTTCTAGTAATAGGCAGGTGCCAGACAACCACCAGTTACTTGACTGGACTATTTAAAATTGAAAAAAAAAAAAATAATAATAATAAACACAAGTTAGGTACCTGGTAACTTTTTTTCTAAACATCCGAAAGGGCAGCATACGCCTGAGACCTCCGGGCTCCTACCAATTTGGAACACCTGACCACTAGACAGAATAAAATCTTGACTCCTCCTCCCATTCCTCAGTTGTTGTAGAAACAGACCCACAACTCCAACATATAATCAATACATAATCCAACTCCATATAAGAAAAAAAAAGGGAGGGAAGCCTGCGTATGCTGCCCTTTCGGATGAAAAAAGTTACCAGGTAAGTTCTCAAAACATCCTTCGGGCAGCATAGGTGAGAGATAGGCGAGTACTACCTCGTTGGGTGGTAAGAATAGCATGGAGGACACTTCTGCCAAAAGACATCCTTCTGGGACAGAAGATCCAACTGAAAGAGTCCAGCAAAAAACCTTCACTGGAGGACCAAGTGGCTGCTTAACCCCGGCCTGCTCTGCCCCAGATGAAGCATCACTTCTTGTAAATGAGACGTGATACCATTTGGCCTGACTTAATTTCGATAAGCCAAATCCTGAAAAGACTAGAACCTCTTTGTCCTTTACTCGGACCTACAACGTACATGAACCCACTGTCGGATCTCCCTTAGTCTGGTAAAGGGACATCAACAATGTGTAAAACATCTAAAGTATATCATACAAAGCTTCCTCATCAGTTATAGAAAGAAGGACCATTCCTTGAGTCCAAGAAAATTGATAAGACCTTAGGTCAATAGCAAGGATCCACTCAGAATACTGGATCTGGGAAAAAAAAGCTCAAAAAGGTTGAACACTTGATCCTGAATAAAAATCTTAACCCTAAAAGTTGCTCGGGTAAGAGTAAGGATGCGCCCAGGGCTAGAGACACCGCGCCCAGGGCTAGAGACCGCCTAGAGTTAGAAATATCCTAGGGACCCGAATGGATAACACCATTGAACCAGAAAAAGCATAGGCTAGACTGAAATGCCGTGTAAGGGATAAGGTGTCTGCTGCCGCTGCTGGACCTTATGGATTCAAAGTACTTGACCAGCTTGTGACTGCTTGCTGAAGCAATAGATCCATATTTGTAAAGTCCCTTAAAAGCCGATCTGCGCGAACACCCTAGAGGTGACTGACCAATCTGACCCTCTCATGAGAAGCACTCAGAAAATCTGCCACATGATTCAAAGTTCCTTTTGGAACACTTGTGGAGACTTCAGGTTTCCTTCTAAACCAATAAGGATCACTAATGTGACCACCATCTAGCGATGAATCTCGCTCCCCCGATGGTTAATGGATGCTACAGTTGTAGCATAGTCTGATCTTATCTGTACATGCTGATCTTCCAATGTTCTACAAATTCCATCAAGGCTACTTTATTGTTATTCATTTTCTTAGGTTCAAGGAGGACTGGCTCAGGGCCTTGGGCTACTTTCCTTGTGCTGCCCAACTTCCGCAATGGGTTACCTAACCCCAAGCTGAGGTATCTGTAGTAACCATCTGTCCTTTTGGGGTTCCCGATATAGCTTCCCTTGACCGAGCACTGAAACTATATCTTCCAACCCATACCGGGAGCCGTTCCAAATGCTCAGGATATGTATATGAAGAGTCCTTGAATACAAGTAATCTTTACTGCGGAAAAATGCAAATGTTAACAGTCCTAATACCCACATAGAAGATGTTGAACTGGCACAAAGGAATCAAACGGCTTCCTGAAGGGCTGAAATCTCTTGAGAAGGCAGAAGAAGAATCTGAAGAAATAGGGTTGACTTCAAATCCCAAATAACTCATTGCCCGAGAGGGAACCAGACTTGAACTCTCGAGGCTCAGAACCTAACCGAGCTGCAAACAGCTCCAAGATGTAACTGAGGCCCTGTAGCAATTTGTCCCTTAAATGGGCAAAAAAAAGTAGCAGATAGTCGGGATCAGCCAAATACTGATTCCTCTGTCTTCGATATGCCAGAGGTTCTGCCAATATCTTTGTAAAAAATTCTCAGGCTGAATCCAGCCCGAAGGGAAGCAATCTAATTGGAAGTGTCACAGTGCTTTACTGTGAATCTTAAAAGCAGGACTGAGTCCAAGGCTCATTGGAACTTGTCAGCAAGCATCCTTCAGATCTATTGAGACCATGAAAGGGCTCTGTGGAAGCATATTTGTCACTGAAGAAAATGTTTTATTCCAAATGTCTGTATCAACCCAGAGATGATTCCTATAAAATAAAAAGTAATAAAAGTCTCTACTCAAGTCTTCCTTCACCAGAAAGAGTGGGGAAAAAAATAAATAAACAAACATTCCTTGCTGGTGACGAGGGAACTGGGATAATGACTCCCTTGGCCCCCATGTCTAGCAGACTTTCCTGAATGTCTGATCATTCCTCCAACCTCATGGGTATAGGAGAAACCAGAATTCTGAGGGGTACAAAGTAAATTCTAAGTGAACCCACCTTTTATGTCCCTGGAAACATAAGGGTAATTCAAGGTATTGTCCAACACTGAACAAAAACTCATAGTCAGGCCCCAACCCGGGACATGGCTTCATTGTTTCTTGGGTTGTACCGCCCGGTTCCATACAGAGTGGAACCTTTAAATCCTCCTTTCCCGCAGAAAATGTAGAGGAGGAAGGTACCCCCGGGACATCTAGTAGTGTCCCTGTAGGACAGGATTGTTTAAAAGAGGACCTAGGAAGGAACTCCATTACTACAGGAGGCCTAGATCAGGCAGGAAACCCATGTTCCCATCGGCTGCCCTATCCCCAGTTTTTCCAAATCTGCCCAAAAAGGAAGTCCTTAAAAAGGGCATTGCACAAAGACCCATCTTTGACCCGATATGACCAGGTCCTCAACCAGAGAGTCCTGTGCCCAAAATTGGTAACAGCCATACAGCCAAAATCTTACCGATTCAACGATGACGTCTTGTTGCTGACAAAAAGGATAGGTAAGGCTTTTACTATCTCCCAATTTTTTTTTTAAAGGACACATGTGGAAGCCAAAAATTGGCATTTAAGAATTGGATTATGCTTGCAAAGAGCAGGGAATCCATATTCCTATCTAGGGGATCACACAGAACCCCAAATCTTCAGAGGCTAACCTTGACCCTTCGGGAATTTTAGCAAAAGGGGAGCACCCTGTTCTCATTCTTCTAAAGTCATATGTTTTAGAAAAGTATGGAAAGGGAATGGAGAGGTCGAACCAAGGGCCAATCATAGTAGAACCCATCAAGCCTAGGGCCCCCCGGTAATCTCAGGCGAACTCCCATCCAAGCACTGACCGGGCCTGACCCTGCTTAGCTTGCGAGATCAGGCGCATTCAGGGTGGTGTGGCCGTAGGTCTATGGATCTGGGGCCCCGCTATTTTTCCTCTATACCCATTGATAAAAATATCAACCGTAAGATGAATGTAAGCCCCCGGGGGGGGGGGGGGGGGGGGAAGATACAAAAATGAGGAGACAGAGGCCTGATTTTTCCCCCCTGGGAAGAAATCCCCCCCTTCCTCAGAGTCCTCATCTGATATATATGACTCTAGATTGGATAAAAATAGGAGAAACCCCTTATATGTCCCAACAGCGGAGAGGAATTAAAGGGCCCTGTGGTTGTTTGAAAAAACTAACCTGGTTACCTAAACCTTAGGTAATATCTGGCCCATGTTAGAAATGGTGAAAGGTTAAAGAAACATTTCCCATCTTGAAACAAAGTGGATTCTTGTTCCGTACAACCATCTTTTTCATGCAGTATGGACATAGGGGTATTCTTATATGAATTCCCACATATAAAAGGTATCTTATGTCCTTTAGCGATTTACATTTCAAAGAAGATTTTAGGTACACTTTAATGAGTTTTATCCGGGGTCTTGACTAAAAGACAATCAAACATATATACATATATAAATATATATTAACTCACCGGGCAGAGCTGTGCCTCCTCATCCCAGAACCGGCAGATGGATTAGCTGGTGCTGTATCTTGGTCTGCATTTATTACATCTGTGGATGCTTTTTCCCTCTGGGTCTGGTATTTCCACAATGCAAATGTTCTCTGCCTGATCCACCATTTTCTGGTATGAGGCACCAGGGGAATTAGCTTCCTGAATCCTCCTAAATAGGGCAGGAGCGAAGTCACCTTAATTTCTTTTAACCCTCTATATTGGAAATCAAGAGGGAGGCCAATAGCAATGATGAAAGACACTGGTGCTGTCCCTTTATAATATATATTATATAATATAATTAATATATTCCCGGGCAGGATTCCCGGAAATCTGTTGTAAAACCTCACGCATTCTGGTGGAAGAATCAGACTCCCCTCCCCTTCCTTCCAAAAGCAAGTTCAAATTTCTGCGCATGCCCGGGAATGCTGTCGCTGCCATGGAGGAAGAGGAAGGGGAGGGCGTCCCGCCTGTGGCGGAACGCGTGATTATTGGCCGCACTGCCGCCGATCGATCCCCCTGGCCGAACGCTACCCGGCCGCTGACACTGAGGTAAGCAGCATCAGCGTTGTAGTAATGTCAGGCGACGAAGAGAGAGAAGAGTCATTCACCTCTCTTCCCCGCCTCTTAAGGTACAATGTGAAAATAAACATTCAGACACAAATGAAGAATAAAACATATCCAGTGCAACCACATCTCAGGAAAAAGCTTCCTCTGAGCCATCACAACATAATTAATACTATTTTAGGGCCGGCCACCTTTTGTAAAATTCAAAGAATGGGATTCTTGGCCTAAAAATCCGAGGGTATCCCGGGCCCCAGGCAACAATACAAGCCTCCAGGACCGAGAAATGAGCCCACAGCGCCGGAAATACTTACCTAAACCTTCCTGGTTCAGGAGCTAGTGTCTGGCTCCTACCTCACAGAGGAACACGAAAACTACTGAGGAATGGGAGGAGGAGTCAAGATTTGATTCTGTCTGCTGGTCAGGTGCTCCAAATTGGTATGAGGAGCCCGGAGGTCTCAGGCATATGCTGCCCTGTCGGATGTTTTGAGGAAAAAAAAAAAAAAACTGTATCTGGGGCCTGCACCACACCTAATCTGACCCTGGCTGCACACCTCCTGTTGATGCAAGTTGTGATTGCTGCAGGTTGTGCACCATTTATTGTCAATTTATGACATGGGGGGGGATATGGCAACCCAACTCCTGTCCTGCAGTGACCAAACATTTACCTGATACTTGTTCTATTCAATTCAGTTCAGACATAAAGTAAAAGGTTTTCTTTAATCAATACTTATAATCTTTATTTAGTATAATGTGTAAATACATAACCAGACCCTTCAACCGGCCCCCATGAGACGAGGTCATAAGGAAGGTGTGGGTTAGGGAAGAATAATCAATATGCAGGTAAAGGCAGATTTTCAGAAAAAGGAAATCCCATCAGTCTAACACTTTCCTCCTACTTTGACAAAGTGAATAGGAGATTGGTCCTGGCAGGTGACACAAACTTTGTCAATGGCAGGATGGGGGGGTGTATACTGTAGATGGAGGATTGTCCTGACGGCAAGTGGTGAGGCTCAAACTGGATTTACTGACGACATTCTTCTTACTGTAGACTTTATTGCAGATATCTTTGACCACTTTGTTGCTTGCATGGATAAAGGTGTTGACGGGCTCCCAACGGCCATCAACAAAATGAACGCTTTCTGCCATTTTTGAGGCACAGCTGAAATGATTGCCATTATAAACGTGCTTCTGCTTAAACCGATCCCAGTTCTGACTTTCTCCAGAATGGAGGAGAATGAGAACTCCGAATGTCAGAAGGAAGGTTGTCACTCCAGGCATGTTGTGATTGGTGGTCTGCAAAACAGGAAGCACAAGACAAAGGAAAATTCAGTTTTGGTGTTTCTTTACTGGAGTTTCCTCTTCTGCAATGTAAAATACATGTGTTAGGTAAATCACAGATCAATAGAGATGCAAACAGAAACTGGATGCCCGGTTATACGATGCCTCTTCACACAACTCCACAGCAAGGTACAGATGCTATATTCATTTTAATTTATAGCAAGGCCGGCCTTATATTCGGAGGTACCCTGTGTAAGACCCCATAGGAACCTGGCCTTCAGTGTGCGCCCCTATCTCGTGTAGCCAAATGATCATGTCAACTAACAAACAGTTGATCAAATGGTCGGGGGGGGGGGGGGGTCTCAGACATTTGCCAAACCCTACAAAGATCTACAAAAAGACATGAGCCTTGTCCACATGGAATGCTAACTGTGCAAGTGAGTCAGCCCTCAACCCAGCAGTGGCCATAGCAGCAGTGCTACAGAAGTCACTTTCTTCTTGTGGAGCTTGGTGTGCAGACAGGACAGTTACCAGTATCAACAGATGCAGGTATAGAAAACTGCATCTATACAATGTACATTTGACAGCAGCAAGGCACCTTGAAGACTTTTGCCCACCCTTCCAAAATAAAAAAAAAAATCCATTCAAAAGTAGCCTTTCCCTTTAAAACAAAACTCCCTTTTGTCAGGTTTGTGGTCTCCTGCCTTATTGTTTTCCTCATTTGGAATGTAAAATAAACGTGCGTGTTAGGATTGTGCCCCAGACCTCCGATTTACCTGTGAAAACTCTGCCAGTAACCATTTAGCTACTGGTGCACAAGATTGTGATCCCTTATCTACCAAGTTTGAATTAAGCAGATTGGGGATAAACCGGTCTTCTCTGCCTCAGCCAATCAGATAAGCAGGTCAGGAAGTCTGATATATACAATGTTGCTAACATTTTGTTGCAGAAAACTAAGTTGCAAACCAATAAAACAAAAATGCAGACAAGTTCAGCACATGATTGAAACTTAAAAAAAGCCTTTAAAGCAGACAACTTCTGAAACACATATAGCCAATGCCCCTGCCAATGCTCCTTTCAACCCAATCTGGAAAACTTTTTTGCCGTTATAGCACACAGTGGCAATGAATGAGAAGGCAGAGCTTTATAGCTGAAACAATCACCATCTGGGCCTCGATTCAATAAAGGTAGAAAAAAATTCCATTCATGAGAAAAAAGCCAGAGAATTTCTCTGTTGCTGAATCACCAGCTAAGAAAATGAAAGGCAATGGCACTTTATTCCTAAGAAAAGTAGAGAACTGTTTACTCCTTTCTACACTGTAGTAAAAGCTGCCATTGACTTTCATTGTCAATATCTAGTGATTCAGTAACATTCTAAGGCTTTTTTGTCATGAATTGAATTTTTTACTACCATGAGAATATTTTTCTACCTTTATTGAATCGAGACCCTGGTATTAGAGTGAAGCAGGAGAAGTAAAAATTGGCAAAAGGTTCTCTTCATGGGGAAGCAATTCAGGGGATTCTATTAAAAAAAAATAGGTTTTGGTCTGCTGTAACTAGTTTACCATTAGAAAATAGTGAATAGACTCCAGTGATTTTGGACGGAACATGCTTGAAATGGCATTTAAATAGACCCAAAGTAGCAACAGGATGGATAAGATCCAGATAACTGTTCAAAATGCAGAGAACATTAAAATGGACCTGTAATCAGGATTTACACTATCCTGGTTATAGGTGCTTGTCCCTGGGTATCCCATTCCCTCAGCACATGCTCTCAGCACTTTATGGAGTGCAGACTAATACACGACAAAGTCGTTTTGGATGGACTGTTGGCATAGAAATTGGCTACAGTACCACTTTCTCTGCAGTTTATTTGAATGGCTGGAGGTGGGAGTGCACCTCAGCTGTAGGGATGTGGCCATGGCCCATTATTGCAGCAAGGGACCGGCAGAAAGATTGGATTATAAGCCGGAGGGAGGGGGGGGGGGGGGAATTACTTACACAGCTGACCCAGTGATTGGTCCACTTTAAGTCAGTAGCAAAACCTGTGAAGAATAACTTGGAAAACAGATGCACCCAGCTAGTGGATGCCTAGTGCTGGAATTACTTCTGTGTGGACCTTTAGTGTTGATATGACTGGCTGTAACCAGTTGTGTGTGACGGGTGGAAACTATGGGCAACACTAAAAGTAGAAACCATTAGAGCCCTGTCAGTGGAATAGGCCCCTGATAGAGATAGAAACCCTTAAAGTGGACCAACACCCAGGATTTTCACTATCCTGGGTGTTGGTCTACTTCCGTGGGGCACCCCGATCGGGTGTGCCCCGCTGTGTGAAACCCCCTAGAGAGCCCAAAAAACTCACTTCACCCCGCTCCTACAGCACATGCGCGAGCGCTCCTCCAATCGCCGACGGACAAGCGAGGACCAGCGATGGACAAGCTGAACGAGCGCGCCCGCTGCCTCTCACGCATCCCTCTTACAGGGAGCGCGCCTGCCATTCACAAACGGCCGGCGCGGGTGCGCACCCTGCTAGAGGGAAGCGCCAGAGGCGGCCCGCACATGCGCTGTTGGAACGAGGAGAAGGTAGGATTTGCAGGCGTCCTGGGGGGCTTCACCCTGCGGGGCATGCCGATTTTGGATGCCCCGCGGGGAGGGAGCTGATCGGCCCAGGAATCTTATAGATTCCCGGGACGATCAGCGGTGGGTGTTGGTCCACTTTAAATAGTTTAAACCATGTTGGATGCATTTCTTGGGACCATTGCATCATGAATCCACATGATGGCAGTGTTGCCTAAGGAATGGACCTAACCAGTACATTATTGTTCCCTTTTAGGTTGGTAAATAGAAACTCAGCCAGGTGGCATTGGCAACATTAACTGCCCTGCCATTGGTTGGGACTCGCAACATTAGTTGTAGCAACAATACCAAGGTTATATAAGGGAGAGACCCACCCTTCCAGAGTGTTCTGTTCTAAGATCTGCTAAGATGTCATGAGGGGATGCAAGTCAATGTAGTGGAGGAGCTGAGACACAGCCATGGAGGAAGCTATTGTAATAGACTGTTGCTGTAACCTGTGGATCATGCTGTACTGAACTGTTTGCTGTGTTTTACCATGGATGGAAGCCAACCAATAAAGACCATGTTGAGTTCACCTAAGAGTCATCTCTGGATCCCAGCGACGTCTGAAGCCAGTAAGTGCACCTCCACCCACACAGACATGGGATGCCCTACCCTAGGTCCAAGAACCCCCCTCACTCCCCAGAGCGCATGCCCCCGGCCAGGCACACACATGCTACATTGATATGACTGGCTGTAACCAGTTGTTCCCATTGATGTAGGAAGATGCACTGAATGCTTATGACCAAGTGGACCTGAAGTAACAATAAGAATGCCTCTCCCACTTGTACACAATGGAGCCCTGCTTACAGAAGATCACAGCAGCAGGGAGTACCTGCACACCACACCATAACCGAGTTCCCCTGAATACAAGAATCCAAACCCCTCTTTCCATACACATTGCACATGACCAGATGTGCCTGTAACATGCCATCTGACTAGCCATGCAAACCCACACCAGCCATTCTGATAGGTCTGGGCCAGGTGTATACATCAGCTAAAAGGATGCCAGGATTGCCACCACATCCAAGATGGCAGCTCATGGAACATCAGGCAGCCTGCAAACAGGAAGTGCATTCTGACTGTGCTGCTCTGCATTCTGGGATTGCTGACCTTTTCCTGACCCCAGCTCTGCTCTGTCTGAGCAAAGCACATATATAACCCACCCCCCTGTACTTTATCCCACTCTCCTCAGTAAGTTTGATGCTTCTGAGTCAAGATGGCAGCACCCATATCCAAGTCCTGAACAGAGTTGCAGCCCAGTGGGGAATGAATAAGTAAGTGACTAAAAAATATATTAACTTTAGATGCTGGAGAATAGTTTTTTAAGGGTTGGGGTTTTCAATAAATCATGGTGAAGGTCCAGTTTAAACTTAACTGCATTGTGCATGAGCAGATAACCTGTGCTCTCCTGCCAAAGGTCAGGGACATTCAGCATTACCTACTGCTTCCATCCTAGAAAGTGGACAGCACAGTCTTGCTATCTCCCTTTTGGAGACAAAGGACCATGAAGGGCCCCCTATGTTCAGGGGCCAACAGGGGGGTTACCTGGTGAACCAGCCAAGCCTGGGTTAGAACTGATCGGTCCTCTCTCAATCCAAGTCCACAGCCTTCTCTGTAGGTATATTTCTACCAGGGGTTAAGTCTTACTTTTGCTATAGGGCCAGGCAAAACCTATGTGGGCCCCTGTAGGCGTTTCTTACCTGCACACTTGTAGCTGTAGCAGAGTGTGTCTGTTGTGCTCATCCAGGTGCCTGACCAGCATCACCTGTGGGGTTTTATAGGAGAACTTGCATAGGATTGTGGGAGATCTCACTTCTCTACAAGGAGCAAAGCTAATCAGCAAACAGATGATTATGAAGAGGTGCACATTGGTGTGTGGATAAGCTAAAGGGGGTCATGCTAAAGATTTAGTGACGCAAGTTTAAATCTAAAGGGGTTATTTAAGTGATAGCGCCATGTAGCGCCTCGTAGCGGCAGGCAGCATCTGGTGGCGCTGTATGGAAAACCACATTTAAGAAAGCGAATCTGGTGAGCACCTCTAATGCGCCATGTAGCATCACATGTATTATTACCGGTGGCTCAGCGTATAGCGCTGACACTCTAGGCTCAGGAGCGCCATGTAGTACCTGTCGCTCTCCCATACATTTCAATGAGCTTTCATTAGTTGGGTATAAACAGCGTGTTTGGCCATTTAAATTTTTTTTTTTTTTGCTCAAATCATTGTGTGACCTCTCCTGGCTGCAAACAAACACTTTTTTAGACTTTTTATATTTTATGCAGAATTGTCATTACAGGTCTGGCATTAAAGTGTTAATGTCACAATGTTATAACAATGTCATTCCATGTGTTTTTGCTTTGTTACTGGTGGATATGTGTTCAAAAACAGACTTTAATCACACAGCGCCTGGCGCTCTATGCTATAGCGACCAGATTTAGAGCGCCGATGCTGTGTGTGTTTACTGTTTAGTTAAATATTGTGTAGAGCACCGAGTGCCGGATGCACTAAGCTGGCGCTGCCTCTCACTCGCTGCAGCGCTATACTGTTGTTAGAGCGCCCGCCCAACACACATCATATTCATCAATGCCAGCCAGGTTACTAGAGCGTCCGAGGCGCTCTGTTACAGCACCCAATACCTGCTTACAGCGCCTATTCCTTGCCCCCGGGACACCCCAATCGGGGGAGCCCCACTGTGTGAAACCCCCAGGTCTCCGAAAACAAATAACCCCTTCCTGGTCCTACGACGCATGCGCGCTACTCATCCAATCAGCGTGCTAGGACCTCTGAGCGCGCTGGCAGGCCGCATCCCCCACTACCCTCTAACAGGAAGCGTGCTCACGCCGGCCATTCACAAACTCGTACATGGACTTCGGGCTCAAGTCGCTGTTCCGGTTTGGGAACCTGAACTCGCAAAGTTCAGTACAAACCCAAACTTTGTGTTTCGGGTTTGCCCATCTTTACCGGCAGCTGATCACAGGGACAGATTGTGCTGGAAGGACGAGGAGCAGGTAAGGAGAGCCGGGGCTGCTCCACTTTAATGCCAAGCCCATGCACATGAGCTCAACCGAGAGTAGAAATTTCCTGGTTGTGGAACTGGGAAATGGAAAGGGCGGCCATTAGCCAAGAGGTTAATGCACCCTTGTGGTCAGAGGTCATAGCTATGGTCTATAACTACAGTAGTTAAAGATACTAGGAAGTCACAGGGGAGCACCGACAGGAGTTGGGTCACAGACCAGGAATTTAGGGGCAGTTACCATCTGGGAACAGGTGCACAGAATTTTAGCCGGAAACAGCTAGGAAAGGCCCAGACTGTAAAAGACTTTTTGTTTATTTGAAACACTTCATCAGGATGGGGGCCTAGAGATTATTATTATATGTAAAGTGATGCGGAAAAATAAGAAACACGTCTGCTAAAATGACTTTGCAAGAACCATTGAGGCCTTGGGGGTTCCTGCAAAGTAACAGGTGACAAAACAACCTGTTTTTTTAGCTGTTACTGGTAACTTTATCGCCCCACTTCATCAGTATAGCTCCAGGAAGTACACGCCCTATTGTGAGATCATATTGTCACAGATAGGACATTATCAACAAGAAATCAGACTAGGAGCAGATGTACTGATAACAAATCATGACTGTGCTAGCGTTCCAATATGCCCTGCGTCATACCGCTCCCATCCAAAATAACAGTCCGGACCACCATGTCGTTGGAAAGATTAAATTTAATCGGCCACAGCCCAACATAAAATAAACAAATGTACAAGCAGTACAAGCAATAGAGTCCCCCCTATTGTTCCGGGTCTGAGAAGCCTAGATGAAGGGATGGGGAGGGAACAAAAATAACTTCCCAACGCCACCAAGCGGAAGCCAACATAAACTCGGCCGCAAAACCTCCTAGGCCAGGGAGCTTAATCGGGCTAACCGCCAGTGACCAAAAAACATCCCCTTCCTTACTTGAACCCCCAAACCAACCAAAATCCTTTAAACCAAATCGTCCTGGCCCGTTTCAACAGAAACAGCCGCATACCCTTAACCATGAAAAATGCTATCTCAGACCCGAAACCCGAGGGGAGACCCGCCAAAGCCAAGCAGCGCTGAGACCTTAGCGCTGTCTGGCCCGCCACAACTCCACCGCCATCTCGATCCGCTCCTTCAATGACATGTTAAACAAGTCGTTCCCCATGTCATTCAAGTGGACCCCATCAGACCGATAAAACCCCCTCATCCCTTCCACCTCGATGTGTCGCACACTCAAACCCCCGTTCAACATAACAAACCTCGCTATCGCCTTATTGACCTTAACCCGAACCTTCTCGATAGCCAACAAGCCTCTAGCGTGCCGCCAGGCAAAGCGGGGAACAATTTGGGACCAAACCAACACCACCCCCGGAAATACTGCCAGAGAAAACAAGAAGTCCCGCGTTATAGACTTGATCAGGTGTCGCATCGGCACAGACCCTAAGTCATTCCCCCCTGCGTGCATGACCAATACCCCAGGCGGCCCACTCCTTGCAGCCACCTGCATTGTGTGCTCCCGCATGTCCTTCCACTGCAGGCCCCTCACACCGACCCAGCTCAACCGGGCACGATCTTCCAGAATGCCCAGCTGCCTTCCATTCCTCCGAACCACCGCTCGCCGAGCCGACCAGTGAATATAAGAATGCCCGACGATCAGGACCGAACACGCCAACTCTAAAACAAAAATAAGGAAAGGGAAGGGCGGAGGGAGGGGAAGGGGGGGGGGATGGAAAAATGTTATAGACCAAACCACACGTTCACCTGTACCGCCGATCAATCCTGTCCGGCCGAATGTACCGCCGAAACTGAGCCGATTCCCACCTCCCCAGCCTCTTTATTATTTCCTCCGGCAGCCCCAGCCTAGCAGCCTCCGTTGCGGCCCCTATACGAAATGAATGGGTACCGTACTCGCTGCCTACCAGCCCCAGTTCCCCAAGACATTTCCTAAAAACTGCCAAAAACTGGAACCACGATAAAAAGGAACCATCCTCGTGCATGAGCAACGGACCATTCACCCTTGGCCTGACCTCCTGGAACTCCTCGACGGCGGCAGCCGGGCATAAATTACATTGCTGCAACTTTCCCAAAAAAATACTAACCCCCCGCCCCCTTTGATCCGTCTTCGACCTTCTTATACGTAACACCACCCCTTCATCTGACGTCACGGTATCATCAAAACCCAAGCCCCCAGGAACCCGTTTATTAGGGCTCACCAGCTCCCCAACCCTCAAAGCTCCGAAAAATGCTAGCGAGAAAGCTGCCCTAAACAAACGTACCTCAAAACCTGATGCGCAAACCTGGGGCAAAACGCTGATTATCCCACCCAACAAACCCCATGATACCGGTCGCCTATTATCGGCCGACCTACGCTCTTTCCGCCAACCCTTCAGAGCCTAGCGTACCCAAAACGCTTTCGTCATATCTGTCCAACCCTCCAGGCGGCACAAAAACGCCAAAGCCGACATCTTTCTGTCAACCAAAGCCGGGGACACGCCTCCCGCCACCAATTCCCCCAGGTACCAAATCAACAATGCCAGCCTATCGTCCTCAGTACTAGGCACCCCGAATTCCCCCACCACGGCCCACCATTGTTGCCACGTCTTCACGTATGACCCCCAAGTAGATGGTGCAACTGACTTTTGAATCAAGCCAAACAGACGTCCTACAGGATCTCCAGCAGCCAACCGGGGCACGACTCGCCAACCTCCCTTGCCTCGGGTGCCAATTTCCTGAAGCGCTCCCACTGTGAACGAGAAAGAGCGTCAGCTATCCCATTCTCCACCCCGGGCACATGTGCCGCCCTGCACCACGAGTTGTACCGCAAACATCCCAACACCAGCTGTCTGAGCAGCACCACCACCAGTAATGAAGACGAAGTCTGCGTGTTAACTGCTGCAACCACCGACATATTGTCCGACCGAAAACACACCGCCTTGTTCCACAGCACCTCTACCCAGAGAGTCACCGCCACAACCAGTGGGAACAATTCTAGAAAAGCCAAATTCCTCGCCAGGGCCGATTCCATCCACCGCACTGGCCAGGGCCCCGCACACCATCTCCCCCCCAAGTAGGCCCCGAAACCAACAGAGCCCGCCGCATCAGTGAAGAGCTCAAGCTCATCATTCGCCCTCACCGGATCCATCCAATACGCCAGCCCGTCAAAGGACTCCAGGAAAGTGAGCCACATCCTAATGTCCTCCTTCATTGCCACCGTCAACCTGATGAAGTGATGCGGTTCCCGAACCCCGGCCGTCGCTAGTGATAGCCGCCTGGTAAACACCCGCCCCATAGGTAGAACCCGGAATGCGAAATTCAACTTCCCCAGCACTGACTGAAGCTGTACCAACGTGACCTTCTTAACCCCCAGGGCCCCTTCCGACCCCCAACCAAATCCTCAATTTTGTCCCTCGGAAGCCTACATACCCTTCTCACCGTGTCAATCTCAATCCCCAAGAATTTCATCACTCATGCTGGACCCTCCGTCTTGTCATGTGCCACCGGCATCCCAAAAACCCCAAATACGTCCAGCATGGTTGACAATAACAAATGGCATATTCTGGTGCCCGCCGGCCCCACACACAAAAAATCGTCTAAGTAGTGGGTGACCGACCCCATGCCCGCTCTCTCTTTTACAACCCACTCCAAAAACGAGCTAAAGGCTTCAAAATAAGCGCACGAAATCGAACACCCCATTGGTAGACACCGATCCACATATTACCCCCCTTCGAAAAAACACCCCAAAAGATACAAACTATCCGGGTGCACTGGTAGCAACCGAAATGCGGATTCGATATCGGTTTTTGTCATCAATGCCCCAGGGCCTGCCTCCCTCACCATAGCCAGAGCGAAGTCAAACGACGTATAAGACACCGATGACAGCTCTTTGGCTATCCCATCATTCACCGACCCGCCCCTCAGGAAAGACAGGTAGTGTATAAGAGGAAATTTTCCTGGCTCCTTCTTGGGCACAACTCCCAACGGGGACACCACCAAATCCTCCAGAGGGGGGTCGCTAAATGGACCCGCCATCCTCCCCAAGGAAACTTCCTTCCCCAACTTTTCTTTAATAACCTCCGGACGTTCCAGCGCCGATTTCAGATTCTTAAGCGAGCGCAGCTGTGGAGGCGCTCCCCATGGAATCTGAAAACCCAACTCGAAACCCTCCCCCAGTAATTGAGCCACCCCCTGATCAGGATACTTATTTAACCAGGGGCGCATCTCCGCCCCTCTCACCCGGGAAACCCCTTTTTCCAGGACCATCGGCCCCTCTGCGGCCCCCCTCCCCCCGACCTTTCCTAAAACACCTCCCGGCCGCATGGCTCCCGCCGCAGGCCGAACACTCGTGGCGAAATTTGCACGTGGGCCCCCATTTGCAGAAGGAGTCATTGAAGGCCCAGCACAAACCGCGTCTGGCCAACTCCGCCCCTCCCGACCCCATTGAAGTGGCGGCCCCCTGAAAGGGGGAGGAACCCCCGGTAACTGGATAAACCCCCCCCCCTCGCATTCATCACTCTCAACCACAGCCCTATATCCCTATGATCCCACCCCAACCCCTCACTCACCGACATCCGTTGCCGGAACTGCTCGTCGTAACGAAGCCAGGCCAAGCCCCCATACACCCGATGGGCCTCCGAAATGGCGTCCAAGTAACACAATAGCAACGAGCAGTGTTCAGGGTTCTTTTCCCGTGAATATGTCCACGTACTCCCTTCTCCATATTTTTTCCTTCACCTCCTGCCTCAAGTGCCCCCCCAACGGACCCTCGAAACACACGTAGGTGTGCCCCTTGGCGGAGTCCGAAATCGGAAGGGATCTATTGCCCCCCCCTAACTCGCCCATACCCTGATCTTCCAAATTCTCCACCTCCCTGCTGTCCCCCTGCACTGCCCCTTGCTGCAGCGCCCCCCCACGATGCCACTTGTCGCCAACGGCACCCTAGGCGCCCCCACCGCCGCCGTACCCGGTGGCGCCCCCTTGGACCCCCCACTCGCCAATAATTCCCACCTGGCCAACAACTCCCTTACCCCGGCCATAAAACCTGCCTCCCCCAAGCCGTCACCCCCAGACGCCCCACCGTCAGCTTGCGGTAATGACAAAAAATCAGTGATAATTTGTGGCTCACCCTGCCGAGCGACCCGCTTCCCGCCGGACGTCCCGACGCCAGCGCCATTCCTGGTGTCGCTGCCAAGCAGCCGGAGGATGATGGTGGCCTGCTGACGCCCGCCGCCACAGCCCGGCCACTTGCCCGACTGCCGCTGTCTTCCGTTCGCCATCCTGGTGCCTCGACCACCGCCTGCGGGGAAAAAAGCAGAGGCGAGCAGATGGTACTGGCCGGGAAACCGAGTCCCCGGCCGCATACGCGAGAGTCCGCCGTGCCTGGACCTACGTGCAAATGAGCAGGAGAGGATGCCATGCGCACCAGCTCGCCAGGCTGGGAGGCCGCCAAGTCGAAGGGCCACGCGCTAAGGGACGCAGGGACGCGCCAGGCCGGGGGAGCCATGGGTGGGAGGGGGGCATCCCGCGGAGCCGGGGGGAAGGGCGGCGGTGGGGGAGCCAACGGTGCCATAGAGGGGCCATGGGGGAGCGAGGATGACGCTCCCACCAAGGGGCATGCGCCATGGGAGAACGGGGGTGGAGTGGGGGCGAAAATTGTGTGTGTGTTGGGGGGGTGTGAAATGTGCTGTTTGGGGGCCCGAGCCAGCGTCCGAGCGGACGCCGGGGGCCCCACTGACAGACCCGGAGGGGAGGTTGTCCCCCCCTCCAGGTCCGCACTCCGCTCTGCGTGGAGCAGAGCGCTGACCCGAATGGAGGTCCCTGAAAGGAGAGGAGTGTGGGGGGGGAGGGGCCCCCTCCTCCGGCTTGTACGCGGGGAGGTGCAATGAGCGGGCTGGTGGGCCCGGCCGCACTCGCCGAGTGTGCTGGGCCCGTATTGCACTCCCACCGCTGCCGTGGGGGGGAGGGTACTGGTACCGCCGCCGCTCCCCGCACTCGAGGACGGCGGGGAGCGGCGGCTCTCATGCGGCCCGAGCTCCTCTGCTCGGGTCGCGACACTGCCCTACGCGATGGTGGGGGCGGGGCATCCAACCTCACTGAATCGGCCTCTCCCTGCACAGAGCCGTGTCACCGAAGGGGGGAGAGGGGGGGAGCAGAGACAGTCCCGCGCCGCTCAGGGAGGCACGGTGGTGAGGGGCTGAGCCGGGCAACTGCCCGGCGGGCCCCTCTGGGTCTAGATGGGGGTGGCGGCGAGGCGGACTGGGAAGGGATTAGGCTCCTAACCCAGTCCTCACCTCGCCGTCCAGCCTCCCTGCACAGCGCTGCGAATAGGGCCTCCATCACTTAGCTTATTGGGTGGGCGAGCGTCGGTCCGACTGCTCGTCCATCCACGCCGGGTCAAAGAGGAAGGGGAAGGGGACGGACGTCCACTTAAATAATCCCCCTTCCCCCTGAGGTCACTTCCCCCCATGGCTGGTCTGCCTCCGGACAGGAACGCAGGCCAGTCATGTTTAGCCTCTGGGCTGTGGGTTCATGAGCCCCTATAATAAATTAATGATATAGTTGAAGCACACTGTATATAATGAATAATAAGTATATTATAAAATGAGAGTTCAGCTAGCAGGGGTTCAGTAGTTCCCAAATGCGCCCACTCACTGCACATTAAATACAGCATAGATCTAAGTAACAGTAGGAAGAATGAACACCCATTACAACAACTATGTATTCCACAAAGTGATTTAATGCAAAGGAAGCACTCAAGGTTTTGGCAAGACAGCCTTTATCAAGAGGACCGCTCCTCTTGATAAAGATGTCTTGCCGAAACGTTGAGTGCTTCCTGTTGTTATCCACCTGTGTTCCAGCCTCTAAGCCTTGTAGATCTACTTGCTTATTGAACTGCTTGTTTCTTCTGCCACTTGCATTTATTACAAGGTGATGGACTTGGTATTGTGCCCATAGAGCAAAGCCTGGGACTTTGATGCTCTGTGCCTGTTATATACATGTAAGAGACTTACCTCTGCCAGGGGGCCCGCGGCGAGCGTCTGCTGGGGGAAACGGTGCTCCTGCTGCTGGGAGCGCAGCGCATCACTCTGGCAGCCTCCCTCGCCCCTCTCTAGCTGTGCAGGCACGCGCCCCGCAGTCTGTAAATTTCGGCACTAGGAGGCGCTGCGCTGCGAGTGGCAGGCAGCACAGAGTCCTCCACACCTGATGGCAATCAGGGGCTGATCAGCCTTGCTGCCAAGACTGACCAGCCCCTGGATAGTTTCTCCAATCACTCACAGTGTTGTAAGTTGCACCAATCAGCACATACACTCCCCCCCCCCAGGGTGGCCATTGGTCGATTCCCCAATAAATATGGAGTCAGCCCAGCACTCAGTGCACGTGATTGTCGCCTGTGATTAGGGTGTGATTCTGTTAGTTATTATCTGCTTCCGACCCGGCTTGATCGACCATCCCTGTCCGCTGCCTTTGCCTACCTTTGCTTTGTCTGACCACGAACCTGCCTGCCCCTCTGGTTACCCGCAATCTCTGACTTCCCGGCTTGACCCTTTGGCTACCACTTACTATGCACCTGTCTCATCCCTGTACTGTGGCACACCGTTCGGATTGACTACCTGTGAACGACCTCGGCTTCGGGATACCCTCGTGGTTCATCGGCCTTCACCGTAAGTAGCCATCCTTTGCGCCTATTAAGACCTGGGGGCAACCGTGTCCGGTGAGGCGTACCTAGCGTCCCGGCAAACGTGGGCTTGACTATAGGCAGAAGTGGCGGTGGGGATAGGGGGTTGACTGCTTACAGAAGGCTGGTGTCCTGCTGGGCATCACAATACATATATCTATATCTCTCTATGGGCACCATCATATGAATGCTGGAACCAGTGAAATTGCACCACATAGAGGTCATTTTTTGTAATTAATTTACTGTTCACCTTGCTTGTCTTTCTATGTTATTTAATGTGACTCATAGCATTAAATCACTTTGTGGAATGCATAGTTGTTATAATGGGTGTTCATTCATGAGCCCCTATGACTGGTGCACTCTGGGATTTTTTTAAAAAAAAGGGTTTTTATAGCCCTAGCAGTGCCAAGGACAAGCTCAATTTCCATAACAGCCAGACGTTGCATTCTTTAATTCAGTTTGAGCCAGCAAAAATGAAAAGCTTGCATGCGGCCCAAATATTTGTGCTGCCTATCGCAAGCTTCACAATGTGTGTGTGTGTTACTTGATGGACTGATAAACTGACGGACTTTGTGGATGGCTGAATCAAAAAGTAGGAAGGAACAGAGAAAAATTAGAGAAAAACTAAAGTAGTTTGAAAAAAAAAGTGAGACAAAGAAATATGAAAACAAGAAAGAAGAAAAGATCAAGAAAAATGCACAGAAGAGGTAACAAAGTTGACAACAAGAGGGAGATAACAAGAGGAAGGACGGAATGTGGAAAAGAAAGTAGAGGTGTAATAAATTTAGAAAAAGAAATGTAGACACAGAGGAGGTGAAAGAGGGAGGATAGAAGGTAACAATAGAAATATGGAAGGAATGTGGAAAAGAAAGATGAGGAGACAGTGAAAAAAGATGAACAGGTGAATGTGGAATAGAGAGAGAAAGAGATGGAGGGAATGTGGAAGAAGAGGATGCAGATAAGGTGGAGGGGGAGATGGAAGGAAGCATGTGGAAAAGAAAGATTGAAAGAGTGTATAAAATTTGTGAATGCAGAAAAGAGAATAAAATATAAGGAAAAAGAAAGGAAGACTTAACAAAATAGAAACAAGTGGGAGATGAAAGTAAGGTGACCAGAGAAAGGACAGAATGTGGAAAAGACTGTAGAGGTGGAAAACAAGAGGAAGACACAGAAAAGGTGGTAGAAAGATGAAAGGAATGGGGAAAAGTGAGATTAAAGCAGACCTTTACCCTGAATAATAGCATGTCTTATATGTTTCGCACACCCTGTACATACAGATTGTTATAAACCTTTAAACATCAAAGATGGCGGCTCATGGAGCATCAGGCAGCCTGCAAACAGGAAGTGTCTTCTGACTGTGTCGCTCTGCATTCAGGGATTGCTGTCCTTTTCTTGACACCAGCTCTGCTCTTTCTGTGTGAAGCACAGCTATAACCCCACCCCCTGCACTTTATCCCGCTATCCTGTCCTCAATATGTGTGATGCTTCTGAGGCAAGATGATGGCGCCCGTATCCTAAAGTCCTGAACAGAGTCGAAGCCCAGTGGTTGATAAAATAAAAAGTAAGTGTAAAAACATAAAAAATAATAGTTTTAGATGCTGGGGAATAGTTTTTTTTTTAAGGTTTGGGCTTTTCAATAAATTATGCTAAAGGTCCAGTTAAAGTAAGGTGACATAATCCAGTACATATGTCTTTATGATTATTGGCTCATTTAGGCTGGGGCATATTTTGTATGGCCTTTGTGAAGCATCACTGAATATGCTGGTGCTATATAAATTAACAAAACTAATCATTTTAGATGTCTGTGTATAATAATAGTTACAGACAGTCAGAGTTGCTTGATGATGAGTGTCAGCAGGGCCCCCCAGGGCACTGGTACAGGGCAAATGTTCACCCGAGGAGAGGGTCTTTGGTCATGGTTGCCTCCCTGACCAAAAGCTGTTACAACATGAAACACAAAGGAATATAGTATCTTTGACCCCCCACCACCAATCTTCTATCTGCATCCTCTCCCAGCGGAAGCGGCACGGGCGGCCGCGTGCGCAGTTTCTGCTTTTCCCCCCTCTGATGTCTGTGATCGGTTTGTGTTGCCTGGCCTATGGTTTGAACATCCTTTTATGTTTGCTAAAATTTGCTTTGATTTTTGCACTTTGCACTTTATTTAGGTCCATGACTAGTTGTACCACAGAGGTAATCACAGGTATGATATTTGTCTTTATAACTTTTGTATCTTCTGGTATTATTCATTTATTTATTTCTTCTGAATATAGCACCTTGTGATATTCACAATTGTAATTATTGCATTGTCACTTTATTATTCACGAGTTGTTCTTGGAATAATTATAATAGGTGTTTTTTGTGCCGGCACAAAAGATATTAACTGTGACTCCAGTGAGTTCCGATCCTGTGTACATGTGGAGTTTCCCAGATATTATTGTCTGCCAGTAGTCTGGCAGCACTGGATGCATTAGGGGTCTTTGCAGTGTCTTTTTAAATTGTTGCTGAACTTGTGTATGTGTCATTTTTTTGTACAATAAACTTGTGTATATATTGATTATATTGGTGTTGCATTTACATTTAAGGGTGCTCCTATAGGTGGGGTGGAGGCGGACCTGTGGTCCACTGCCCCCCTTGTGTTTGGTCTATCTGCAAAGAAGACTGGCGTGCTTCGGAGGCGTGTATTCACAGAGAACCTTTTCTTTTTATGCCGTTTGCTGTGTTTTATACTACTAGGAACGAGGAAATAGAAATTCTCTGCCCTCGCACCATATGACCTCTTGTGAAAATAAGTTTTATCAGCTGCATAGGGGGTAGCACGGTGCTTTACCACCCTACCAACATATCTTCATGAACAAGATCTGGCTGTCATCCAAAGCCCACGCAGATTACAGCACCCTATCCTGATTCGCTCACATTGTCTATGCATTTTTAAATGAATTAACACATTACAGAAAAAAAATGGTCAAATACTGATTAACACTGTTTTAGCCAGATTTTCTGCCTGATCGTTTAGGAAGATGTCTGAGAATTTACAATGAACAATGTACATTACAATAGTAGTAGCAAGCCACCATTAGGAAAGACCTAGGTTGGATTTAATATAGTGGATTTAATATCGTGGGCTAGAGATATGAAGTCCAATTAAAGATAAAATATTTACATTCAAGCACTCACAAGGAATAAAAGCATTACCAATCTTTTCTTGTCAGTATGCACAACAATGCAATGATCTTCTACGGCAGCGGTACTAAACTGGCGGTCCAGGGTCCGAATGTGGACCTTGGCGCCATATTTCTGGACCCCTGCCCTGACAGCTCTACACTCAGTTACGTCTGCGTTGCCATGCTCAGCGCTGCCCCTTCACTTTATCAGCGATGTAGTGCTTAGTCTCCCTGCCAGTGTCATGACTCTGCTGCCTGGCACCTAGCATTGCAATATGAAGTACTGCACTTTCTCTTTGCCCCATCCAATCCTGTCTCCCTGTCCCAGTTCAGCCCCATCCATCACTGTGCTGCCATCTCTGCCCCATCCATTCTTTTCCCCCCTAGCTTTGCCCCATCCATTCCTGTCCCCCCAGCTTTGCCCAATCAATCCCATCCCCATCCATTCCTGTCCCTCGAGCTCAGCCCTATCCTTTCCTGCCTCCCCCAGCATTGCCCCATCAATCCCATTCTCATCCATTCCTGTCCCCTAAGCTCAACTCTATCTATTCCTGTCCCCCCCAGCTTTACCCCATCCATTCCTACCCACCCAGATTTGCCCCATCAATCCCATCCCCATCCATTCCTGCCCCCCCCCCCCCCCGGCTCTGCCTATCCATCCCAACCTTTTTTAGTTTTGCCTGTGGAATATATTCCCCCCAGTGCACTAACTATACACCCCCCGTGACAACCTCCTGCCCGGACCTTCACCTCTCACCAGATGCCTGTATATGAACCTTAACAAGAAGTGGTTGAGTACCCTTGTTCTACGGTATATTGATTTAAATAATATGAAAATATTACGGAATTTAGGGGCTAAATGAAGGGTAAAAATCTCACCTGACACGCAAACATTTTGTGGCAAAATATGTTAAAAAAACCTCTCTCCCGCAAACATTTTGCGTCTTTAATAAGCAGCATTGTCAAAATATTTTTGGGATTAAATGGCTGCTAAATAGTGTGATCTGTTTTGTTTTTTCGTTTTTACATGATATTTTTACATGATATCAACATTATATTGATGCATTTAAAACCCGCCCCTCTACCAATGATATTGGCAATGTGTTGGAAGGGCAGGTCACAATGTCCTCCATCACCACTTGCCATATCTGGACACTTGAGATTCGGGGCAAAATTATCTGCCCCCTATACAATCATTGGGCTATTATCTGTTTTGTCATATTGTAAGTGCGGTCCAGGCCCCACATGGCCTCTTGAACCATACAGTACCAGTGAGAGGCTGGAATGAACACGCACACATCGTATGTAACGTTAGACCCACAGCTGTTAGCTATTCTGTAGGCAAGCGCCAATTGGCAGATGACACCTTGCCTGCCTTCTATCTACCTGCTTATACACATGTATCTTGGAGCAACAATATTGGCTTGATACAGGGTGCTTATCCACCTGAAACGCATCACCTGGGGAGCAGGATGGACGTTTTTTCTTTGGATTTTTCTAAGTACTTTTTCTTTTCCTCTTGAATTCCTGTTATGGAAGAGGATGGGTTTTTGGATTTTTTAATACTTCTTTGGACTTTTGCAGTAACCCCTATTACGAAGCTCCCCATGGATTCAAACAGGCGAGCAATCAGTCAATGTTTTTTCTTGGGAAAATAGTGAATACATATGCCCCTCGATTCAAAGAGCAAAAGTTAATTGATTTCGGATCGAGAATCGTAAGTTTGGGTGGGTGTTAGTCATTTTTTCCTGTTTTTTTGGCCATTTCCGACTCGCACGAGCCTACGTACGATTTCGTATATGCTCTTACGATCATCGGAAGTTCGTTCCTAAATTGTAGGATCAAAACCTAAAACTTAGGATCAAAACGTAAAACTTAGGATCAAAACGTAAAACTTAGGATAATCGGATGTGTTTACGTGTAATTCAGAGAGCAGTTTTCCAACCTCTAAATACGTTTTAAAAGAAAGCCACTTCCGACACCTTTTAGCAGTCGGATTGCTGTTCTTGAACAGGTTTTTTGGCTATGTGGAGGAGTCTGCGCGTCTTGAGCTCCAATGAACTGCATGTATCAGCATGGCCGAGGCCATAAATTGTATGGCAATGCATACCTGATTCAATACATTTCATGTATGCCTTATAAAAGCATTTTAATGTGGACCTTAATTAGTCCTTTGCATGTAAACCTTTATTTTGCAATACATCCATATATTTGCGTTAATTAAAGAAACTTATGTCCTTTGTTATTTATTTTTAAATTGATGTACTAGAATAATATTTTTAGTTTGAATTTATTGGTGTAGTTGTTTACCTTTGCTTTGTTTAATTATTTTAGCTCATCTTTGGTCAGATGCATCACACTTACTGAGGAGAGGAGAGCGGGATAAAGTGCAGGATGTGGGTTACTACTGTATTTTGCACAGACACAGCAGAGCTGGGGGCACGGAAAGGTCAGAAATCAAAGAATGCAGAGCAACACAGTCACAAGGCCCTTTCTGTTTGCAGGCTGCCCGATAATACCTGACCCGCCATCTTGGCTGTTTCTAGACTCATAACATGCAGAAGTTGCTGGGTGTTTTTTAATTTTTTAGAGCAATCTGTATGTAGAGGGTGTGGGTAACCACACAAAAAATTTTAAGTTGTACCATTTGAAGCCAAAATATTAAAATTAAATCCACAAGTAAAAAATGCAAGTTAACTAAAAATTAAACAAAGTAAGATTTACTTATGCAAATGCATTCATTAATGGTTGGTTACTACAAAATGAATGAAATAAAGAAAAATAAAAGACCAAATATTTAGAATGCACTTTAATGAGGTAAGTTTGTAGTGCGCAGCCGCAAGATCAGAAGGATTTACGTCCAGACAAAAAAGGAAAAAGGGCAAAACCAATGTTGCAACCTGAGAAATGAAACGGAAAATTCAGGATGGAAACTGACATAGGTCTGATTCGCGAACTGCCATACGAACGGACGTACATTTTAGGATAGAAACGTATTAGCTTATAGAATCACTCGCAAGTTCATACGAGCGCACGAGCGTTCGGGAAAAATAGGATGATCGGCACCTAAATCAAAGCTGTTACATGTTTCTTTGAATCGACCCAATGGTTTGTAGTCCTTGGTAGTTTCCCAAGTGTTCGTACTCTATCATCATGGGACAGTATGGCTCAGTAAGAGTTACATAAATCCCAAATAAGATACCATGATCTGGCATTTTTACTATCCCCACATATATTTGTTGCATCAGTATCCTTAATCAAAAAGTATAGGATATGATTAGAATATCTGAAACAACACGTTATTATAATTTATTGCATGCTATGTACGGGTGCGTCATTTCTATTTAAATCATGTAAACACCAGCAGTGGAATATCAATAAACCTTTGTTTGACATATTGCTCACAGTTCTGGGAATCATAAGGAAATTTTTGGCAGCCAATACAGGCAACAGATAAGACATTGATTTTTTCTTTTTAACTTTACCTTTTCCTGTTTCGGAATTTTTTTTAAAGCGTATAAAAAGGAAAGTTTGCACCATAGTACGACCAACCACAGCTTCTCCAAGAACGAACTTTCCACTGACTGGACAGGTGAGACATTTCTATTCAATTTATTGTTCGCCAAGTACATCGTGAGATGAACAAGGAATTATTTTTGTCATATACACAGTGCAACAGATAATTACAATTAGCATAGAAATTGAATACAAGATAAACAAACTACAGAGAATACAGAGATACAGATTGTCTTACATAGTGCAAGTGATACCAGAAGAGCAGAAGAGCACTAGCAACTTTTTTTACAGTCCCGTCTCATTTTTAGGGCTCTACACTCTGTTTAGGAAATAAGAGCCTGCTTATCTAAGTGTCTGCACAGGTACTCACCAAGTCTCAATCCCCATAGAAGTAAACAAGGGGTGGTAGAAGCACACCTAGATAGATTAAAGGAATGGGGAGAGTATACATCTAAGTTAGTGTTCAGCCTGTCCCAAAATCTCTGTTCCACCCTTCAGAGATATAACACATGTAGGACAAAAGAGAAGGAGAGGCGAACAACTATAGTAAGTATGCAAATAAAACATTGAAGTTTAATTAGGAGTTAGTGCACATGAATGCTGAAGTTTATACACAGTGGAAACTATAATACAAATAAAAGGATGGGTTAAATACCTCGACGTTTCGGTTGTTTTTAACCTTCTTCAGGAGCAAAGAATAACCAGAGTAAACACTAGCATTTGTTGAGAGTGTGAAGACACTCCTTAGTCACAATGCTAAATGTGCATATAGTACATGATTGAGAACAAAAAGAGTAAGGATAAGATAAATCTTACAGGCAGCACCAGGAAGTAACCCTCGACGTTTCGGTTGTTTTTAACCTTCTTCAGGAGGGAAGCGGTACCAGTCAGTGTCCCGTGTGGACTTAAATACCCTAATAAGTGAGCCAGTGTGCTGTAGATGGCGCCAACAGGGGCACGCACTGGCTCACTCATTAGGGTATATAAGTCCACACGGGACACTGACTGGTACCGCTTCCCTCCTGAAGAAGGTTAAAAACAACCGAAACGTCGAGGGTTACTTCCTGGTGCTGCCTGTAAGATTTATCTTATCCTTACTCTTTTTGTTCTCAATCATGTACTATATGCACATTTAGCATTGTGACTAAGGAGTGTCTTCGCACTCTCAACAAATGCTAGTGTTTACTCTGGTTATTCTTTGCTTGTTGGACTCTGTATCAACAATGATTTACTGACATTCCTTTATATATGGGTTGATTCAAAGAAACATGTAACAGCTTGGATTTGGGTCACGATCATCCTATTTTTCACGTCCGCTCGTGCGTTCGTATGAACTTGCGAGTGATTCAATAAGCAAATACGTTTCTATCCTAAAATATACGTCCGTTCGTATGATATCTCCCGAACTTGCCTCAGTCAGTTGGCAATCGTAAAAATCACGTTCATGTGCTCACCTGTTGCGGCGGCAGCCTGTTTTTTCTGCTGCTTCCATCGTCCACCTCTTCCAATTACTTGCGTTTGCCTCTGGTTTTCATTGGTTTTTGGCCTCTTAGATTCGTGCGTTCGTATGTTTATAAGATCTTGCGCATGCGCACCCTCAACCAGAAACTTACCTAAACCCCTTAGCGCTTGCATCCTTCTTCATTTCTCGGTCCCTAAAACTTACCTAAACCCCTTAGCGCTTGCATCCAACTTCATTTCTCGGTCCCTAAAACTTACCTAAACCCCTTAGCGCCTGCATCCAACTTCATTTCTCGGTCCCTCAAACTTACCTAAACCCCTTAGCGCTTGCATCCTTCTTCATTTTTCGGTCCCTAAAACTTACCTAAACCCCTTAGCGCTTGCATCCAACTTCATTTCTCGGTCCCTAAAACTTACCTAAACCCCTTAGCGCCTGCATCCAACTTCATTTCTCGGTCCCTCAAACTTACCTAAACCCCTTAGCGCTTGCATCCAACTTCATTTCTCTGTCCCTAAAACTTACCTAAACCCCTTAGCGCCTGCATCCAACTTCATTTCTCGGTCCCTCAAACTTACCTAAACCCCTTAGCGCTTGCATCCTTCTTCATTTTTCGGTCCCTAAAACTTACCTAAACCCCTTAGCGCTTGCATCCAACTTCATTTCTCGGTCCCTAAAACTTACCTAAACCCCTTAGCGCCTGCATCCAACTTCATTTCTCGGTCCCTAAAACTTACCTAAACCCCTTAGCGCTTGCATCCTTCTTCATTTCTCGGTCCCTAAAACTTACCTAAACCCCTTGGCGCTTGCATCCAACTTCATGTTGACGACCCTAAAACTTACCCAAACCACATAATGTACATATGTCTATATGTTTCTAAGCGTGTTTTTTCTTGTTTGTGTAATTGTTTTTTGTGGCGCATATTAGAAAAGACACATTTATGAAGTCTTAAAATATAATTTATTTAAATTTTTTTTTTTCTTTTTTATATTTTTTGTTTAAACATATTTTTTTTTTTGGGGTGTTTGGTTTAAAACCCCTTTTTTTTTTTTTGTTTTTTTTTAACAAACACATTTAAATTTTTTTTTCTTTGGATTAAAAACAGATATAAAAGTTGTTTTTTGTTTTTAAAAACACAAACTCTAAAAATTTTGAAACAATTAAAACATTTTAAAAACATTTCACAAAAGTAGCCAGGACCAAGGGCACTAATCCTCCTCCTCTTCTTCATCTGTTGGCCCCAACGTCGCCTGTATGGCCAGCAGCTCGGCCACCAACTCCTTTATTCTTTTTTTTTTGCCAGCCAATGTTTTTGGGATCATCCCTGTAACCAATAGAGAATTAAACATAAATAGGAGTCCCAGACCGGTTTGTATGCTGGAAATAGATTTGGGGTTAATCAAATACATGTAAATGCATGACATATGTCATTCTTCCAAGGGATAAAGTTAATGCATTTCCCACAGGTAAGTCTTTAAACTCCTTAAAGCGGACCTTCCACATTATTTAATGAAAACCAATAACTATTCCCAAATGATTCTGCACCAGATCAAAGTAAATTTGGGATGTTTTTTGATTACAGCGCCGCCATCTGGACTCTGAAGCATAACACTTAATGAGGAGTGGAGAGTTGGATAAAGTACAGGGGAGTAGGTTACAGTGGTGCGTTGGGATTCCAGAGCATAGCTGGGTTGAGGGAAAGGTCATCACTCCCACAATGCATGGCAGCACCTTACTTTTTTCAATCTGTATCCCATGCTGCCTGTAAATATTGCGCATTCCATATTCCGCAATATTGGTTTTGTTCAGTCTAATAACATGCATTAGATGGCTGAAGGGTGTTTTTCCATGTTTCTAATCTGTAGGTACAGTGTGTTGGCTAATTCTTATGTTCTTAATACAAGTTAGGGTCCTCTTTAAGCTAACGAAGTGCCCACATGAAAGTGTGAACTACACATTGGCTACGCCTTTAGTTATGTGTGTGTTATTAGCTAACCAAACATTAATATGAATAATGGCATGGAGACTTACGGAGTTGGTGGCCGACAGATGGCTGGTTGGGGCCAACAGGCTGCCCTTGGTCCTGGCTATGCTGTGAAGAAGTCCCTGGAGAAACATGTGACATTTGGTTAGTACTTGTATAGAGTCACTATTCCCAACATATCTGGCTCCCAGTCTGGCTGACATCACTCACCTTCGCCAGGATCGACTTCCAGCATCTCTGCTGCCTCCTCCTCCACTATCTCACCCGCACCAGAAGCTTCTACAAATACATAATAAAGGATAACTTAGTTTTTGGCCTGCCATGTATATCTTTGTGCCTATACATGAAGAGTGACATACCAGAGCCTTCCCCATGCCTGGCCAGGTATGACTCCACGCCCACGCGGTTGGGCCCCTCCTCTGTGGTAAGGTCCAGGGGCTGGTCTGAGGAGGCCACAGAGGAGGGGTAGGTCCGTCGCCCGGGAGATCCACCACCTTCACTCACAGATGCAGACTCATGCAGCACTGGTCGGCCTGTACGCCTCCGGGTGCGGCGAATTCTGAAATCCATTTCCAACACTACCAAAGAAAAGTCATTATAAATGAAGGCATAACTTATACATTTGGAACATATACCATGCAATTGCTTGGTACTTACTTGGGAAATGGATTCCAAAAAACCTCCGCACCCGGGGCATGTGCAGACGTTTCAGGTCCGACCAATGCTGCATTATCTGGGTGTGAGTGAAGGTGGTGCTGGTGACACGGTGTATCTCCGCGATGATCTCCCGGGCGATATCCCTTTTCTCGCACACATTGGGCGCGAAGTCATACCGGTGCTGAAGCATGATCTGAAAAACATAATGGACACAGAGCTTTTACTTTTACACACAGACCCATATGTGTTGCATCACAAGTTGAGAATTTCATGTCATTAACACACACATTTAGAGTGGCAGCCATTTTTGGGGAGTGCCTTAAAGAGGACGTTGACTGTGAATGAGAGTCTGGTCTTATGTTATATGTATCACACACCATGTACATACAGATAATAGCCAACATTACAAATCAGGCCACCTGCATCTATGGCATGTTAGGATGGTTTAAACATCCAAGATGTAGGCTTATGCTTAGGCTTTTGGACCACGTGTGTGGCTTCCCGTTGTGTTTTTATGGCTTAGGAAAACAGTGTTCCTCAAACATCCGCATCAAGGTCCGAGACACGCCAGGTTTGACAGCTAGCCCCGCTACTCCACAGGTTAATTAACTGTTGCTAAGCCTGAGCAATTGCCCTAATTAGGACATCAGCATAGACAGGTGAAAACGTGGCCAGGCTCGGCCCTTGAGGATGAAGTGTGAGGAGCCAGTTATTAAACATTAAGAGACCCCAAACTAGTTCCAAACGCATCATTTACATTTAGGCCATCATTGACTATTAGATTAAAATGCACAGGCAGCCACTTACCAGCATGAGGATCTCTTCCTGTTGACGGGTGAAGATAGTGGGCGCCATCTTTATGCTTCTTCAAGGCAGCAGATAAGTGAAACCCCAGCGGTTTCCTGGTTCCGCTCGAACGTACGTTCGTACGAGCGCGTAGTCGTGCGCATAGGCGTCACACGCTGGGCTCATTATTTAAAGGTCCCTGCACCCAAAGCTCATTCTCTTTGAGCATTTGTGGAAGATGGCACCTAAAAAGGCAATCTCCAAGCGACCCCAGCAAAGCCAGACCGCGGAGGGCCCAACAACCAGGTCCCAGCAAGGTAGGATAAAGCTGCGAGCCAAGACTACTACCTCTGCCCCACCAAGGGACACTGGACCCTCTGGAACCCAAAAAAGGGGCCCCAAGCCACGTGCCCCTGCAGCCAAAAAGCAGGCAACAGCAGCACCCACCACCTCTGCCCCCAGAAGAGGCCGCACAAGGGAGCCCACACCGGCCATGGGTTCAAGTAGGGCAGTTCGGCAACCCAGGCCCCGCAGCAGGGCCCGAACCCCATCCAGGGCCAGAAGCCCAGCCAGGGCCCGAACCCCATCCAGGGCCAGAAGCCCAGCCAGGGCCCGAACCCCATCCAGGGCCAGAAGCCCAGCCAGGGCCCGAACCCCATCCAGGGCCAGAAGCCCAGCCAGGGCCCGCAGAACCCCATCCAGGGCCAGAAGCCCAGCCAGGGCCCGAAGAACCCCATCCAGGGCCAGAAGCCCAGCCAGGGCCCGAAGAACCCCATCCAGGGCCAGAAGCCCAGCCAGGGCCCGAAGAACCCCATCCAGGGCCAGAAGCCCAGCCAGGGCCCGCCGAACCCCATCCAGGGCCAGAAGCCCAGCCAGGGCCCGCCGAACCCCATCCAGGGCCAGAAGCCCAGCCAGGGCCCGCCGAACCCCATCCAGGGCCAGAAGCCCATCCAGGGCCCGCCGAACCCCATCCAGGGCCAGAAGCCCAGCCAGGGCCCGCCGAACCCCATCCAGGGCCAGAATCCCAGCCAGGGCCCGCAGAACCCCATCCAGGGCCAGAAGCCCAGCCAGGGCCCGCCGAACCCCATCCAGGGCCAGAAGCCCATCCAGGGCCCGCCGAACCCCATCCAGGGCCAGAAGCCCAGCCAGGGCCCGCAGAACCCCATCCAGGGCCAGAAGCCCAGCCAGGGCCCGCAGAACCCCATCCAGGGCCAGAAGCCCAGCAAGGGCCCGCAGCAGGGCCAGAAGCCCCTACAGGGCCCGCAGCAGGGCCAGAAGCCCACGACCTGCCACCAGCCGGGAACAGAGCCCCCGACCTGGCACCAGCCGGGAACATAGCCCCCCAAGAGGGCCCAGAATGTCCACCATGACCACATCTACACCTGGAAGTTCGGTGGCCAGCCACGCAAGAACACCCAGTCCCTTGGCCAGTCCAGTCCAGTCATTGGGAAGCCAACAATCCGGCCATTCCCCTACCCAGCCCCAGGCCATAATGTCACCACATGTGTCTGCACACATGGAGGAGCAGCCAAGCCAACCATCTGGCCGCACATTGCGCCGCGGCCAGTTGAGTGGGAGATTCTCCCATGACCAAAATATGGCATTGGCTAGTGGCCTTACATTATACTATGACGAGCTCTATGGGAGCAAATCAAAACACACCACAAAGCAGCGCAAGATGGAATTGTTTGAAACCATCCTACGACAAGTAAATGCAGCGGGGGAAGAGAGGAAAGATGTGTCCCAAATTCAGAAGAAAATCTCTGATCTGAAGTATGCTGTACGGCAAAAAGAAATTAAAAGGCATAATTACAGGTAAATAAATGATGTCTCCAAATATAAGGTTTAGGATGTACTGTATGCACCTTTTCTGAGTACCAAACGATTTTCTCTTTTCAGCCTGAAAACTGGAGGTGGCTTTCCTTCAAAATTGGAGTTTACCCCTGCTGAGGAGATTGTGCTGGGACTTCTCCATCCGGTCGCGGTCGGTGGACATGCTGGTCTAAGGGACACAGACTCACCGACCCGTACCCACGGTGAGTACTCTTAAATCTGCATGTTTGCCTGTTTGCTAAATAATCTAAAGTTCACTAGTAACAAGATGACGGGATGGCCCTATGGTTTGCCTTGCTTGGCCTCGCACTACTGTGCCTGTTTGTGTCCTCTTTTGGTCCCTGTGAATCACACATTTAGGACCACATCCATTATGGCAAAGATCAAATTTCCAATTGTATTGGTCAAGTCATGAAGTTTCTCCTGAAAAGTGATATATTTTGAATCAATCACAAAACACACATCATTATGGATGGGTTGCCTATTTGTTGTGTGAGTTGTGTTTGAGTTAACAATTTAATTACCCACCCCCAAACATATCTGACCTAGAGCAGCGAGACTCAACTGGCGGGCCGGGGTCCCAATGCGGACCTTGGCACCAGATTCCAGGACCCCTGCCCAGACAGCCCTGCACTCAGTTACTTCTGTGTTGACGTGCTCAGAGCTGCCCCCTTGATCGGCGATGTAGTGGTTGTTCTCCTGCCCAATGTCATGGCTCCCTGAAACATAGCATTGCAATATGAAGTACTGCACAGGAAGTGGCATTGCAAGGTACACAGTAACTTGGTACATCTTTCTCTTGGCACAATCGTGTCCCGCTGCCCCTGCTCTGCCCCATCTGCCACAGTCCCCCCATGCCCCCCCCCCCACATAAGCCCCATACATTTGTAACAGATTTGCTCCATCCATCCCATCACCATCAATTCGTTAACTCCCCCCTTTAGCCATCCAATCCCTGTCCCCTCAGCTCTGCCCCATCCAGCCCAGCAAGGGCAAGCAGCCTTTATTAGTTTGCACTTTGAAATCTCAAGCCCCTCCACCAGTGTGTTTATTTCTAACTAGACACCCCCTGCGTCAGCCCCATGGCCAGACATTCACCTCTCACCACATACCTTTAAATGGACCTTTACAAGAATTGTTTGAGTACCCCGGACCTAGCGAATGGTAGTCTAAATCCAAAAATGTGCGTTGCAAGTTGTATGCTGACTGGGTACACTTCCTGACTTAGAACTGAGGTCAGTTAGCATTTTTCGCGAGGCATTGCACCTATCTAAACTTGCGTGTCTTTTAACAAATGTCCCCATTGCTCTAGAGTTGCTTAATATTACAAATAGTGGTTTATTTGATTACCTATCCAAAAAATGGTTATGTGTGTGTTTACCTTGTTTGTTTTTCTCTTCTTCAGCCCAGCATGATCTCTCAGCAAGGGTAAACTCACCCCCCAGTTTGGTTATGCCTACCAGGTCCGTACAGCATAGGAGCCCAGATCCGAGATTTCCGGTAAGTTAATTTAGTACCATAAATACTACCAAGTGCTTAAGAATGTGTTAAACTGTGGGAATCCCAAATTTGGACGCCAACTTACACTTTTTTTTTTATATGTCCCTACAGACCCGCACACTCATGGAAGAGATCCAGGAAATGGAGGAAGATGATGTCTCCATGCAGGGCACGTCGGATGACCTCCCCCTGGGTCCCAATTTGGAACTGCTCCATAATGTTTCTCTGGCCAATCCTCAGCAGCAGAGTGAATCTCCATCCATTGTGCATGCACATGGGGAGACTGACACAACAGTCCCCAGTGTTCACTCTGCTGCTGAGGATTTGCAAAGCAGGCCTGTTGCTGTTGAGGGGACGACACCACGCGGCAGGGCACGCCCAAGAGCCAGGGTAATTGTGCGGCGGACTCCATTACGCCGCCCCACAATTTCCCAGGGGAGGCAGAGTGCCCTGCTTCAATTATGGACCCAAGAAAGGGACTCTTATGAGGCACAGCTCGTTACAGAGCGTGAGGAAAGGCATGCCGACATGGTCACCATCAATACCAGTTTACAGGGCATCCTCGCGGAGTTGCGTACCCTCAACAGCAACGTGGTAACTGCAAGTAATGGCATCCAGTCAGCCATGGCTGAGATGACCAATATGCAGAGAAACATTGTGGAGCAGTTTCAAATTCACAATGCTGCCATGGCCCAGGCTAGGTCCCATTCACATGGACCTCCACCTGGACCTCCACCTGGGTATTATGGGCAGCCACCCTATTAAGCCATGGTTGTGTGGGACATCTTTTCTCTTAACCCCCACTGTATTTACTTGTCCTTTGAGGTTTCAAACAATCCATTTTGTGTTGCTCATGCAGGTTGTGTTTTGTATTTGCTCCCATATAGCTCCTTAGAGTAATGCTTAAGGCCACTAGCCAATGCCATAGGTCTATGTGGAGTGTATCTGGCCACTTATGGCTTTAAATATGTATTTGGTTGGTGCTCCTCCTGTTTGCAGACATGTTTGTGTGACATTATGGCCATGCCCAAATATCCCTGGGCACAGGCAATATTAATGACTGGACTAGGCTGGCCTTTGGACTGGGTGTCCTTGTTTGGTTGTGCCACTCACTTCCAGGTGTAGATGTGCTCGATGTTTTTTTTGTTATGTCATCCATTTGTAACCACAGATGTATGTGGAATGTTTTCTGTTAAGCACAATAATTTTAACTTTTCTAAGTAAAAAAATATTCTCACTTACAATACTTGTGGCGTTTTTAGTGGGAACACATTTTAAACAGCTTGGGCTAAACCAGATAATTTTGGTTTTAAGAGGTGTAACAATGCAAATATCAAGCTAAGGAAACTACATGAAATACATTAGGCAACAATTAAGGTAAAAATGTTTTACTTTGAGGTAATGCCACATTACGGCCAAACAACATATTTAACAAAAAGGCTAACACAGACACACAGAATGTTGATACACGAAATAAAATTAACTAAAATGCTGCAATATCAAGTTTGCTCTAACTGATTGGGCAGACTCACTGGGTGGCCCCACAAAATTCTCGACATCATCCTCTAGGGCTGTAGAGGGCAGGCTATCCACATAACGTGGGACACATTCCAGTATCGCAAAATTGTGCAAAACAGCACATGCCATGATTATGTTGATCACTTTTTTGGGATCATATTGCAGGGCGCCCCCAGTATGGTCCAAGCAACGAAAACGGGTCTTCAACAGCCCAAAGGCCCTCTCCACAACAGCCCTGGTCTTGCGGTGCGCACGGTTGTACGCTTCCTGAGAGGCATCCTGGGGCCGCAGCACAGGCGTCATGAGCCAGGGTAGAAGTGGGTACCCGGAATCACCTTAAACAGACAATTAAATGTAATCAAAATTAAAAAGGCAACACAACAAACACAAAGAATTTTACATATATCATAATGATGTAAGGTAAAGGGCCAAAAAAACACCCAGGGCACATTAGCAAAATAAATATTGCCACTAATGTAGTACATAATTAAAAATGGCACTTCAATATACCAATTAATTAACAAACATCTGCACGGCCAAGGGTAGTTGGAATTTAAATATATTTTGAGGTTTCTGACATGTTACAATTAGGATGCTGCTGAGGGGCTATCCACATTTATATGAAAACTACAATGTATGCAGTTTAAGTCCACTTTGACATTTAAAGACCAATACTACAAAAGGAGCAAAAGCTCACAGATCCTTGGGTATAAACTCCCAACCAATATATTTAGGGACATGGAACTTACAGACATCCTAACTAAAGGGAAAACATTCTGAAGGACAAAGCGAGGCAAGCATTTTGTTTGGGAGTTCATAATATATGACCCAACAAAAAGGCAGTTTCTGGCTTATGTAAAGAATTCAAATACAAACATATCAACAAATACAAGATTAATCCCACATTTAATAGCACACAAATAGGACACACTTACCAAGCAGCCATGCACCCGAAAATTCACCTGCCTCAAATCTCCTAAACAACCCAGATCGCCTGAGGATATACGAGTCGTGCGACGATCCTGGGTAGCCGGCAAGGACACTCATAAAACGCATGTCCGGACCAACCACGGCCTGGACATTAAGGGAGTGTCCCATTTTTCGATTCCTTAAGGCAAAAACATACAAAAAGGGTAATTGATATTTGAAAAAAAAAAAAAAAAAAATAATAATACATGTCTGCACTCTATTGGGAAAGACTAATGAAAAGCCTAGATAAAGCAGCTACACAAATGAGGGATAAACAAATATGCGGCCGCAAAGGAAAACAGGTTACATTACACGTTGGCCAACATAATAACCAATCTCAATACCTATATATATACTCGTCGGCAGCCCTAGGTACGAGTGCCACATGTGTGCAGTCAATAGCACCAATAACGTTGGGCATGTCGGCCACATTATAAAACCCAAGCTTAATGGCGTTTCTGGCTGCCATATCATCCGGAAAATAAATATATTTTGGAGTTATGGCAGCCATGCCTTCCAAAAATTTAGATAGTGCGCGGCTCAGCGTAGGCTGTGACATCCCCACGGAGAGGGCACCCAGCCTCTGGAACGAGCCGTTCGCCAAAAATTGCAGGCAGCCAAGCATCTTGGTCATACCTGAAATTGCATGCCCCTTCCTTGTGGTGCGGGCTAACCATGGCCGCAGCTCACTATATAATTTATGGAGGGAAGCGCGATTAAGCCTGGTCAGCTCGAACAGCTCAACATCATTCATGCTATCGATGTTCATGCGACGACGCAGGGGCAATCTGCTCTCAGACATCTGGATCAACTCAATGCCAAAAAGCATAAGCCCTTGATGTGCCACAAACTCGCTCCTCTCCATCCTACTCCCGAGGCCAAATAGCTGCCGGCAAACATTTCGTAAAGCAGCTCTTTAATGGGCTTCAAAACAATTAGCAATCACCTCTCTGAATTGGTCGCAAGCCCATGTGAAGGACGTAAAAAATAGGATCGGACGCAAATAATACGATTTGGACGGGAAAAACACACGAACTAACGCAAAATATACGATTCTCGTACGAAATGCGTATGTTCATATACGTCTATGCGCGAACGATCGTGCGAATACGAAATGGGAAAAAAAACAAGAAAAAATGACAAACACCCACCCAAACTTACGATTCTCGATACGAAATCAATTAACTTTTGCTCTTTGAATCGAGGGGATAGTGTGATGTCAACACTGTATGCTGTACTCTGGCACCATCTAGCGGCCAATTTGGGTATTTCACCCATCCTTTTATTTGTATTATAGTTTCCACTGTGTATAAACTTCAGCATTCATGTGCACTAACTCCTAATTAAACTTCAATGTTTTATTTGCATACTTACTATAGTTGTTCGCCTCTCCTCTTTTGTCCTTCAATCCCCATACAGCCAGAAACATCGGCCCTAGTGCTGATGAGAGCCTAAAGCTCGAAACACATGTCAACTAGTTGGATGTGATTGGCTGTGTAAATTTAAAGCTAATCCTTGGCTTTGCACCCTTACCATTTCTAAGGGCCTTGGATGGCTCAGAGACATAAAGAGATGATTTGCATATTTCCGGCTGCTGAAAGAATTGATGGGTAATGCTATTTTTCCTTGTGTTGGGCGCTGTGCGAATACTTTCCGTTTTCTTTTCCTGCACAGGAAGATAAAGCTGCCAGCTAGCTGGCCGAGGTAAAGTCTACTTCAGACACAGTGGGGTTTAGGTCAGCACACGGTGCACATCATAGTAAACAGCACACAACACTGCTTACATTAAACAAAGTAATTTGTGGTTTAAAAGATCTATATAACATTGTGCTTATAACATGTGATGTGCTCTACCTGTTTCATTACATCTGAGTATAAGGCTCCCGGGAGGCTCAAATTTGTTTAATAATGACAAAATACAGTAATATCAAATATTTCAGGGTTTTTAAAGATGACAAAGCCCTAACTGTGCACTGTGGCCAAAATACAGCCATTCCAGTCATTCGTGTGTGTTAAATGATTTGAAATAAATGAATTTAGTATGGATGCGTCATGGTGCCACACAATGAGGGCTATGTTAATTATTTGGTGCAGCAAGTTTAACTTTGCTTTTGGATGTATATTGCAACAGTTTTGTTTTTACTTTACACATACCCCTCGATTCAAAGAGCAAAAGTTAATTGATTTTGTATCGTGAATCGTAAGTTTGGGTGGGTGTTTGTCATTTTTTCTTGTTTTTTTGCCCATTTCGTATTCGCACGATCGTTCGCGCATAGACGTATATGAACATACGCATTTCGTACGGAAATCGTATAATTTGCGTTAGTTCGTGTCTTTTTCCCGTCCAAATCGTATTATTTGCGTCAGATCCTATTTTTTACGTCATTCACATGGGCTGGCGACCAATTCAGAGAGCTGATTGCTAATTGTTTTGAAGCCCATTAAAGAGCTGCTTTACGAAATGTTTGCCGGCAGCTATTTGGCCTCGGGAGTAGGATGGAGAGGAGCGAGTTTGTGGCACATCAAGGGCTTATGCTTTTTGGCATTGAGTTGATCCAGATGTCTGAGAGCAGATTGCCCCTGCGTCGTCGCATGAACATCGATAGCATGAATGATGTTGAGCTGTTCGAGCTGACCAGGCTTAATCGCGCTTCCCTCCATAAATTATATAGTGAGCTGCGGCCATGGTTAGCCCGCACCACAAGGAAGGGGCATGCAATTTCAGGTATGACCAAGATGCTTGGCTGCCTGCAATTTTTGGCGAACGGCTCGTTCCAGAGGCTGGGTGCCCTCTCCGTGGGGATCTCACAGCCTACGCTGAGCCGCGCACTATCTAAATTTTTGGAAGGCATGGCTGCCATAACTCCAAAATATATTTATTTTCCGGATGATATGGCAGCCAGAAACGCCATTAAGCTTGGTTTTTATAATGTGGCCGACATGCCCAACGTTATTGGTGCTGTTGACTGCACACATGTGGCACTCGTACCTAGGGCAGCCGACGAGTATATATATAGGTATTTAGATTTTGTTTTAGGTTATTATGTTGCCCAACGTGTAATGTAACCTGTTTTCCTTTGCGGCAGCATATTTTTTTTTGGCTCATTTGTGTACATGCCTTATTTAGGCTTTTCATTAGTAGTTTCCAATAGAGTGCAGACATGTTTTAAATTTTTGATCCTTTTTTCAATTATCAATTACCCTTTTTGTATGCTTTTGCCTTAAGGAATCGAAAAATGGGACACTCCCTTAATGTCCAGGCCGTGGTTGGGCCGGACATGCGTTTTCTGAGTGTCCTTGCCGGCTACCCCAGATCGTCGCACGACTCATATATACTCAGACGATCTGGGTTGTTTCGGAGATTTGAGTCAGGTGAATTTTCGGGTGCATGGCTGCTTGGTAAGTGTGTCCTATTTATTTGGTATTAAATTTCTGATTAATCTGTTATTTGTTGATATTTGTGTTTTTGTATTCTTTACATAAGCCTGAAACTGCATTTTAGTTGGGTCGTATTTTCGGAACTCAAAACCAAAATGCTTGCCTCACTTTGTCCTTCAGAATGTTTTCCCTTTAGTTAGGATGTCTGTAAGTTCCATGTCCCAAAATATATTGGTTGGGAGTTTATACCCAAGTATCTGTTAGTTTATGGTCCTTTTGTAGTATTGGTCTTTAAATGGCAAAGTGGACTTAAACTGCATACATTGTATTCTTTATATAAATGTTGAGTGCCCCTCAGCAGCATCCTAATTGTAACATGTCAGAAAACCAAAAATCTAAAAAAATTCTAACTACCCTTGCCCGTGCAGATGTTTTATCATTCTTTAGTATATTTAAGCGCCATTTTTATTTATGTACTACATTAGTGGCAATAGTTATTTTGCTAATGTGCCCTGGGTGTATTTTTACGCCCTTTACCTTACATCATTTGGATATATGTCAAATTCTTTGTGTTTGTTGTCTTGCCTTTTTAATGTTTATTAAATTTAATTGTCTTGTTAAGGTGATTCCGGGTACCCACTTCTCCCCTGGCTCATGACGCCTGTGCTGCGGCCCCAGGATGCCTCTCAGGAAGCGTACAACCGTGCGCACCGCAAGACCAGGGCTGTTGTGGAGAGGGCCTTTGGGCTGTTGAAGACCCGTTTTCGTTGTTTGGACCATACTGGGGGCGCCCTGCAATATGATCCCAAAAAAGTGATCGACATCATCATGGCATGTGCTGTTTTGCACAATTTTGCAATACTAGAACGTGTCCCACGTTATGTGGATAGTCTGCCCTCTACAGCCCTAGAGGATGATGTGGAAAATTATGTGGGCCCACCCAGTGAGTCTGGACAATCAGTTAGAGCAAACTTGATATTGCAGCATTTTAGTTAATTTAATTTCGTTTTTCAAAATTCTGTGTGTCTGTCTTAGCCTTTTTGTTCAATATGTTGTTTTGCCGTAATGTGGCATTACCTTAAATTAAAACATTTTTCCCTTAATTGTTGCCTAATGTCTTTCATGTTGTTTACTTAGCTTGATATTTGCATTGTTACACCTCTTAAACCAAAAAGCATCTGGTTTAGCCCAAGCTGATTTAAAATGTGTTTCCACTAAAAACGCCACAAGTATTGTAATTGTGAAATTTGTTTTACTTTGTAGAATTAGAATTATTGTGCTTAACATAAAACATTCCACATACAACTGTGGTTAAAAAGGCATGATATAACAAAAAACAAATCGAGCACATCTACACCTGGAAGTGAGTGGCACAACCAAACAAGGACACCCAGTCCAAAGGCCAGCCTAGTCCAGTCATTAATATTGCCTGTGCCCAGGGATATTTGGGCATGGCCATAATGTCACACAAACATGTCTGCAAACAGGAGGAGCACAAACCAAATACATATTTAAAGCCATAAGTGGCCAGATACACTCCACATAGACCTATGGCATTGGCTAGTGGCCTTAATCATTACTCTAAGGAGCTATATGGGAGCAAATACAAAACACAACCTGCATGAGCAACACAAAATGGATTGTTTGAAACCTCAAAGGACAAGTAAATACAGTGGGGGGTAAGAGAAAAGATGTCCCACACAATCATGGCTTAATAGGGTGGCTGCCCATAATACCCAGGTGGAGGTCCGTGGGGATGGGACCTAGCCTGGGCCATGGCTGCATTGTGAATTTGAAACTGCTCCATAATGTTTCTCTGCATATTGGTCATCTCAGCCATGGCTGACTGGATGCCATTACTTGCAGTTACCATGTTGCTGTTGAGGGTACGCAACTCCGCGAGGATGCCCTGTAAGCTGTTATTGATGTTGACCATGTCGGCATGCCTTTCCTCACGCTCAGTAACGAGCTGTGCCTCATACGAGTCCCTCTCTTGGGTCCATAATTGAAGCAGGGCACTCTGCCTCCCCTGGGAAATTGTGGGGCGGCGTAATGGAGTCCGCCGCACAATTACCCTGGCTCTTGGGCGTGCCCTGCCGCGTTGTGTCGTCCCCTCAACAGCAACAGGCATGCTTGGCAAATCCTCAGCAGCAGAGTGAACACTGGGGACTGTTGTGTCAGTCTCCCCATGTGCATGCGCAATGGATGGAGATTCACTCTGCTGCTGAGGATTGGCCAGAGAAACATTAGGGAGCAGTTCCAGATTGGGACCCAGGGGGAGGTCATCGGACGTGCCCTGCAGGGAGACATCAGCTTCCTCCATTTCCATGATCTCTTCCATGATTGTGCGGGTCTGTAGGGACATATAAAAAAAAAGGGTAAGTTGGCGTCCAAATTTGGGATTCCATCAGTTTAACACATGCTTAAGCACTTGGTAGTATTTATGGTACTAAATTAACTTACCGGAAATCTCGGATCTGGGCTCCTATGCTGTACGGACCTGGTAGGCATAAGCAAACTGGGGGGTGAGTTTACCCTTGCTGAGGGGTCATGCTGGGCTGAAGAAGAGAAAACAAAACAAGGTAAACACACACATAAGCATTGTTTTTTTAGTTACTAAAAAAAGCCACTATTTGTAATATTAAGCAACTCTACAGCAATGGGGACAATTGTTAAAATACACGCAATTTTAGATAGGTGCAATGGCTCGAGAAAACTGCTAACTGACCTCAGTTCAAAGTCAGGAAGTGTACCCAGTCAGCATACAACTTGCACAGCAACTATTTGAATTTTGACTACCATTCTCTAGGTCAGGGGTACTCAAACACTTCTTGTAAAGGTCCATTTAAAGGTATGTGGTGAGAGGTGAATGTCTGGGCATGGGGCTGTCGCAGGGGGTGTCTAGTTAGAAATAAACACACTGGGGGAGGGGCTGGAGATTGCCAAGTGCAAACTAATAAAGGCTGCTTGCCCTTGCTGGGCTGGATGGGGCAGAGCTGAGGGGACAGGGATTGGATGGCTAAAGGTGGGAGGTCAGGAATTGATGGTGATGGGATGGATGGAGCAAATATGTTAGAAATGTATGGGGCTTATGTGGGGGGGGGGGCAGATGGTGGGACTGTGGCAGATGGGGCAGAGCTGGGGCAGCGGGACAGGATTGGACCAAGAGAAAGATGCACCAAGTTACTGTGTACCTTGCAATGCCACTTCCTGTGCAGTACTTCATATTGCAATGCTATGTTTCAGGGAGCCATGACATTGGGCAGGAGACCAACCACTACATCGCCGATCAAGGGGGCAGCTCTGAGCACGTCAACACAGAAGTAACTGAGTGCAGGGCTGTCTGGGCAGGGGTCCGGGAATCTGGTGCCAAGGTCCGCATTGGGACCCCGGGCCGCCAGTTGAGTCTCGCTGCTCTAGGTCAGATATGTTTGGGGGTGTGTCATTAAATTGTTACCTCAAACACAACTCACACAACAAATAGCCAACACATCCCTAATGATGTGTGTTTTGTGATTGAGTCCAAATATATCACTTTTCAGGATAAACTTCGTTACTTGACAAATATTTTTGGTTAATTGGTCTTTTACATAATGTATGTGGTCCTAAATGTGTGATTCACAGGGACCAAAACAGGACACAAACAGGCACAGTAGTGCGAGCCCAAGCAAGCCACACCATAGGGCCATACCGTCATCTTGGTACTAGTGACCTTTATATTTTTTACCAAACAGGCAAACATGCAGATTAAGAGTACTCACCGTGGGTACGGGTCGGTGAGTCTGTGTCCCTTAGACCCGCATGGCCACCGACCGCGACCGGATGGAGAAGGCCCAGCACAATCTCCTCAGCAGGGGTAAACTCCAGTTTGGTAGGAAAGCCACCTCCAGTTTGCATGCTGAAAAGAGAAAATCGTTTGGTACTCAGAAAAGGTGCATACAGTACATCCTAATCCTTATATTTGGAGACATCATTTATTTACCTGTAATTATGCCTTTTAATTTCTTTTTGACGTACAGCATATTTGAGATCCGAGATTTTCTTTTGAATTTGTGGCACATCTTTCCTCTCTTCCCCCGCTGCATTTACTTGTCGTAGGATGGTTTCAAACAATTCCATCTTGCGCTGCTTCGTGGTGTGTTTTGATTTGCTCCCATAGAGCTCGTCATAGTATAATGTAAGGCCACTAGCCAATGCCATATTTTGGTCATGGGAGAATCTCCCACTCAACTGGCCGCGGCGCAATGTGCGGCCAGATGGTTGGCTTGGGTGCTCCTCCATGTGTGCAGACACATGTGGTGACATTATGGCCTGGGGCTGGGTAGGGGAATGGACGGATTGCTGGCTTCCCAATGACTGGACTGGACTGGCCAAGGGACTGGGTGTTCTTGCGTGGCTGGCCACCGAACTTCCAGGTGTAGATGTGGTCAGGGTGGCCATTCTTTGGCCTCTTGGGGGCTATGTTCCCGGCTGGTGCCAGGTCGGGGGCTATGTTCCCGGCTGGTGCCAGGTCGGGGGCTATGTTCCCGGCTGGTGCCAGGTCGGGGGCTATGTTCCCGGCTGGTGCCAGGTCGGGGGCTTCTGGCCCTGCTGCGTGGCCTGTATTGGCTTCTGGCCATGCTTCTTGGCCTGGACGGGCTTCTGGCCCTGCTTCTTGGCCTGGACGGGCTTCTGGCCCTGCTTCTGGGCCTGGATGGGGTTGTTGCCCTGCTGCGCGGCCTTGCTGGGGTTCTGGGCCTCCTGTCTCGGCTTTCTGGGGTTCTGGCCCTGCTGCGGGGCCTGTATGGGCTTCTGGCCCTGCTTCTGGGCCTTTCTGGGGTTCTGGCCCTGCTGCGGGGCCTGTATGGGCTTCTGGCCCTGCTTCTGGGCCTTTCTGGGGTTCTGGCCCTGCTGCGGGGCCTGTATGGGCTTCTGGCCCTGCTTCTGGGCCTTTCTGGGGTTCTGGCCCTGCTTCTGGGCCTGGATGGGGTTGTTGCCCTGCTGCGCGGCCTTGCTGGTGTTCTGGCCCTGCTTCTGGGCCTGGATGGGGTTGTTGCCCTGCTGCGCGGCCTTGCTGGGGTTCTGGGCCTCCTGTGTCTGCTTTCTGGGCTTCTGGCCCTGCTTCTGGGCCTGGACGGGCTTCTGGCCCTGGATGGGCTTCTGGCCCAGCTGCGTGGCCTAGATGGGCTTCTGGCCCTGCTGCGGGGCCTGGGTTGGCGAAGTGCCCTGCTGGAAACCATGGGCGGTGTGGGCTCCCTTGGGCGGCCTCTTCTGGGGGCAGAGGTGGTGGGTGCTGCTGTGGCCTGTTTTTTGGCCGCTGGGGCACGTGCCTTGGGGGCCCTTTTTTGGGTAAGGGAGGGTCCAGTGTCCCTTGGTGGGGCCGAGGTGGTACTCGCCTTCTTGGAGCGTAATTTCTTGCTTCCTTGCTGGGACCTGGTGGTTGGGCCCTCCGAGGTCTGGCTTGGCTGGGTGCGTTTTGCTGCAGGCTTTTTGGGTGCCATTTTCCACAAATGCTCAAAGAGAATGAGCTTTGGGTGCAGGGACCTTTAAATAATGAGCCCAGCGTGTGACGCCTATGCGCACGACTACGCGCTCGTACGGACGTACGTTCGAGCGGAACCAGGAAACCGCTGGGGTTTCACTTATCTGCTGCCTTGAAGAAGCATAAAGATGGCGCCCACTATCTTCACCCGTCAACAGGAAGAGATCCTCATGCTGGTAAGTGCCTGGCTCTGCGTTTTAAGCTAATACTCAATGATGGCCTAAATGTAAAGGATGCGTTTGGAACTAGTTTTGGGTCTCTTAATGTTTAAGAACTGGCTCCTCACACTTCATCCTCAAGGGCCGAGCCTGGCCACGTTTTCACCTGTCTATGCTGATGTCCGAATTAGGGCAATTGCTCTGGCTTAGCACCAGTTAATAAACCTGTGGAGTAGCGGGGCTAGCTGTCAAACCTGGCCTGTCTCGGACCTTGATGCGGATGTTTGAGGAACACTGTTTGCCTAAGACCGCAAAACACAACGGCAAGCCACACACGTGGCCCAAAAGCCTAAGCATAAGCCGACATCTTGGATGTTGAAACCATCCTAACATGCCATAGATGCATGTGGCGTGATTTTTAATGTTGGCTATTATCTGTATGTACATGGTGTGTGAAACATATAACATAAGACCAGACTCTCATTCACAGTCAACGTACGCTTTAAGGCACTCCCCAAAAATGGCTGCCACTCTAAATGTGTGTGTTAATGACATGAAATTCTCAACTTGTGATGCAACACATATGGGTCTGTGTGTAAAAGTAAAAGCTCTGTGTCCATTATGTTTTTCAGATCATGCTTCAGCGCCGGTATGACTTCGCGCCCAATGTGTGCGAAAAAAGGGACATCGCCCGGGAGATCATCGCGGAAATCCACCGTGTGACCAGCACCACCTTCACTCACACCCAGATAATGCAGCATTGGTCGGACCTGAAACGTCTGCACATGGCCCGGGTGCGGAGGTTTTTTGGGATCCATTTCCCAAGTAAGTACCAAACGATAGCATGTTATATGTTGCAAATGTATAAGCTATACCTTTATTTATAATGACTTTTCTTTGTTAGTGTTGGAAATGGATTTCAGAATTCGCCGCACCCGGAGGCGCACAGGCCGACCAGTGCTGCATGAGTCTGCATCTGTGAGTGAAGGTGGTGGATCTCCCGGGCGACGGACCTACCCCTCCTCTGTGGCCTCCTCAGACCAGCCCCTGGACCTTACCACAGAGGAGGGGCGCAACCGCGTGGGCGTGGAGTCATGCCCGGCCAGGCATGGGGAAGGCTCTGGTATGTCACTCTTCATGTATAGGCACAAAGATATACATGGCAGGCCAAAAACTAAGTTATCCTTTATTATGTATTTGTAGAAGCTTCTGGAGCGGGTGAGATAGTGGAGGAGGAGGCAGCAGAGATGCTGGAAGTCGATCCTGACGAAGGTGAGTGATGTCAGCCAGCCTGGGAGCCAGATCTGTTTGGAATAGTGACTCTATACAACTACTAACCAAATGTCACATGTTTCTCCAGGGACTTCTTCACAGCATAGCCAGGACCAAGGGCAGCCTGTTGGCCCCAACCAGCCATCTGTCGGCCACCAACTCAGTAAGTATCCATGCCATTATTCATATTAATGTGTTGTTAGCTAATAACACACACATAACTAAAGGCGTAGCCAATGTGTAGTTAACACTTTCATGTGGGCACTTCGTTAGCTTAAAGCGGACCCTAACTCGTATTAAGAACATAGCTAATATTTAGCCAACACACTGTACATACAGATTGGGAAGATTGAAAAACAGCCTACAGCCATCTAATGCATGTTAGGAGCCTGTAAACATCCAATATGGCGGAATATTGAATGCGCAATATTTACATGCTGCATGGGATACAGATTAGAAAAAGTAAGGTGCTGCCATGCATTGTGGGACTGATGACCTTTCCCTGAACCCAGCTATGCTCTGTATTCCCAAAGCACCACTGTAACCTACTCCCCTGTACTTGATCCCACTCTCCTCTCCTCATTAACTGTTATGCTTCGGAGTCCCGATGGCGGCGCAGTAATCATAAATCCACCAAAATATACTTCGATCTGGTGCAGAATCATTTTGGAATAGTTATTGCTTTTCATTAAATAATGTTGAAGGTCCGGTTTAAGGAGTTTCAATACTTACCTGTGGGAAATGCATTTACTTTATCCCTTTGAAGAATGACATATGTCATGCATTTACATGTATTTAATTAACCCCAAATCTATTTCCAGCATACAAACCGGTCTGGTACTCCTATTTATGTTTATTTCTCTATTGCTTACAGGGATGAGGCCACAAACCGTGGCAGAAAAAAAAAAAAGAATCAAAGAGTTGGTGGCCGAGCTGCTGGCCATACAGGCGACGTTGGGGCCAACAGATGAAGAAGAGGAGGAGGATTAGTGCCCTTGGTCCTGGCTACTTTTGTAAAATAGTTTTACAGTTGGTATTAGATAGTGGACTTTTATTTAAAAAAAAAAAAAAAAAAATTTTACAAGTTTTAAAATGTTTTTAAAATAAACAAAAAAAAACAAACAACAAATATTTAAATTAAATAATATTTTAAGCCTTCATAAATGTGTCATTTCTAATATGCGCACTAAAAGACATTTACACAAACACGAAAAAACACGCTTAGAAACATATAGACATATGTACATTATGTTGTTTGGGTAAGTTTTAGGGTCGTCAACATGAAGAAGGATGCAAGCGCTAAGGGGTTTGGGTAAGTTTTATGGACCGAGAAATGAAGTTGGATGCAAGCGCTAAGGGGTTTAGGTAAGTTTTAGGGACCGAGAAATGAAGTTGGATGCAAGCGCTAAGGGGTTTAGGTAAGTTTTAGGGACCGAGAAATGAAGTTGGATGCAAGCGCTAAGGGGTTTAGGTAAGTTTTATGGACAGAGAAATGAAGTTGGATGCAAGCGCTAAGGGGTTTAGGTAAGTTTTAGGGACCGAGAAATGAAGTTGGATGCAAGCGCTAAGGGGTTTAGGTAAGTTTTATGGACCGAGAAATGAAGTTGGATGCAAGCGCTAAGAGGTTTAGGTAAGTGTTATGGACCGAGAAATGAAGAAGGATGCAAGCGCTAAGGGGTTTAGGTAAGTTTTATGGACCGAGAAATGAAGTTGGATGCAAGCGCTAAGGGGTTTAGGTAAGTTTTATGGACCGAGAAATGAAGTTGGATGCAAGCGCTAAGGGGTTTAGGTAAGTTTTAGGGACAGAGAAATGAAGTTGGATGCAAGCGCTAAGGGGTTTAGGTAAGTTTTATGGACCGAGAAATGAAGTTGGATGCAAGCGCTAAGGGGTTTAGGTAAGTTTTAGGGACAGAGAAATGAAGTTGGATGCAAGCGCTAAGGGGTTTAGGTAAGTTTTATGGACCGAGAAATGAAGTTGGATGCAAGCGCTAAGGGGTTTAGGTAAGTTTTATGGACCGAGAAATGAAGTTGGATGCAAGCGCTAAGGGGTTTAGGTAAGTTTTAGGGACAGAGAAATGAAGTTGGATGCAAGCGCTAAGGGGTTTAGGTAAGTTTTATGGACCGAGAAATGAAGAAGGATGCAAGCGCTAAGGGGTTTAGGTAAGTTTTATGGACAGAGAAATGAAGTTGGATGCAAGCGCTAAGGGGTTTAGGTAAGTTTTAGGGACCGAGAAATGAAGTTGGATGCAAGCGCTAAGGGGTTTAGGTAAGTTTTAGGGACAGAGAAATGAAGTTGGATGCAAGCGCTAAGGGGTTTAGGTAAGTTTTATGGACCGAGAAATGAAGTTGGATGCAAGCGCTAAGGGGTTTAGGTAAGTTTTAGGGACAGAGAAATGAAGTTGGATGCAAGCGCTAAGGGGTTTAGGTAACTTTTATGGACAGAGAAATGAAGAAGGATGCAAGCGCTAAGGGGTTTAGGTAAGTTTTAGGGACCGAGAAATGAAGTTGGATGCAAGCGCTAAGGGGTTTAGGTAAGTTTTAGGGACCGAGAAATGAAGTTGGATGCAAGCGCTAAGGGGTTTAGGTAAGTTTTATGGACCGAGAAATGAAGAAGGATGCAAGCGCTAAGGGGTTTAGGTAAGTTTTATGGACCGAGAAATGAAGAAGGATGCAAGCGCTAAGGGGTTTAGGTAAGTTTTAGGGACCGAGAAATGAAGTTGGATGCAAGCGCTAAGGGGTTTAGGTAAGTTTTAGGGACCGAGAAATGAAGAAGGATGCAAGCGCTAAGGGGTTTAGGTAAGTTTTATGGTTCATAAAGGAAAGTGGGAGCCTGGCGCGAGGCAGTAGTGGTGAGAGTGCGCATGCGCAAGATCTTATATACATACGAACGAACGAATATAAGAGGCCAAAAACCAAGGAAAACCAGAGGCAAACGCAAGTAATTGGAAGAGGTGGACGATGGAAGCAGCACAAAAAACAGGCTGCCGCCGCAACAGGTGAGCACATGAACGTGAATTTTACGATTGTCAACTGACTGAGGCAAGTTCGGGAGATAACATACGAACGGACGTATATTTTAGGATAGAAACGTATTTGCTTATAGAATCACTCGCAAGTTCATACGAACGCACGAGCGGACGTGAAAAATAGGATGATCGGCACCCAAATCAAAGCTGTTTCATGTTTCTTTGAATCGACCCAATAGCCACAAATGTTTCCCCCTCCCAAAAAATCACCTGCCCATACAATGAGGTATTTTTAAAGGTGGGATACTTCATTTTTCCAATGAGTTAAGGATATTTTTTTAAAAAGTTTGGAAACAACAGAAGCCTATGGACTATACAGAAAGCAAATCTTTGTTATGTAACGACCCGGTCGTGCCTCAGCACCATGGGAGGGAGGCAGGGCCAGGGTTACTATTAGATTGGACATCCGCTTTAAAGTAATGGATAGACATCACAGTTGACTTTGTTGATCAGGTTTTGCTGGTACAGGTGTGGCATGAACTAGAGCAGTGGTGTCAAACTAATTTTCACCGAGGGGCCACATCAGAATTCTGGTCGCCTTCAAAAAAAACTTTGCATAAATAACTTCTGTATTATCGCTAATGTAATTCTTTAAATATTTTTCAGATATTTTGCAGAGAATACCCAGCAATACCTTTCTGTATTATTTTTTGGGGAATTCAAAACACAAGGACAGGTAAGCTAATGAAATCACATAAAAAATATGAATGAAAATTCCTTTCATCCGACAAGAACTGCAGCTTTTACATTGAAAGATAACTTTTGTTACGCAAAGGGTTACTGAGACAGAACGATCAAAATTATGCTTTAACAACATTTCCCCTGCAGCAACTTTCTTCAGGCTTTTCTGATATAACTGTTTAAAGCGATTCTACACCCTAACTTTTTTTTTGTGAAATTCTTTATTTATTTTCAAAATTATCACAAGACATTACAAAAGCGAAGGAGTAGGTACAAAAGTACAAAATTGCAGCTTAACAGAGCCAGTCAGCGTAAATACAGTCGAATAACCAGCATGTACATAAGGCTAAGATTCGCTAAGACACACTCTTGTGCAATAAAAATAAAGTGCAACATAACCTGTCTGTAACCGACCATCCGCCCGGGCCGGCAGCAGCCCCCCCGGGGACCAAATAAGTAGCACCCGCGGCTACACCCTAACTTTTAATGAAGCACCAGGCATAGCTGCAATACTCACCTCTTTCTGGATCCCAGCAATGGGCAGCTGGTTGGAGGACCCACATTACTGCGGGCAGCCAATCACATTGCATGGGTGCACATTGATGCTCTATCCTATTCTGAATCCAGCACTCGCCTTTAGTATAACTTTAAGTGTTAATAGCAAACGTGTATATTTTTATGCACTTATCAATGTATGTCATTTTCTTTTTTCAATCCTTATTAATCCTTATTTTACTGCATTGCATGCCTTATTTTGAAACAAAGCCTGAAATGGCCCTTATGTCCATGAGAGGAAAGTTTATCGACTCAAGGCCAAGATGTTAAAGTCATATTTTAGTAAAAAAAAAAAATAAAAAAACACTATACGCCCCTCCTATTCAGGCTGTTGCGGCTGGTGCAGTGTAAAGACACTCACCGGATCATCCGTTCCCTCCACCGCCTCAACACTCGACACCGCTGTGCAGAAGGGGACTATGGGGCGCCCACCCCTCATCTCAGGAACTATGGCACGCCCCTCTCCATTGAAGGGAATGGCCTCAATTCAGTAAGCTTGCTGTAAAATATCTTATGAAAATTCGGACTGTTTCTTGCTTTATATAAAGAAGGCACGTGATAAAATAAAAAATGTGCACATAGGATCAGCGCTGGCAAGATATATAGAGCAGCAACCTGTGTGAGTGGGCAAACTCAGATGTAGTCAAAACAATGGTATCAGAAAAAAAACAGGCTGGGAACAGTGCAGGTTCCAAAATCCATGCTTGAAATCTAAATGACAGGTGCGCTTGGTGGAGTAAGATGTATGTGGATGGTATTAGTCAACAGTAAGTATTCAGTGCTGTTGACTTTTCCTTCCTCTAAATAGTTTGGGCTGAACAGGTGAACAATGATGTCATAAAAATCACTTTCTCAGCCCCATGTACTGATTTGAACTCAAATAATTATTCTATGTCAGATATGTAAATCTTTTATTACCAATATAAATGGTAAAGAAAAAGATGAAAGGGCAATTACCGCTACAGCCTGGGGTTCTCAAACCGCCCTGGGCCTCTGATTGTAAGGGGGCAGGGATTGAATGTGGGTGTTAAAAGCAGCAGCCCAACTGGCCCCAAAAAAGTGCAGCCCACCGGGCATTGTACCTGGTCTCCCTATGGCCAGTGCACCCCTGGCTGGCACTGGCAAAGCCATGGAGGGATGCAGGGGATGCCACCGCCTGATTATGCATTGCTGCCAGTAAAACCCCCAGAATGTAATAGAAACCAGTTTTAACTTTTAAAACATACCCTAACAGCAGCTAAATGAATTAGAGGAGTTTCCTTGAAAAAAGATCGACTGCCGTTCCAAGACCTTTAAACCAGAGTCAATAAAGTAATAACAAGTGAGAAAATATCTGCTATACAAAATACTTCTTTGGAATTATTCATTCAGATCTGGAATCCTTGGAATCAATGCTTCTCTCCAAACCACATGGATATGACAAACTTTATAATCTTATAATGCATTATGAGTTTGTCTCGACATTCACATCATTTTCCCTTCCCTCCCACCTATTCATTACCTTAATTTATCCTTCTTAAGCAATATTATGAATTTGCTCTTTTATCTCAGATAATTTAATATTGTTTCTAACCAAATTTATTTCCATACCTTAAGCTTTTATTATCCATAATACTTGTAACAGCATTAATATATGGAGATATTATATATATATATATATATCACTGAAAATGATTGTATAACTATATTATTATACTTTGCATTGTTACTTACAAATGAAAATTGCAAATACAAATACCGTATTTGCCGTCGTATAAGACGACCTTCTGCCCCTGAAAAACCTGCCTTCAAGTGGGGGGGTTGTCTTATACGCCGGGTGCACGGCACAGCACTGTTACCTGCGGGGCCGCTAGGATTCCGGGGCGGCCGAGAGGGAAGGCAGCGCGCAAGCCGGAGACGAGAAGAAAGGCAGCGGGCGGGGCCAGCGGCCGGGTGGAGGGGAAGGCAGTGGGCGGGGTCCGAGACCATGATGGAGGCAGTGGGCGGGGCCGTCGGCCAGGATGGAAGGCAGCGGGCGGGGTCGGCCGTCCGAGAGGAAAGACGGCGGGCGGGCGGGAGGAAAGACAGCAGGTGGGTGATGTATGGAGGAGCGGCCGGCTCAGCTGTCTGCTTTGACCGCAGGAGGCTGAGCGGCGCTCAATTAAGTTCTGCAGTGCACTGCTTAATATCCTCCGGACAGCAACAAGCAGGACTATGCATTAGTTTGGCCCTGCATAGTTCTGTTTGCAGCTGCCCAGCGGATATAAAACAGTGCATGAAGCAGGACGTTTATGAGTGTGTGTCGCTCAGCCTCCTGGGATAGTTGCAGATGACTGAACCTTTTATCGACAGCCAGCTTTTCCCTGGGGCATCCTGAATCGGGATGCCCCCACTGTGTGAAACCCCCCACCCGGGCACCTGTAAAAACCAACCTTTCCCTGCTTCAACTCTCTTTTCTTAGCTCTGCCCCATCCCATCTCTGTTCCCAGCTTTGTCCCATGATTCCCATCCCATCTGTCTATTCCCAGCTCTGTCCCATCCCATCTCTCTATTCCCAGCTCTGCCCCATCCCATCTCTCTATTCCTAGCTCTGTCCCATCCCATCTCTCTGTTCCCAGCTCTGTCCCATCCCATCTCTCTATTCCCAGCTCTGCCCCATCCCATCTCTCTATTCCCAGCTCTGCCCCATCCCATCTCTCTTCTCCCAGCTCTGTCCCATCCCATCTCTCTCTGTTCCCAGCTCTGTCCCATCCCATCTCTCTATTCCCAGCTCTGCCCCATCCCATGTCTCTATTATCCCAGCTCTGTCCCATCCCATCTCTCTATTCCCAGCTCTGTCCCATCCCATCTCTCTATTCCCAGCTCTGTCCCATCCCATCTCTCTATTCCCAGCTCTGTCCCATCCCATCTCTCTATTATCCCAGCTCTGTCCCATCCCATCTCTCTATTCCCAGCTCTGTTCCATCCCATCTCTCTATTCCCAGCTCTGCCCCATCCCATCTCTCTGTTCCCAGCTCTGCCCCATCCCATCTCTCTTCTCCCAGCTCTGTCCCATCCCATCTCTCTCTATTCCCAGCTCTGCCCCATACCATCTCTCTTCTCCCACCTCTGTCCCATCCCATCTCTCTCTGTTCCCAGCTCTGTCCCACCCCATGTCTCTTTTCCCAGCTCTGTCCCATCCCATCTCTCTCTTCTCCCAGCTCTGTCCCATCCCATCTCTCTATTCCCAGCTCTGCCCCATCCCATCTCTCTTCTCCCAGCTCTGTCCCATCCCATCTCTCTCTGTTCCCAGCTCTGTCCCATCCCATCTCTCTATTCCCAGCTCTGCTCCATCCCATCTCTCTATTCCCAGCTCTGCCCCATCCCATCTCTCTTCTCCCAGCTCTGTCCCATCCCATCTCTCTTTGTTCCCAGCTCTGTCCCATCCCATCTCTCTATTCCCAGCTCTGCCCCATCCCATCTCTCTTCTCCCAGCTCTGTCCCATCCCATCTCTCTTCTCCCAGCTCTGTCCCATCCCATCTATCTATTCCCAGCTCTGTCCCACCCCATCTCTTTTCTCCCAGCTCTGTCCCATCCCATCTCTCTTCTCCCAGCTCTGTCCCATCCCATGTCTCTTTTCCCAGCTCTGTCCCATCCCATCTCTCTCTTCTCCCAGCTCTGCCCCATCCCATCTCTCTATTATCCCATCTCTGCTAACATGCTCAGGTTGTTTTTTTTGGGTGTTGTTTATTTGGTTTGTTGTTGTATTTGGTGTGTGGAAGGTGTGCGGAAGTGCGGAAGAGGGAGTAGTCTTATACGGCGAGTATATAACAAATTCTATATTTTGAGTGGAAATGTTGGGGGGGTCGTCTTATACGCCCAGTCGTCTTATACGCTGGCAAATACGGTATTGAAAGAGAAAATATCAGGATGCATTATTTCTCCCTCCTGCTGTGACTATAACAAACAAGATGATCCCTGCTGAGAGTTACATTGTGTCACATTGTTATAGCCAAGGAGCGGTTAATGTATCATCATCAGTTGTGATACATTGTAAAGCAGTCATGGGTCTGCTATTGGAATTGAAATAGCTTAGAGATAGTTTGCAGCCAAAGTGATGTGCGCATAGCGCTGTGATGGAGAGAACACTGTGAAGATTGTCTCTTCTGTTGGTAGGACAGACCTGATCTGGGGTCTGTGGGATAGTCCACTTAAAGGAAAATGCCATTTTTCTCAGGTTTTTGGTGTTCTGCCGTATTGTTTTCCTCTTCTGGAATGTAATATAAACATTACTACTCAGGTAAGATTGGAACCAGTAACCCTTTAGCTACTGGAACACAAGATTGTGATACCCCATCTGAAGAGGTGAATTAGAGCAGGAAGGGTTTACTCTGTGAGCTTAGGAGTGTGGAGTGTCATCTCTGCATCAGCCTCATCAGGTGATTAGCATGCAGGAGTCATGTCATCTCTACTAGTAACACACCAGTTAGTATACTGCTGCAACACAGTGTTGCTAGAAAAGACAGTTGCAAACAAATAGAAAAGAAAAAATACCATTTTGTGATTACTCACCTGTAAAATGGGTATTATAAGTATGTCTCACACCCTGCTTCGGAAGTAGTCATTACACTTGGGTTATGTCCAGTAGAGGGCGAACTTCTGCAGAGATGACCAGAAAAAAGAAGCCCCTCCCGGCCCATAAATACCTGGGACCTCCCACACATTCCCCAGCATAAGAAAGCAGTAAGGGGACCAGGAAGAGCAAATAAAACCTATGAGAAAAAAGTATCACCATATAGAGGATCCAAGATACAACTCAGGGTGGGACGAAGCAGGGTGTGAGACATACTTATAATACCCATTTTACAGGTGAGTAATCACAAAATGGTATTATTCCAAGTATGTCTCACACCCTGCTTCGGAAGTAGTCATTACACTTGGGACATCCAATAGCAGTGTCCAAAAAGGGCGGGGATCCCAACAGGCAAAGTGCACAAAAGAAACCACTGCAGCTTGCAAAACTTTGCGACCAAAAACAGCATCTGCTGAGGCCTGCACATCAACCTTATAAAACTTGGAAAGGTATGAACAAGTAGCAGCTGCACAAACTAGTTCAACAGAAGCCTAGTGCTGAAAAGCCCAGGAAGCCCCAACAGCACGAGTAGAATGAGCAGAGATCTGAAAAGGGGGATCCCTCCCCTTGGCAGGATCGGCCCCAACAATGGCCAGACATATCCATTTACTAATGGTAGACTTGACGGACGCCAAACCCTACTGGGGCCCAGAGGGCACAACAAGGTGTCCGTCCCACAGAATTAACCACCAAATAGTAAATCACACAACGAACACATCCGAAGAGTGCAGGTCCCTCTCCTTGTCATAGCTAGGCTTAGGACACAAGGAAGGGAGAACCACATCCTGATTGAGAAGGAAAGCAGAGACCACTTTAGGTAGGAAATCTGGCTTAAAACAGAAGACCAACTTGTCCTGAAGTCTTTCAAAGCAAGGGGCCTGAATAGACAGAGCCGTCAACTCAGAAACACATCGAACAGAGTTAATAGTCACCAAAAAGGCAACCTTTTGCGTGAGAATGGAAAGTGCAACATCCTGCATCGGCTCAAAAGGAGGCCCCTGGAGAGCCGACAGAACCAAATACAAGTCTTAACCAAAGGGTGAAGAGCAAAAGACCTTTGAAAGAAAACCGCCATGGCGGAGACCTGTCCTTTCGGGGTACTAAGCTGAAAACCCAGGTCCAAACCATATTGAAGAAACTCCAAAATCCTGGGAATCGAAAACACCCTACAAGGCAAGGCCCTAGACTCGCACCAATCAATATAGGACCGCCAAGTCCTGTAGTAGATGTTAGAGGAAGATCTCTTCCTAGCCCCAACAAGTGTCTGGATCACGGCATCAGACCAACTTTCATCTTTTAAAAAGGAGGTTTCAGCAGCCACGCCGTCAATTCAGCGTTTGTAAATTGGGGCAACAAAGCTGACCTTGAGTGACCAGATCCTGAAACAGAGGCAACCAGTACCGATTGCCTGCCATCCACACGACGTCTGCGGACCACACCTGTCTTGGCCTCCTTGGAGCCACCAGAGTTGCTAGCACATCCACTTGAACCAGCATGCACACCACCCTGCCAGCCATGGAGAAGAGAGGAAACAGGTACAGGAGACCCAGATCCCTCCAGGCAAGGGACATGGCAGCCACTGCCAGAGCCAGAGGACCCTGAGACCCAGACAAAAAAGCAGGGAGCTTGTGGTTGTGACGAAAGGCAAAGAGATCCACCTCCGGGAACCCCCACCTGTGACAAAATGGAAAGAAATACCTTGTTGTTGAGGGATCATTCCCCTCGACAAGAGGACCCCCCGACGAGGGAGTCCGCTTCCATGTTCTCCACACCTGGAATGTACACCGCCGAGATGCATGGAACATTGCTCTCGACCCATGCAAGAATCAGAGAAAACCTCACTGAGGGCACTCCTGCTGCGAGTCCCACCTTGGTGATTGATGTAAGCAACCGCCGTCTGATGGTCTGATCGAACCTGACCCGGTAAGCCTTGGAGGTGAAGCGTCAAGTGCAACAGCACCAACCAGATAGCCCTCAGCTCCAAGACGTTGATGGGGGTGTGAGCCTCTTGAGGACCCCACAGCCCCTGGAACTGATGTTCCAGCCAGAACCCCCCCCCCCCCCCCAGCCCAACAGGCTGGCATCCATGGTGACATTCTCCCAACAAGAGGCCCGAAAAGATCTGCCCCTCAGAAGATTCCTAAGTTCCAGCCACCACTGAAGAGACCGCCGAACCAGGGGAGAGAGCACAAACGACTGATCCAAAGACAGAGGGCATCTGTCCCAAACCGCTAACAGATAAAGATGAAGAGGTCTCATGTGAAACTGAACAAAGGGGACCGCCTCGAAGGAGGCCACCATCAACCCTACCAGCCTCATCCTTTGCCGGACGGACAGGCGAGGGTTGGACAGAAGAAGACGTATCAAATCTTGTACCATCTGCACCTTCGACTGAGGCAGAAACCCTCTGGTCTAAATGGTATCCAGATTCATGCCCAGAAAGGAAACCTCCCTTGACGGGGAGAGAGAAGACTTAGGGTAGATGATCACCCAACCGAAACTCTCCAGTGATGCCACCATCGTCCTGGTGTCCAGCTCTGCATGGCTGAGAGAGGATGCCGTGATGAGAATGTCATCCAGATACGGCGCAATGCGAATGCCCTGGGCTCTGAAAAGGGCCATTACACCCGCCAACACCTTGGTGAACACCCGTGGTGCCGAGGTCAGTCCGAAGGGAAGAGCCACAAACTAGCAGTGCTGATCTCCCACCACAAACCTGACAACCCGCTGACGACCTGGGAAGATCGGCACATGAGGGTAAGCGTCCTTGATGTCCATGGACGTCATAAAGTCCCCTGGACGAAGAGAATTTATGGCCGAGCGCAGAGACTCCATGCGAAATTTCTTGGTCCTGATGAACCTGTTGAGAATTTTTAATACCCAGAATGGGTCTTATGGAACCATCCTTTTTTGGGCACTGTTAAAAGGCTGGAATAATAGCCCCGGCATCTCTCTGAGAAGGGCACCGGGCAAATGACCTCCAACTCCAGAAGATTTTGTAATGCCAACAACAGCCCCTGCGCAGCCCGGGGGTCCGAAGGAACCCGAGACCTGAGGAATCTGGGAGGAGGCCGGAACTCGAACTCCAGCTTGTACCCGGAAGAGACCACTTCCAGGATCCATTTGTCTGTGACCTCCCAGGACCAGACCTGGGTGAAGTGCCGTAGCCGTCCCCCCACCCGCGAGGATGAGGGCGCCCCCTCAATGCTGAGAGGGCTTGGCAACAGCCCTGGGTTTGGCACCCCAGGCAGTTCCGGGGCGGGCACGTCCTCTGCCCCTACCCCAGGAGTCACCTCTGAACGCAGAGTAAGCAACTCCCCTGCTTGCTCGAGAGCCACGAAAGGAAGGAGTAAAGGAGCCTGCACCCCGAAAGGAGCGGCGTTGCGTTTTGTGTTGTGGCAGCTTTCCTCCTTTCGCCACCGAGTCCAATTAATCTCCAAACAGACGCATACCCAAGAAGGGTAGCCCTGCGAGCGCCTTCTTAGCCGCCATCTCAGCCGCCCATTGCGTATAGCCAAAAGCGAGGCCGAGGTTCTACTACACATGCATATTGTATCGACCAAGCTGATAAGACAAAGGTCATAAACAAATCACACCTCGTAAGTGCTGCAAACACATCACTAGCAGGGTCAAGATGGGGACCATTCAACAGGCCCCTAATTACAGATCTGGTAGATACGGCCGTGAGAGCTGAAGCACAAGTCGGGCGCAGGGCCGAACCCACATCGGCAAAGGCGTGTGACGCCATTTGATCAAGATTACGGTCCTCACCATCCTACGCGTGGTGGAGTCTGGTGAATGCACAACCAATGTGTTGGACAACCCAGAATCGAGCGTGGGGGTGACGACCAGCGCTTCACCGTGACCACCAGAAAGGGATACTTCCTATCCCACCCCTGAGGGACCCCGGGAAGCCGGCTGGACCTTTCCCATTCCTAAAGAATCCTTCTGCGGGGGGGGGGGGGCTCCGCAGGAGGGGAAATAGCAAGAGCCTCAAAAATATGGGCCAGAAGTCTGGGGGTATCCGCAGTATCCCCACGCTCCTGCCCAGCATCAAGGTCAAAGAACTGCTGATCATCAGAGCCTACAGCGTCCTGAAAACAATCCCCCTTCTTCAAGCGGGGAATAATCAGACCAAGTGAACGGGTCACAATCATAATAATCAAAGGCCGGCGCAGCCGGCGCCAAATGCCGTCTCTTAGCTGGGGCCTACCTGGCCGCAAAGCTAGCAATCATCTTCTCAATGTTGGCCAATAATCACATACATCAGATTGCGACTGCCCGCTAATGACAGTGTCACTTGGGGTCAAAGCCAGGCGTGGGGGTGTAGGTGATGAGGCCAGCGGCGCTGATCCAGACGCCAGGGGCCCGGATTGCCGCTCAATGGCCTGCTGTGCACATAGTACACAAATAATTATCCTCCGCAAGGGATACCCCACAAACCACAACTGCCGGGGTTGCCCCAAAGGGATCCCGAGCCCGGTATCCTGGGAAGCCTCCATAAGGTGATTTTTTTTTTTTTTATGGTAGTCGCAATGACCAGTGGGAATTACGCTAATAAGCTACCCGGGATGCCCCTTAATGTCCGTTAGAGGGAGGATTTATGATTGACAAGGAATAGACCCCAATTGAGCGAGGGACCTAAGGACCAAGAGAACCCCCTTTTATCTAAGGTAAGGTATTTCCCCCAAGAGCACAATATAAGGTACCATAAAAGCACACCAAGCGCTAAATACATATAAAAGCATTCATGCACCGATAACATATAACATAAATATATATATAGTCAAAGCATATAGCACAAGAAACACACCGTCCATGAGCTGAGAGCCCCTAACGGGTTAACAGCAGTGTACCAATAAAAACGAACAGGCCCCGCAGGGCACTCACAGAGAACCGGAGGAAATGGCGTCCATCCAGCGCAGAGAGAAGAAGGAGGGCGGGCCAGCACGGATCGCGTGACGTGCGTGGCCCCACCCCCTCCCAACCATGGCTAGAGACAGCGGTACCCAGCCATTGGCTGAGGACCGCAAAGGGCGCCAGAGGAGGGCACTCTTGACTGAAAGTGAATAGAGGGAATGGCCGCGCTCCCAGCCATGCTGCGGAGCCGGCCCGTTCTTTAGGGAGCCAGCCCGCCGCCACTGAGAGCAACAGCCGTGCGGACCTGGCAAAATGAAACTAAGTGCGCACAATCATTCTCAAAACACACTCACTCACACACATGCTGGCCCGCGAAAGAACCACAATCCGCAAAATGGAGGTACAGGTCTAATGTAGCGCAGGGAAAATAAACGGACAGGGCATCCCATACCAGGATCACGAACCTGCCGGCCGCCTACCCTTTGGATCGGGTCTCACGGAGGAGCATAGCTCCTATACAGTACACCTCTAAGGTGTAACCTACCCTTACCCGGACTCACAGCCAAAGCTGGGAGGCATAGGGACTTAAGAATAAAAGTCCAGACAGAAATAGGGACAAGTGGCCGGGTGTAAACCCGGCTTACCTGCAAGGGAAGGATAGACAGCCATCTCCTTGACTTGCTTCGCCGTCTGCAGAGACTTATCTGGGGAATGCGTGGGAGGTCCCGGGTAATTATGGTCCGGGAGGGGCTTCTTTTTTCTAGTCATCTCTGCAGAAGTTCGCCCTCTACTGGACATAACCCCAGTGTAATGTCTACTTCCGAAGCAGGGTGTGAGACATACTTGGAATAAATTACAGACATAAAGGGACATCATTTTGGCACACAAGAATGTAAACTTTTAAAAATGCCATAAAAAGTGGAATTATTCTTTAAGTGGATTTTCTTTTGTGGAGGCTGATTCACTACTAACGCCAGGTATCGGCAGATGAGTATCTGTATAGCGGCGCTTAGAGCGACCTCAGTCACTCACTGTAGTAACCTGGCCAGCATTAATGAATGTGATGTATGTTGGGTGCTCTAACACCAGTACAGCGCTGCAGCAAGCAAGAGGTAGCGCCAGCTCAGTGCGAGCGACTCTCAGTGCCTCACACCATATTTAACAAAACACTAGACCCACACAGCGTCGGCGCTCTAAATCTGGACACTGTAGCACAGAGCACCAGACACTGTGTGATCAACGTCTGTTTTTGAACACCTATCCACCAGTAACAAAGCGAAAACACATGGAATTACATTGTTTAAACAGTGTGATATTAACACTTTAGTGCCAGACTTGTAATGACAATTCTGCATAAAAATAAAGAACGTAAAAAAAAAAAGTCAAAAGTGTTTGTTTGCAGCCAGGAGAGATCACAAAATGATTTGAGCAAAAAAAAAAAAAAAAAATATGTCAAACACGCTATTTAAACACAAGCAAATGAACGGCCATTGAAATGTATGGGAGAGAGACAGTGAGCGAAAGGTAATACTTGGCGCTCTGGAAGCTAGAGCGCCGGTGCTATACACTGAGCCGCCTGTAATAATACATGTGACGCTATATGGTGCTGTTTAGGGATGAGCGAATCGATCCGGACGAACCCGGATTCGATCCGAATTTCATGAAAAATTCGATTCGGATCGAATCCGAATTTCCCCATGCTTCGATCGCTCGAAGTTTTCCTTTAACATCCATTCATTTACATTACAGGCATTCTAAGATGGCGGACGGGACATGTCCAGACATCTACCCCGCTCCAGTGCATACTGGGGCAGTCACATGCAGCCTATCAGCAGCCAGCAAGCCCGGTGACGTCACAGCGCTATTTAAGGCAGCGGACATCTTGCTTTTCCTCATTTCTCTATTGCATACGTGAGAGACAGGACACTGCTGTAGTCAGGGAGAGACAGTTAGAGAGACAGGGACAGACAGGGACAGGCAGGAGATAGGCAGGAAGTCAGCGAGACGCAGGGGAAGTTAGGAAAAATCGGAGGCAGTCACGGGGAGATTTTTTTTTTTTCATCCAGCCTGAGTGTTACTGGCTGGCTGACTGGCTTTGTTCGCTGTTTCAGGCTGCTTATACACTTTTATTGTGCATATATACTGAACTGATCTCAAGTCTGCTGTGGGAAAATTACCATTTTGTAAAATCTCATTAGCCTCTGTATTTACTCTAAGTTGCACACTTATTTAAAGTAATTTGGCCTGTTTGAGCCTGCTTAGACACTTTTACTGTGCATATATACTGATCTCAGGTCTGCTGTGGGGCATCCCATTCTGTAACATACCATTAGCCTCTTTATTTCCTCTAAGCTGCACACTTATTTAAAGTAATTTGGCCTGTTGGAGCCTGCTTATCCACTGTTGCTGTGCATATATACTGATATCAGGTCTGCTGTGGGGCATCCCATTCTGTAACATACCTTTAGCCTCTGTATCTCCTCTAAGCTGCACACTTATTTAAAGTAATTTGGCCTGTTGGAGCCTGCTTATCCACTGTTGCTGTGCATATATACTGATCTCAGGTCTGCTGTGGGGCATCCCATTCTGTAACATCCCATTAGCCTCTGTATTTACTCTAAGCTACACACGTATTTAAAGTAATTTGGCCTGTTTGAGCCTGCTTAGACACTTTTACTGTGCATATATACTGATCTCAGGTCTGCTGTGGGGCATCCCATTCTGTAACATATCATTAGCCTCTGTATCTCCTCTAAGCTGCACACTTATTTAAAGTAATGTGGCCTGTTGGAGCCTGCTTATCCACTGTTGCTGTGCATATATACTGATCTCAGGTCTGCTGGGGGGCATCCCATTCTGTAACATACCATTAGCCTCTGTATCTCCTCTAAGCTGCACACTTATTTAAAGTAATTTGGCCTGTTTTAGCCTGCTTATCCACTGTTGCTGTGCATATATACTGATCTCAGGTCTGCTGTGGGGCATCCCATTCTGTAACATACCATTAGCCTATGTATCTCCTCTAAGCTGCACACTTATTTTATGTAATTTGGCCTGTTTGAGCCTGCTTAGACACTTTTACTGTGCATATATACTGATCTCAGGTCTGCTGTGGGGCATCCCATTCTGTAACATACCATTAGCCTCTGTATCTCCTCTAAGCTGCACACTTATTTAAAGTAATTTGGCCTGTTGGAGCCTGCTTATCCACTGTTGCTGTGCATATATACTGATCTCAGGTCTGCTGTGGGGCATCCCATTCTGTAACATCCCATTAGCCTCTGTATTTACTCTAAGCTGCACACCTATTTAAAGTAATTTGGCCTGTTTGAGCCTGCTTAGACACTTTTTCTGTGCATATATACTGATCTCAGGTCTGCTGTGGGGCATCCTATTCTGTAACATACCATTAGCCTCTGTATCTCCTCTAAGCTGCACACTTATTTAAAGTAATTTGGCCTGTTTGAGCCTGCTTAGACACTTTTACTGTGCATATATACTGATCTCAGGTCTGCTGTTGGGCATCCCATTCTGTAACATACCATTAGCCTCTGTATTTACTCTAAGCTGCACACTTATTTAAAGTAATTTGGCCTGTTTGAGCCTGCTTAGACACTTTTACTGTGCATATATACTGATCTCAGGTCTGCTGTGGGGCATCCCATTCTGTAACATCCCATTAGCCTCTGTATTTGCTCTAAGCTGCACACTTATTTAAAGTAATTTGGCCTGTTTGAGCCTGCTTAGACACTTTTACTGTGCATATATACTGATCTCAGGTCTGCTGTGGGGCATCCTATTCTGTAAAATACCATTAGCCTCTGTATCTCCTCTAAGCTGCACACTTATTTAAAGTAATTTGGCCTGTTGGAGCCTGCTTATCCACTGTTGCTGTGCATATATACTGATCTCAGGTCTGCTGTGGGGCATCCCATTCTGTAACATCCCATTAGCCTCTGTATTTACTCTAAGCTGCACACTTATTTAAAGTAATTTGGCCTGTTTGAGCCTGCTTATCCACTGTTGCTGTGCATATATACTGATCTCAGGTCTGCTGTGGGGCATCCTATTCTGTAACATACCATTAGCCTCTGTATCTTCTCTAAGCTGCACACTTATTTAAAGTAATTTGGCCTGTTGGAGCCTGCTTATCCACTGTTGCTGTGCATATATACTGATCTCAGGTCTGCTGTGGGGCATCCCATTCTGTAACATACCATTAGCCTCTGTATTTACTCTAAGCTGCACACTTATTTAAAGTAATTTGGCCTGTTTGAGCCTGCTTATCCACTGTTGCTGTGCATATATACTGATCTCAGGTCTGCTGTGGGGCATCCTATTCTGTAACATACCATTAGCCTCTGTATCTTCTTTAAGCTGCACACTTTTTTAAAGTAATTTGGCCTGTTGGAGCCTGCTTATCCACTGTTGCTGTGCATATATACTGATCTCAGGTCTGCTGTGGGGCATCCCATTCTGTAACATACCATTAGCCTCTGTATTTACTCCTAGCTGCACACTTATTTAAAGTAATTTGGCCTGTTTGAGCCTGCTTAGACACTTTTACTGTGCATATATACTGATCTCAGGTCTGCTGTGGGGGCATCCCATTCTGTAACATCCCATTAGCCTCTGTATTTACTCTAAGCTGCACACTTATTTAAAGTAATTTGGCCTGTTTGAGCCTGCTTAGACACTTTTACTGTGCATATATACTGATCTCAGGTCTGCTGTGGGGGCATCCCATTTGTTTTTGACCGCTTTTTATAAACCAGGCCGCAGGGCACCCCAAAGCTGCACCTTGAACCCTATCTGTTTATACTAAATAAGCAAATACATAAAAATGTCAGGCAGACAAGTGCCAGGATGTTCAAAGAGGAGTGGCAGAGGCCAAGTTTCAGCAGGCAGAGGTCGCAGCAGACTAGGGGCGAGTGGCAGCAGGAGTCACGGTGAGAGACCTGGTCTGCCAGTATCTGCTAGCGGTCGTGTCTCCACCAGTAACGCATCTGCCGTGGTAGATTGGTTAACGCGCTCATCAACAGCATCATCACAAGTTACGTCTGAGACCCCCAGTCTAGGGTCGGTAGGTTCCTCTGACACAACCCTGAGTTGGCATGCCCCGAGAGCAGTCCCTGTCCTCCCATTGCCTCTGTCCTACGCCGTTCCCTCCCCCAGCGACGTATCCTATGCTTTGGGTTCAGCTCCACTCTTTAGTGAGGAGGACGATCAGATAGAGGACAGTCAGCAGCTACTGCCCAGCCAAGAAATGGAGGTGGCTTCTTTAGCTAGGCAGACAAATAGTGATGTGGACAGTGTCGTGGGTGTTGCGAGCATTCCAGCTCCTGCGCCAAACACTGTTGACGAATCCACGAACATCAGTGACGTACAGCCACAACTCGGTGATAATGATGATGACGATGAAGCCGATCGCACTTGGGAGCCGGGTGATGAAGGGGCTTCATCGTCATCATCAGGAGAAGAGGGGTGCAGGTTGCCCCAGAGTCAGCAGTTCAGGCAGCAAGGTGTTAGCAGTATGGTTGGCAGTCAGCATGGGAGCACAATTGTAAAGCCTGGAGCCAAATGCGGCCGGGGCCAGGGTAGAGCACCTGCTGCGCAGCAGGCTACCTAATCGGGAGGTAGTGGAGCAGTGGTTCCTGGAGTTGGCGACAATAGCAGCGAATCAGTGAGGCCTGTTGGTGGGAAAAGTAGCTACTCGGCAGTGTGGCAGTTTCTCCTGAAGCATCCGCAGGAGGGTAACATGGCCACATGCATGATATGTAGGCACCACGGCCCTGCGTCAACATATGATGCGTCACCATAAAGCGACCTGGGAGAACCGAGGCTCCCAAGGGGTGGTCCAGTCTGCTTCCTCACCAAGTGGCACGCCGCTCCCAATTTCTGCCAGCCAAGGCTCCAGCAGCTCAGCCGAAGGCAGCTGTGCGTCATACCCATCCTCTGTCGCTCCTGCTCCTCCTCCTCCTCCTCCTCCAAGTCATGCATCCCGCCAGCAATCCATCAGTGAAGCCATGTCCAAGAGACAGCAGTATGCGCCCACTCATCCGACGGCGCAGAAGCTGAATGTGCTCCTGTCCAAGTTGCTGGTGCTGCAGTCGCTCCCTTTTCAGGTGGTGGACTCTACACCTTTGAGAGAACTGATGGCTTGTCCCAAGCCGTCATTTCTTTGCCAAGAAGGCAGTACCAGCGCTGCACACTTTTGTTGAACAGAAGGTGGGCCAGTCCTTGAGCCTGTCGGTGTGTAGCAAAGTGCATGGCAGCGCCGACGTCTGGAGCTGTAACTACGGTCAGGGACAGTACATGTCGTTTACGGCCCACTGGGTGAATGTGGTCCCTTTGCAGCAGCAGCAGCAACTTGGACAGGTCACGCCGCTTCGGCCTCCGCGCTCCCTGCCCGTTGGGCCTGTGACACTGTGCGACTCGGCCTCCTCATCCTCCGCCATCTCCTCACCCTCCACTGTAGGCTCAAGTCTCAGTGCCCCTCCAGTCTACCATGTGTGCAGGGCACGGAGGTGTCATGCAGTGCTTCACATGGTTTGTCTTGGCGAAAGGAGTCACACAGGGGACTTAAATTTATTCATCAGGAAATCCAAACATGGCTTACTCCAAGAAAACTTAGAATGGGAATCATGGTTACCGACAATGGTAAGAACATTTTGTCTGCGCTGCGCCAAGGAAGCCTGACCCATGCCCCCTGCATGGCTCATGTCTTCAATCTGGTTGTCAAGCGGTTTCTGAAGTGTTCCCCCCATCTGCAAGACATCCTAACAACTTCAAGGAAACTTTGCATGCACTTCAGCCACTCATACACCGCCAAACACACCCTTCTTGAGCTACAGCGTCAGAACGGTATCCCCCAACATAGTCTGATTTGCGATGTTTCCACCCGTTGGAATTCCACCCTTCACATGTTGGACCGATTATATGAACAGAGAAAAGCCATCACGGATTTCCTGATGATCCAAGCAGATAGGGGAACTCCCCTGTGTAACTTCAATGTCAACCAGTGGCAGCTCATACGTGACACCTGCTGTTTGCTCAGGCCCTTTGAGGAAGCCACTTTATTTGTCAGTCGGCAGGATTACGGGATGAACGACGTGATTCCACTGCTTCATGTACTACAGCACATGTTGGAAACCATGGCTGGTCAGGGCACTGGAGACATGGCGTTTACATCTTATGGCCACATGAACCCCGTTGGAGCTGAACTGGAGGAGGAGGAGGAAGAGGAGGAGGAGTTGCCCAGCGAAACACAGTTTAGGCTTGGCGAAATGGCTGGTTTATCTAGCGGACAGGTATGTCAGCGGACAGGAGAGGAGGAGCAGGAGCAGCCAGAGGAGCTAGAGGGTTTTGAGGAAGGCGAGACAGAGGACCCGGACACACCGTGGCAGTATGCAGTGGAGATGGAGACAGGTAGTCCATCCGAGTCACTTGCACAAATGGCAGGAAGCATGCTCACGTGCTTGCGTAGTGACCCCAGAATTGTTTCCATCTGTCGGCGGGATGACTTCTGGCTGTCCTCCTTATTGGACCCTCGCTTCCGGCACAAAATGGGGGCATTTTTTAAACCCACCGAGAGGGAGGACAAACTGAACTACTACAAAGACATTCTACGTAGGCAGTTGGCCGATGCCTATCTGCGCCATGGTCCATACTCTCGCAGGTCTGACTCGAGGGGACCTCTGCGCTCACCTTCCACTGCCATGGCTGCTGGGGGGGTTGGCAGGAGCAGCAGCAGCAGCTCCATCAGCAGCAGCCTCAGTCTTCAGTCGCTAATGAGTAGCTTTCTACACCCGCATAGTGAGGCTACTCATGAGCAGCAGGAAGACCTGGAGCAGGACCTGAACCAGCAGGTCATGTCATACTTTGACATGACCATGCCAACACATCTTGAGGATCCGCTGGACTTCTGGGCAGCCAAACTTGATTTGTGGCCGCAACTAGAAGAGTTTGCCCTGGAAAAGCTGTCCTGCCCGGCAAGTAGCGTGCCATCTGAGCGGGTGTTTAGTGCGGCGGGGGCCATAGTTACGGCGAGGAGAACTCGTCTGTCAACTAAAAATGTGGAGAGACTCACCTTTGTCAAAATGAATCAGGGATGGATCAGCCAGGATTTCCACCCACCAATGCCTGATGCATGCGACTAGATTCAGCATGGTGCCACGTTTTACACTTTCCAAATGGTGCAAAACATATTTATGTCTTTAGGCCAATTTTTGGCTCCTGCTGATGCCAACTTCAGGGTGTGCCTTCCAACCAATTTTTGGCCTCCTGCTGATGCCAACTTCAGGGTGTGCCTTTCAGCCAATGTTTGGCCTCCTGCTGCTGCTGCTGCTTGCAACTCCAGGGTGTGATGCATCCAATTTTTGGGCTCCTGCTGCCAACTCCAGTGTCTCTTTAAAGTAATGTTTGGGCTCCTGCTGCTGCTGCTGCCAACTCCAGGGTGTGATTCATCCAATTTTTGGGCTCCTGCTGCTAACTCCAGTGTCTCTTTAAAGTAATGTTTGGGCTCCTGCTGCTGCTGCCAACTCCAGGGTGTGATTCATCCAATTTTTGGGCTCCTGCTGCCAACTCCAGTGTCTCTTTAAAGTAATGTTTGGGCTCCTGCTGCTGCTGCCAACTCCAGGGTGTGTCAGTCAATTTTTGGGCTCCTGCTGCCAACTCCAGTGTCTCTTTCAAGCTATGTTCGGGCTCCTGCTGCTGCTGCTTGCAACTCCAGGGTGTGATTCATCCAATTTTTGGGCTCCTGCTGCCAACTCCAGTGTCTCTTTAAAGGTGTGTCAGTCAATTTTTGGGCTCCTGCTGCCAACTTCAGTGTCTCCTTAAAGTAATGTTTGGGCTCCTGCTGCTGCTGCTGCCAACTCCAGGGTGTGATTCATCCAATTTTTGGGCTCCTGCTGCCAACTCCAGTGTCTCTTTAAAGTAATGTTTGGGCTCCTGCTGCTGCTGCCAACTCCAGGGTGTGATTCATCCAATTTTTGGGCTCCTGCTGCCAACTCCAGTGTCTCTTTAAAGTAATGTTTGGGCTCTTGCTGCTGCTGCTGCCAACTCCAGGGTGTGATTCATCCAATTTTTGGGCTCCTACTGCCAACTCCAGTATCTCTTTAAAGTAATGTGTGGGCTGCTGCTGCTGCTTGCAACTCCAGGGTGTGATTCATCCAATTTTTGGGCTCCTGCTGCCAACTCCAGTGTCTCTTTAAAGTAATGTCTGGGCTCCTGCTGCTGCTGCTGCCAACTCCAGGGTGTGTCAGTCAACTTTTGGGCTCCTGCTGCCAACTCCAGTGTCTCTTTAAAGTAATGTTCGGGCTCCTGCTGCTGCTTGCAACTCCAGGGTGTGATTCATCCAATTTTTGGGCTCCTGAAGTCAACCCCAGTGTCTCTTTAAAGTAATGTTCGGGCTCGTACTGCTGCTGCTGCCAACTCCAGGGTGTGATTCATCCAATTTTTGGACTCCTGAAGCCAACCCCAGTGTCTCTTTAAAGTAATGTTTGGGCTACTGCTGCTGCTGCTTGCCACTCCAGGGTGTGATTCATCCAATTTTTGGGCTCCTGCTGCCAACTCCAGTGTCTCTTTAAAGTAATGTTTGGGCTCCTGCTGCTGCTGCTGCCAACTCCAGGGTGTGATTCATCCAATTTTTGGGCTCCTGCTGCCAACTCCAGTGTCTCTTTAAAGTAATGTTTGGGCTCCTGCTGCTGCTGCTGCCAACTCCAAGGTGTGTCAGTCAATTTTTGGGCTCCTGCTGCCAACTCCGGTGTTTCTTTAAAGGTGTGTAAGTCAATTTTTGGGCTCCTGCTGCCAACTCCAGTGTCTCTTTAAAGTAATGTTTGGGCTCCTGCTGCTGCTGCTGCTGTCAACTCCAGGGTGTGATTCATCCAATTTTTGGGCTCCTGCTGACAACTCCAGTGTCTCTTTAAAGTAATGTTTGGGCTGCTGCTGCTGCTTGCAACTCCATGGTGTGATTCATCCAATTTTTGGGCTCCTGAAGCCAACCCCAGTGTCTCTTTAAAGTAATGTTTGGGCTACTGCTGCTGCTGCTTGCAACTCCAGGGTGTGATTCATCCAATTTTTGGGCTCCTGCTGCCAACTCCAGTGTCTCTTTAAAGTAATGTTTGGGCTCCTGCTGCTGCTGCTGCTGCCAACTCCAGGGTGTGATTCATCCAATTTTTGGGCTCCTACTGCCAACTCCAGTGTCTCTTTAGAGTAATGTTTGGGCTGCTGCTGCTGCTTGCAACTCCAGGGTGTGATTCATCCAATGTTTGGGCTCCTGCTGCCAACTCCAGTGTCTCTTTAAAGTAATGTTTGGCTCCTGCTGCTGCTGCTGCCAACTCCAGGGTGTGATTCATCCAATTTTTGGGCTCCTGCTGCCAACTCCAGTGTCTCTTTAAAGTAATGTTCGGGCTCCTTCTGCTGCTTGCAACTCCAGGGTGTGATTCATCCAATTTTTGGGCTCCTGAAGCCAACCCCAGTGTCTCTTTAAAGTAATGTTTGGGCTCCTGCTGCTGCTGCTGCTTGCAACTCCAGGGTGTGATTCATCCAATTTTTGGGCTCCTGCTGCCAACTCCAGTGTCTCTTTAAAGTAATGTCTGGGCTCCTGCTGCTGCTGCTGCCAACTCCAGGGTGTGTCAGTCAACTTTTGGGCTCCTGCTGCCAACTCCAGTGTCTCTTTAAAGTAATGTTCGGGCTCCTGCTGCTGCTTGCAACTCCAGGGTGTGATTCATCCAATTTTTGGGCTCCTGAAGTCAACCCCAGTGTCTCTTTAAAGTAATGTTCGGGCTCGTACTGCTGCTGCTGCCAACTCCAGGGTGTGATTCATCCAATTTTTGGACTCCTGAAGCCAACCCCAGTGTCTCTTTAAAGTAATGTTTGGGCTACTGCTGCTGCTGCTTGCCACTCCAGGGTGTGATTCATCCAATTTTTGGGCTCCTGCTGCCAACTCCAGTGTCTCTTTAAAGTAATGTTTGGGCTCCTGCTGCTGCTGCTGCCAACTCCAGGGTGTGATTCATCCAATTTTTGGGCTCCTGCTGCCAACTCCAGTGTCTCTTTAAAGTAATGTTTGGGCTCCTGCTGCTGCTGCTGCCAACTCCAAGGTGTGTCAGTCAATTTTTGGGCTCCTGCTGCCAACTCCGGTGTTTCTTTAAAGGTGTGTAAGTCAATTTTTGGGCTCCTGCTGCCAACTCCAGTGTCTCTTTAAAGTAATGTTTGGGCTCCTGCTGCTGCTGCTGCTGTCAACTCCAGGGTGTGATTCATCCAATTTTTGGGCTCCTGCTGACAACTCCAGTGTCTCTTTAAAGTAATGTTTGGGCTGCTGCTGCTGCTTGCAACTCCATGGTGTGATTCATCCAATTTTTGGGCTCCTGAAGCCAACCCCAGTGTCTCTTTAAAGTAATGTTTGGGCTACTGCTGCTGCTGCTTGCAACTCCAGGGTGTGATTCATCCAATTTTTGGGCTCCTGCTGCCAACTCCAGTGTCTCTTTAAAGTAATGTTTGGGCTCCTGCTGCTGCTGCTGCTGCCAACTCCAGGGTGTGATTCATCCAATTTTTGGGCTCCTACTGCCAACTCCAGTGTCTCTTTAGAGTAATGTTTGGGCTGCTGCTGCTGCTGCTTGCAACTCCAGGGTGTGATTCATCCAATGTTTGGGCTCCTGCTGCCAACTCCAGTGTCTCTTTAAAGTAATGTTTGGCTCCTGCTGCTGCTGCTGCCAACTCCAGGGTGTGATTCATCCAATTTTTGGGCTCCTGCTGCCAACTCCAGTGTCTCTTTAAAGTAATGTTCGGGCTCCTTCTGCTGCTTGCAACTCCAGGGTGTGATTCATCCAATTTTTGGGCTCCTGAAGCCAACCCCAGTGTCTCTTTAAAGTAATGTTTGGGCTCCTGCTGCTGCTTGCAACTCCAGGGTGTGATTCATCCAATTTTTGGGCACCTGCTGCCAACTCCAGTGTCTCTTTAAAGTAATTTTTGGGCTGCTGCTGCTGCTGCTTGCAACTCCAGGGTGTGATTCATCCAATTTTGGGCTCCTGAAGCCAACCCCAGTGTCTCTTTAAAGTAATGTTTGGGCTCCTGCTGCTGCTGCTTGCAACTCCAGGGTGGGATTCATCCAATCTTTGGGCTCGTGCAGCCAACTGCAGTGTCTCTTTCAAGCTATGTTAGGGCTCCTGCTTCTGCTGCTGCTGCTGCTTGCAACTCCAGGGTGTGATTCATCCAATTTTTGGGCTCCTGAAGCCAACCCCAGTGTCTCTTTAAAGTAATGTTTGGGCTACTGCTGCTGCTGCTTGCAACTCCAGGGTGTGATTCATCCAATTTTTGGCCTCCTGCTGCCAACTCCAGTGTCTCTTTAAAGTAATGTTTGGGCTGCTTCTGCTGCTTGCAACTCCAGGGTGTGATTCATCCAATTTTTGGGCTCCTGCTGCCAACTCCAGTGTCTCTTTAAAGTAATGTTTGGCTACTGCTGCTGCTGCTTGCAACTCCAGGGTGTGATTCATCCAATTTTTGGGCTCCTGCTGCCAACTCCAGTGTCTCTTTAAAGTAATGTTTGGGCTCCTGCTGCTGCTGCTGCTGCCAACTCCAGGGTGTGATTCATCCAATTTTTGGGCTCCTACTGCCAACTCCATTGTCTCTTTAGAGTAATGTTTGGGCTGCTGCTGCTGCTGCTTGCAACTCCAGGGTGTGATTCATCCAATGTTTGGGCTCCTGCTGCCAACTCCAGTGTCTCTTTAAAGTAATGTTTGGCTACTGCTGCTGCTGCTTGCAACTCCAGGGTGTGATTCATCCAATTTTTGGGCTCCTGCTGCCAACTCCAGTGTCTCTTTAAAGTAATGTTTGGGCTCCTGCTGCTGCTGCCAACTCCAGGGTGTGATTCATCCAATTTTTGGGCTCCTGCTGCCAACTCCAGTATTTCTTTAAAGTAATGTTTGGCTACTGCTGCTGCTGCTTGCAACTCCAGGGTGTAATTCATCCAATTTTTGGGCTCCTGCTGCCAACTCCAGTGTCTCTTTAAAGTAATGTTCGGGCTCCTTCTGCTGCTTGCAACTCCAGGGTGTGATTCATCCAATTTTTGGGCTCCTGAAGCCAACCCCAGTGTCTCTTTAAAGTAATGTTTGGGCTCCTGCTGCTGCTGCTTGCAACTCCAGGGTGGGATTCATCCAATTTTTGGGCTCCTGCTGCCAACTCCAGTGTCTCTTTAAAGTAATGTTTGGGCTGCTGCTGCTGCTGCTTGCAACTCCAGGGTGTGATTCATCCAATTTTTGGGCTCCTGATGCCAACTCCAGTGTCTCTTTCAAGCTATGTTTGGGCTGCTGCTGCTGCTGCTTCTGCTGCTTGCAACTCCAGGGTGTGATTCATCCAATTTTTAGGCTCCTGCTGCCAACTCCAGTATCTCTTTAAAGTAATGTTTGGGCTCCTGCTGCTGCTGCTGCCAACTCCAGGGTGTGATTCATCCAATTTTTGGGCTCCTGCTGCCAACTCCAGTATCTCTTTAAAGTAATGTTTGGGCTGCTGCTGCTGCTTGCAACTCCAGGGTGTGATTCATCCAATTTTTGGGCTCCTGCTGCCAACTCCAGTGTCTCTTTAAAGTAATGTTTGGCTACTGCTGCTGCTGCTTGCAACTCCAGGGTGTGATTCATCCAATTTTTGGGCTCCTGCTGCCAACTCCAGTGTCTCTTTAATGTAATGTTTGGGCTCCTGCTGCTGCCAACTCCAGGGTGTGATTCATCCATTTTTGGGCTCCTGCTGCCAACTCCAGTATCTCTTTAAAGTAATGTTTGGCTACTGCTGCTGCTGCTTGCAACTCCAGGGTGTGATTCATCCAATTTTTGGGCTCCTGCTGCCAACTCCAGTGTCTCTTTAAAGTAATGTTCGGGCTCCTTCTGATGCTTGCAACTCCAGGGTGTGATTCATCCAATTTTTGTGCTCCTGCTGCCAACTCCAGTGTCTCTTTAAAGTAATGTTTGGGCTGCTGCTGCTGCTTGCAACTCCAGGGTGGGATTCATCCAATTTTTGGGCTCCTGCTGCCAACTCCAGTGTCTCTTTAAAGTAATGTTCGGCTACTGCTGCTTGCAACTCCAGGGTGTGATTCATCCAATTTTTGGGCTCCTGCTGCCAACTCCAGTGTCTCTTCAAAGTAATGTTCGCGCTCCTGCTGCTGCTGCTGCCAACTCCAGGGTGTGATTCATCCAATTTTTGGGCTCCTGCTGCCAACTCCAGTGTCTCTTTAAAGTAATGTTTGGGCTGCTGCTGCTGCTTGCAACTCCAGGGTGTGATTCATCCAATTTTTGGGCTCCTGAAGCCAACCCCAGTGTCTCTTTATAGTAATGTTTGGGCTCCTGCTGCTGCTGCTTGCAACTCCAGGGTGTGATTCATCCAATCTTTGGGCTCCTGCAGCCAACTCCAGTGTCTCTTTCAAGCTATGCTTGGGCTCCTGCTGCTGCTGCTGCTTGCAACTCCAGGGTGTGATTCATCCAATTTTTGGGCGCCTGCTGCCAACTCCAGTGTCTCTTTCAAGCTATGTTTGGGCTGCTGCTGCTGCTGCTTGCAACTCCAGGGTGTGATTCATCCAATTTTTGGGCTCCTGCTGCCAACTCCAGTGTGTCTTTCAAGCTATGTTTGGGCTCCTGCTGCTGCTTGCAACTCCAGGGTGTCATTCAGCCAATTTTTGGGCTCCTGCTGCTCCTGCTGCCAACTCCAATGTCTCTTTGAGCCAAATCCAATGTTTGGGCTCCTGCCGCTGCCAGCTCCAGGGTGTGTTTTTCAGGCAATATAGGGGCCCCTCATAGTGATGCCACCTCAAATCTCTGTAATTGTGCCGCTCTGCGATTCTAATAGCGATGCCTCTGATCTGCATGTCCTAATTATTTACAGTATTATTTCAGTAACCCAGCACGCATCCTATGCGTGTTACAGCAAGGCAGAATGGTTTACAACCCTATTGAGGCTCTAGGAGGCTCAGAAATAGCCGCTTTTAATAGCGATTCGTCGCGAATAAATTCGGGTCGAAACGATTTTTGTCGGAAAATTCGGCGAATCAGTCGAATCGAATTTTTCAAAATTTCGCTCATCTCTAGTGCTGTTAGAGTCGCTCACCAAATTCGCTTTCATAAATGTGGTTTTGCCTACAGCGCCCATCGTTCACCAGGCGCTGCTTGCCGCTACGAGGCACTACCTGCCGCTATCCCTTCTTAAATAACCCCCTAAGATAGCAATGGCCGTGGTCATACACAGGCAGGCTGATTCATCACTAACGCCAGGTAGTGACAGATGAGCGTCTGTAGCAGGCATTTCAGAGCGTCCGCTAGTAGTCACTGTGTTAGGCTGTGGGTCGCTAGTTCTTAGCGACTCAGTCGCTGTTCAGTAATGTTGAATACATTGTGATGAGTCGCTATTTGACCAGTACAGCGCTGTATGGGAGCGCATGTTAGCGACTGGTCAGTGCGACAGACTCACAACATATTCAGCAAAAAATCATCCTCACAAAACTCTGGCGCAGAAAAATGCTTCTCTGAAGCCCAGAGTGCCGGAGGCTGTGTGTTTAAAGTCTGTTTTTCAGCATATATCCACTAGTCACAAAGTGAAAACATATGGAATTACATTGTAATAACATTGTAACATGAACACATTAATGCCAGACCTGTAATGTCATTTCTGCAGAAATATATAAAACATGAAAAAATGTTGAAAAAACTGCATTTTCAATGGCAGAAGAGGTCACAACATTATTTAAGTTATTTAAGTTTAAAAAAAAAAAACCCAGTTTAAAGACAAGAAAAGTATCGTCCATTGAAATGTATGGGAGAGCGACAGGTAGCGACAGGTAATATCTAGCACTGTGCAATGCTGAACGCCGGCGCTGTTCACTGAGGCTGGGATAATGATGAATCGGACGCTACATGGGGTTATCCAAGTCGCTCAACAGATTCTGCTTGATAATTGTGTAATTGCTGCCGTGTCCGGCGTTCACCTGTCGCTACCTCTCATTTACAAGGCACTACCTGACGCTATCCCTTCATGAAAAAAGCCCTGGATGTGCATTTTTTTTTTTTTTTTACTACAGGTTCATTTTCTTTACAGCTATGAACTGCATAACTTTCACGGAGATGTTTGTTTTACAGCAGCGCTGATAACTGCTACAAGCCATTGCTAATAAAGATTCTAATAAAAACTTTCCTAAATGCTTGCTTTTCAGATAACCAGAATGTTTCCACAATCCTCCGTCCTTGTGATTCCTGCGATCGTCTTGATCCTCTGCCATGCATCCTCATGTCAAAACTGGGAAACTTTTAGGAGAGCGCATGTTGGAGTCCCATATAACATGAGATGCAACGTTGAAATGCAAAGAGTGCCGTTCAACTGCAAGGCCACCAACACCTTCATCCTCGCCTCTGAGCAGACAGTGATAAATCTCTGCAAAAGGACGGGAAACAATGATAATGTATTAAGCAATGGAGTCTTCAACTTGATCAACTGCATTGAAAAGAAGTCCTGCAAATATATAGAGAAAAAAATACGTGATAAAATATGTGTGACGTGCCGGGATGAACTTCCTGTGCATTTACAGGGTGTGGGGAGATGTTAGGGACAAGCAATCAGCATCCAACTGCTTTAATTTGATATTTTTCTGCTGCAACATGATCAGCTGGTATTTGGGGGATAAATGTAGCCTTAAAGATTAGCATCAACAATTATTACACAATTTGAAATAAAGATGAAGGAAATATTAATTAAAGTGCAGAGAGTTATCTGAGGTTTATGTCTTTTATGGAAAAAAAAAGTTGTAAACAAATGACAACCTCCTTACTGGGTATTCAGTAAAGCATGAAGAGGTCCCCCACATAAGGTTTAAAGGCTCTGCATTTAAAAGGGGACACACACCTATATCCTCACTAATGGGTGTGGGGCCGGCCGGGACCGCATTGTGACAAGCTCGGAGGGGGGCATCCAGATTTCCATTCTGAGTGTGGTTGAACTAGGAATGGCATGATGCAGCTTTACGAGTCATGAGCATGCTCTACTGTGGTCAGAGATAGTTACGGAGCCACTTTGGCTTGCTGTGCTCACTTGTGCTGAAAGCACCAAGGGACAAAGTGGTTGTTAGACCACCTTTTTGTGTGGTCCTGGAGGAACAAAATTGGAGAGGAGGGGCAAATGTTGCAGACCTACTACAGCTTCTACAAGAAATGGAGGAGAGGTGGACTGGATACCCATGAGGTGAGCTGCTTGCTGCCTTCTAATTGTGGTTGTCTGGACTGTTTCCCTATAGGGTGCTGCTATTTACAAATGGTTTACAAACCAGCCCATGGCAGGATCAGGGGACTAAAAAGAAAAAAATACCCCTAAGTAAACCAAATAACTATAAGAATTTCACCAGATTAAAAAAAATATATTTTGATCCATTCCTTTTCGAGTTGAAAAGTCTATCACCTCTTGGATGGTCCCCCTGAAATACTACATAAGGGGCCATTTTAAAAAAATAAGGTTACCATTAGAGATGAGCGAATCGATTCTGACGAACACGAGTTCGTTATGAATTTCATGAAATATTCGATTTGTTACGATTCCGAATATCGCCGTGATTTGATCGCTCGAATCACTTCCTTAAAACACCATTTTCTGCTATACAACCCATCTAAGATGGTGGATCAGGACATGTTCCATGGGGCAAGGAATCCTGGGTAGGTGTCACATGCTACCTATCAGCAGACAGGCTTACCGATGATGTCACAGCCCCATATAAACTGTGGCCATCTTGCGGAAGATCATTCTGACACTGTATTGCGGCCAGAGCAGATCAGGCAGGGAGAGAGCGAGGGACAGATAGACAGACAGATAGATAGATAGACACAGAGAGGGAGAGATAGATAGATAGATAGATAGATAGATAGATAGATGGAACAGAAGAAGCGAGGGACAGATAGAGAAGGAGAGAGCCTGTGACAGTGACAGATAAACACAGGGACAGTTTAAAGTGTTTGCTTTAGCTTCCAAGCCTATTTAGTGTTAATAACACACCTGCCTATTTAGCTTTTCCTTTACCTGGTGTCATTCTTTAAAAAGCATGCTAGCATTAATATTTCAAGACTACCTGTCTAATAACTGCTTGCATTTTATAATCAAGGTCACTTTTCCACAATCAAAGGAGCCCACCTCTGTATGTGAGGACGGGGGCATCCCAAACACTAGCATTAATATTTCAAGACTACCTGTCTAATAACTGCTTGTCTTTTGTAAGCAAAGTCACTTTTCCACAATCAAAGGAGGCCACCTCTGTATGTGAAAAGAGGGCATCCCAAACACTAGCATAAATATTTCAAGACTACCTGTCTAATAACTGCTTGCTTTTTTTAATCAACGTTACTTTTCCACAATCAAATGGAGCCCACCTCTGTATGTGAGGAGGGGGCATCCCAAACACTAGCATAAATATTTCAAGACTACCTGTGTACTAACTGGTTGCATTTTGTAAGCAAAGTCACTTTTTAAGCAAACTTTGCCTTTCGGGGGGGGGCATCCCAAATACTAGCACGTGTCTTTTAAGAGTGCCTGCCTACTAACCTTTTGCCTTTTGTATAAAAAAGTCTGGTTTACAAGTTTAAAGCACCATTGCCTTTCAGTGGGGGGGGGGGGCATTGTCAGTGCTACCACTTTTCTTTTAAGAGTACCTGCCTACTAACCTTTTTGCCTTTTGTATAAAAAAAAGTCTAGTTTACAAGTTTAAAGCACCCATTGCCTTTCACTGGGGGCCATTGTCAGTGCTACCACTTATCTTTTAAGAGTACCTGCCTACTAATCTTTTGCCTTTTGTATAAAAATGTCTGGTTTACAAGTTTAAAGCACCCATTGCCTTTCACCGGAGGGGCATTCCGAATACTAGCGCTTTTAATAGTACCTGCATCTTTACCTTTTTTACAAAAACCACGTTTTAAAACTGCCTGTGGTGCATTTAACGCTAACCAGGGGCATCCTGTGTAAGACCATCTGACAGTGTCTTTTTGCATTAGCCTTTAGCTACAGTGTCTGCCTATTTTGATCAAATTTTTCTACACACCTGCTGTTACAAAAATACTGTTCTAGGTGTAGTGTAGTATATTGTTTTCCCCTCCTAAACGCAGTAAAAATGTCAGGCAGAGATGTGCACCGAGGAGAGGCCTAGATTCATCAGGCAGAGGTCGCAGCAGACTAGGGGCAAGTGGCAGCAGGAGTCGCGGTGAGAGGCCTGATCTCCCGGGATCTGCTAGCGGTCGTGTCTCGACCAGCAACGCATCTGCCGTCATCTATTGGTTAACGCGGTCATCCACCTCATCAAAAGTGACATCTGACACCCCCAGTCAACAGTCCGTAGGTTCCTCGGACAAAACCCTGAGTTGGCATGGCCCGGGAGCAGCCCCTGTCCTTCCATTGCCTCTGTCCTACACCCACCCTCCAGCTGCCGTATCTTATGCTTTGGGTTCAGCTCCACTATTCTTTGAGGATGATGTGTTAGAGGACAGTCAGCAGCTACTGCCCAGCCAAGAAATGGAGGAGACATCCGCCGCTTCTTCCGCTAGGCAGATAAACAAATAAGGAGAGTGGTGTGGTGAGCGTTCCGTCTCCTGCAGCACACGCTCTTGTGCAAACCGAGGAGGACATCAGTGATGTGACACAACTCGATGATGATGATGATGATGATGATGATGAAGCCGATCGCACTTGGGAGCCCGGTGCAGAAGGGGCTTCATCATCATCAGGAGAAGAGGGTCCCAGGTTGCCCCAGAGTCAGCAGCTGAGGCCGCAAGGTGGTAGTAGGGTTGGCAGTCAGCATGGTGGCAGTAGGGGGTGGCAGTCAGCATGGTGGCAGAATTGGGATGTCTGGAGCCACTCGTGGCTGGGGGCGAGGTAGGGAGGGAAAATTAGCTACTCGGCAGTGTGGCACTTTTTCATCAAGCATCCGCAGGAGGGTAACCTGGCCACATGCAAGATGTGTAGCCAGAAGGTCAAACGTGGCCTGGGCTGCAATGTTGGTACCACGGTCCTGCGGCAACACATGCAGCGTCACCATAAAGCGGCCTTGGAGAACCGAGGGGGTCCAGCCTGCTGCGTCAGCCAGTGCCACGCCACTTCCAGTTTCACCCAGCCAAGGCTCCAGCACCTCAGCCGAAGGTAGCTGTGCATCATACCCATCCTCTGCCGCTCCAGATGTTCCCGCTCCTCCTACTAAAAGTCGCTTTCCCACCAGCAATCCATCAGCAATCCATGTCCAAGAGACAACAGTATGTGCACACTCATCCTAAATGTGCTCCTGTCCAAGTTGCTGGTGCTGCAGTCCCTCCCTTTTACGGTGGTGGACTCTGCACCTTTCAGAGAGCTGAGTCCACCAGGTGGAGAGGCCCAAGCCATCATTTCTTTGCAAAGAAGGCAGTAGCAGCCTGCACAAATTGAGCAGAAGGTGAGCCAGTCCTTGAGCCTGTCGGTGTGCACCAAAGTGCACGGCAGCGCCGACATCTGGAGCTGTAACTATGGTCAGATGAATGTGGTTCCTGCACAGCAACTTGGACAAGTCACACCGCTTCAGCCTTCACGCTCCAAGGCCGTTTTGCCTGTCACGGTGTGCGACTCTGCCTCCTCATCCTCCGCTGTCTCCTCAGCCTCCACTGTACGGTCAATTCTAAATGCCCTTTCAGCCTACTATGTGTGCAGGGCACGGTGGTGTCACGCTGTGCTTCACATGGTTGGCCTTGGTGAACGGAGTCACACAGGGGAGGAGCTCCTGAAATTCATTCATCAAGAAATCAAAACATGGCTTACTCCACGAAAATTGGAAATGGGTACCATGGTGACTGACAATGGGAGTAACATCTTGTCTGCACTGCGACAAGGAAGCCTGAGCCATGTGCCCTGTATGGCACACGTGTTCAACCTAGTTGTCAAGCGTTTTCTGAAGTCTTCCCCCATCTGCAAGACATCCTAACAACAGGAAGGAAACTCTGTATGCACTTCAGCCACACATACACCACCAAGCACACCCTTCTTGAGCTACAGCGTCAGAACAGTATCCCCCAACATAGTCTGATTTGCAATGTTCCCACCCGTTGGAATTCCACCCTACATATGTTAAATCGCCTATACGAACAGAGGAAAGCCATCACTGATTTCTTGATGATCCAAGCAGATAGGGGGACTCCCCTGTGTAACTTTAATGTGAACCAGTGGCAGCTCATATGTGACACCTGCCGTTTGCTCAGGCCCTTTGAGGAAGCCACTTTATTTGTCAGTCGCCAGGATTACGGCATGAACAACATGATTCCGTTGCTTCATGTAATACAACACATGTTGGAAACCATGGCTGGTCAGGGCACTGGAGACATGGTGCATACATTTCACGGCCACATAAACCCCGTGGGAGCGGAGGAGGAGGAGGAGGAGCAGCACAGTGAAGCACAGTTTAGTTTTGGCAAAATGGGCGGTTTATCTAGTCATCTGACAGGAGAGGAGGATCAGGAGCAGCCAGTGGAGCTAGCGGGTTGTGAGGAAGGCGAGACAGAGGACCCAGACATACCGTGGCAGTATGCAGTGGAGATGGAGACAGGTAGTCCCTCCGAGTCACTTACACAAATGGCACGATGCATGCTCACGTGCTTGCGTAGTGACCGCAGAATTGTCTCCATTTTTCTGCGGGATGACTACTGGCTCTCCACCTTATTGGACCCTCGCTACCAGCACAAAATGGGGGCATTTTTTACACCCGCTGAGAGGGAGGACAAACTGACCTACTACAAAGACATTCTACGTAGTCAGCTGGCCGATACCTATCTGCGCCATGGTCCATACTCTCGCAGGTCTGACTCAGGGGGACCACTGCGCTCACCTTCCACTGCCATGGCTGCGGGGGGGGGTGGCAGGAGCAGCAGCTACATCAGCAGCAGCCTCAGTCTTCAGTCGCTAATGAGTAGCTTTCTGCACCCGCATAGTGAGGCTACTCATGAGCAGCAGGAAGACCTGGAGCAGGGCCTGAACCAGCAAGTCGTGTCATACCTTGAAATGACCATGCCAATGCACCTTGAGGATCCATTGGACTTCTGGGCAGCCAAACTTGACTTGTGGCCGCAACTGGGAGAGTTTGCCATGGGAAAGCTGTCCTGCCCGGCCAGTAGTGTGCCATCTGAGCGGGTCTTTAGTGCTGCGGGTGCCATAGTAATGCCAAGGAGAACTCGCCTGTCCACAAAAAATGTGAAGAGACTCACCTTTGTGAAGATGAATCAGGCATGGATCAGCCAGGATTTCCACCCCACCAATAGCTGATGCATGCGAGTAGCTGATGCATGGTAGCTCCTTCTGCTGCTGCCAACTCCTGGGTGTGTCTTTCAGGCAATATATGAGCTCCCTATGCTGCTGCCAACTCCAATGTGTTTTTCAGGCAATATATGGGCTCCCTATGCTGCTGCTAAGTCCAGAGTGTGTCTTTCAGGCAATATGGGCTCCTAATGCTACTGCTGCTGCTGCTGCTGCCAACCCCTGGGTGTGTCTTTCAGGCAATATATGGGCTCCTAATGCTGCTGCCAACTCCAATGTGTTTTTCAGGCAATACATGAGCTCCCTATGCTGCTGCCAACTACTGGGTGTGTCTTTCAGGCAATATATGAGCTCCCTATGCTGCTGCCAACTCCAATGTGTTTTTCAGGCAATATATGTGCTCCTAATGCTGCTGCTGCTGCCAACTCCTGGGTGTGTCTTTCAGGCAATATATGAGCTCCCTATGCTGCTGCCAACTCCTTGGTGTGTCTTTCAGGCAATATATGAGCTCCCTATACTGCTGCCAACTCCAATGTGTTTTTCAGGCAATATATGGGCTCTCTATGCTGCTGCCAAGTCCAGAGTGTGTCTTTCAGGCAATATATGGGCTCCTAATGCTACTGCTTCTGCTGCTGCTGCCAACTCCTGGGTGTGTCTTTCAGGCAATATATGGGCTCCTAATGCTGCTGCCAACTCCGTGTTTTTCAGGCAATATATGAGCTCCTAATGCTGCTGCTGCCAACTCCTGGGTGTGTCTTTCAGGCAATATATGAGCTCCCTATGCTGCTGCCAACTCCTGGGTGTGTCTTTCAGGCAATATATGAGCTCCCTATGCTGCTGCCAACTCCAATGTTTTTTTCAGGCAATATATGAGCTCCCTATGCTGCTGCCAACTCCAATGTGTTTTTCAGGCAATATATGGGCTTCCTATGCTGCTGCCAAGTCCAGAGTGTGTCTTTCAGGCAATATATGAGCTCCTAATGCTGCTGCCAAGTCCAGAGTGTGTCTTTCAGGCAATATATGAGCTCCCTATGCTGCTGCCAACTCCAATGTGTTTTTCAGGCAATATATGGGCTCCTAATGCTGCTGCTGCTGCTGCCAACTCCTGAGTGTGTCTTTCCGGCAACATATGGGCTCCCTATGCTGCTGCCAAGTCCAGAGTGTGTCTTTCAGGCAATATATGGGCTCCCTATGCTGCTGCTGCTGCCAACTCCTGGGTGTGTCTTTCAGGCAATATATGAGCTGCCTATGCTGCTGCCAACTCCAATGTGTTTTTCAGGCAATATATGGGCTCCCTATGCTGCTGCCAAGCCCAGAGTGTGTCTTTCAGGCAATATATGAGCTCCCTATGCTGCTACCAACTCCTGGGTGTGTTTTTCAGGCAATATATGGTCTCCAAATGCTGCTGCCAACTCCAGTGTCTCTTTCAGGCAATAAATGGGCTCCCTATGCTGCTGCCAACTCCTGGGTGTGTTTTTCAGGCAATATATGGGCTCCCAATGCTGCTGCCAACGCCAATGTGCTTTTCTGGCAATATATGGGCTCCCTATGCTACTGCCAACTCCAGGGTGTGTTTTTCAGGCAATATATGGGCTCCCTATGCTGCTGCCAAATCCAGAGTGTGTCTTTCAGGCAATATATGAGCTCCCTATGCTGCTGCTGCTGCCAACTCCTGGGTGTGTCTTTCAGGCAATATATGAGCTCCCTATGCTGCTGTCAACTCGTGGGTGTGGCTTTCAGGCAATATATGGGCTCCCAATGCTGCTGCCAACTCCAATGTGTTTTTCAGGCAATATATGGGCTCATAATGCTGCTGCCAACTCCTGGGTGTGTCTTTCAGGCAATATATGGGCTCCTAATGCTGCTGCCAACTCATTGGTGTGTCTTTCAGGCAATATATGAACTCCCTATGCTTCTGCCAACTCCTGGGTGTGTCTTTCAGGCAACATATGAGCTCCCTATACTGCTGCCAACTCCTGGGTGTGTCTTTCAGGCAATATACGGGCTCCTAATGCTGCTGCCAACTCCTGGGTGTGTCTTTCAGGCATATATGCACTCCCTATGCTGCTGCCAACTCCTGGGAGTGTCTTTAAGACAATATATGAGCTCCCTATGCTGCTGCCAACTCCTGGGAATGTCTTTCAGGCAATATATGAGCTCCCTATGCTGCTGCCAAGTCCTGGGTGTGTCTTTCAGGCAATATATGGTCTCCTAATGCTGCTGCCAACTCCAGTGTCTCTTTCAGGCAATATATGAGCTCCCTATGCTGCTGCCAATTCCTGGGTGTGTCTTTCAGGCAATATATGGTCTCCAAATGCTGCTGCCAACTCCAGTGTCTCTTTCAGGCAATATATGGGCTCCTAATGCTGCTGCCAACTCCAATGTGTCTTTCGACAATATATGGGCTCCCTATGCTGCTGCCAAATTCAGGGTGTGTTTTTCAGGCAATATATGGGCTCATCATGCTGATGCCACCTCAAGGCTCTGTAATTGTGCCGTTCTGCGACAGCAAATCTAATAGCGACACCTCTGATCTGCATGTCATACTTCTTTACAATAGTATTTCACTAACCCAGCATGCATCCTATGCATGTTACAGCCAAGCAAAACGTTCTGCAACCCTACGGAGGCTCTCGGACGCCCAGAAATAGCCGCTTTTAATAGCGATTCGTCGCGAATAAATTAGGACCGAAACGATTTTTCCCGGAAAATTCGGCCGAATCGAATTTTTCAGAAGTTCACTCATCTCTAGTTACCATTGCACGTGAAAAATTCTGCACAGCACCTGCAGCATTTCTCCATCACATAACAAGTATTAAGTTCCATCAAAACTCAAGGGCAAAAACAAAAAAAATATGGATGTCGCACTGACAGTTGAAGAAACACTGGGGCTGATGCCCATCAGGGTATGTCTTTGACTCCCTCCAGGAGTGTAACTACAGGAGCTGTGACTGCACTGGGGCCCACAAGGTCAGGGGGCAGCACCATTGTTGCTCTTCATCCCGTTTATGAACTCTATGCTAGCCTGGCATCAATGATGCACCATGTGTCTCCCAAATTCAAACATTAGTGTATATGCAGGATAAAGTGTGGTAGAGGCCCCAGATACAGTATTTTTTTTCTATTAAAATAGTCCAGCCAAGTAACTGATTGGTGGTTGTCAGGCACCCACCTACTTCCTGGAACATCATATCGAGTACCTTGTGCGTGCTGCTCAGGGTCTCCTGCTTTGCCATTCTGGGTCCAGCAGAAAACAGTTCCCTACATTGAGCTGCCAGCGGCTGTGCTTGGTGGCTAATGTGCAGTTGACAGCTCTGCAACCATCAATGTAGAGTTGCTGACAGCGGCTTTGCTATTCTAGAATCTCCGTTCTGCCCTGTGGTGGCTTTGGTTGCAGGTTTGCAAAAACAAAAAAAGCTTGCCCAGGTGCAGGGGACCCTCATTGCAGCAGATATCTTTGTTGCTGGCCTGTCAGACTAAAAAGCCTGCTGGACAGACCATAACCCAAAAGGTTGGTGGCAGCCCCCTTTGCAGGGCAAGTTGTGGAGGATCTGGGGTGTGCACCCCTCTCATAATCCAGCCCTGTGTATATGTATACACTTTAGTTAAAACAAGGCAATTATTATAGGAGCCATGAGAGGGCCCCAATTAATGTTGGAATCAGTGACTGGTCACATTGAGTTATATCCCTGCTTCACTATAGGATGGTACGCGCCCCCCAAACACCATTTTGTGCCTCCTCACTACCGGTCTACTGTGAGGTGGCGAACTGGCAGCCAGTACCATGATGCTAGGGGCCTGCAGTCATTTTTGTCCTGTATTTGCCAGGCCCTTAAGTCTAAGTGAAAATTCATTGGCCTGCAATATATACGGCATAGAGTGCTAACTGAATTAAGGCCTGTGTGTGCCATGCAATTGCTTTCATGGTGGGTATGCCAGATCTTGGGGGGTTCATACAGTAGGGCATAGGGGAGATGCTTTGGGTATAGGGAATCAGCTGGTTTGTTCTAATTTAATGAGCAGAACAGAGGGGAGTATGGTACCCCTTCCTTCTAACCCAACCATCCACAGGCAGTTGGTAGGTTGGAGTGTTGAATGTGTGAGCACAACACACACACACACACACACACACACACACACACACACACACACACACACACACACCCTTGGCATCCTGTCTGATGGCACACCCTCAAAACCCAGTCCATTGTGTTGGCAGCAGAAGAGTAGTTGACTTCCAAACTTGTTCATGACAGGAAGGATCATTTTAAACCATTTTACCTCAAACCCTTTTGGTAAGGTGACTTTAGAAGTATAGAATGGAAAATAACCTGCCTCTGGCCAACAACCACTGGATGTGCAGCCAGACCAAATGGCAAGGCCACAAACTGGTAATGTTCCTCTCTGCAAACTTCAGAAGCCTGATGTGCTACAGTGGGTAGACACGTGATACACCTCTTTGGTGTCCACCTTTAGTACTTGTTCTGCTCTGGACAAGAACCTTAATGATTGTATACAAATTGGCAATTTAACTGGCTGATACCCAAGATCACCAGGGGCAGCCTGTTTTTTGGCCCCAGTCTGCCACTCAAGATCACTCATTCTTTAATGAAACTAAATCCTACAGATTTCTTCCCTGACCCAGGCATCTGCTCCAGCCATACCCCCTCCCAGACAAACATAGCCAGACATTTAGCCACCTACATGGATGGGGACAGCATGGTCCTGGAATCCAACACTATGCATCAACACTTAGTGGCTGCCACAGCAAGGTTTACAGAGTGGCATGCCTAGCCCTAGGCACACTCCAATGTACAGTAACAAGCCAGCAGGTGCATTGCAGAGTGGGTAGCAGGGCTGTATGACAGGGACAGGAAATAGATGTGCAGCACTGCACACCGGGCTGGATTATGAGGGGGCGCCCCGGGGCCGCCACCACTTGCCTTGCACAGGGGGCCTCCACCAACCTTTGGGTTATTATCTGGTCCAGGGGGCCTTTCAATCTTTGGTCTGATGGGCCAGCAACAACGTCATCGGCGGCAGTGAGGACCCGTGCACATGGGCAAGTTGCTAGCAGCTCAATGCAGGGAACCGTTTTCTGCTGGACCAGCTGGGTGACTACACTACCCCCTGCCCAGTATGGCAAAGCAGGAGTCTCTGAGCAGCACAGCACACACCAACACAAGGGTGGCACAAGGGACTTGATCTGATGTTCTAGTAATAGGCAGGTGCCAGACAACCACCAGTTACTTGGCTGGACTATTTTATTTTAAATAAAAAAAAAAAAAAAACAACCACCACAAGTTAGGTACCTGGTAACTTTTTTTCTAAACATCCGAAAGAGCAGCATACGTCTGAGACCTCCGGGCTCCTCCTACCAATTTGGAACACCTGACAGAATAAAATCTTGACTCCTCCTCCCATTCCTCAGTTGTTGTAGAAACAGTCCCACAACTCCAACATATAATCAATACATAATCCAACTCCACATAAGAAAAAAAAAAAGGGGAGGGAAGCCGGCGTATGCTGCCCTTTCGGATGTTTAGAAAAAAAAAGTTACCAGGTAAGTTTTCTCAAAACATCATTCGGGCAGCATACGCCTGAGAGATAGGTGAGTACTACCTCGTTGGGTGGGAAGAATAGCATGGAGGACACTTCTGCCAAAAGACAGATCCTTCTGGGACAGAAGATCCAACTGAAAGAATCCAGCAAAAAAACCTTCGTTGGAGGACCAAGTGGCTGCTTAACCCCAGCCTGCTCTGCCCCAGATGAAGCATCACTTCTTGTAAATGAGACGTGATACCATTTGGCCTGACATAATTTCGATAAGCCAAATCCTGTAAAAAAAGACTAGAACCTCTTTGTCCTTTACTCGGACCTACAACGTACATGAACCCAATGTCGGATCTCCCTTAGTCTGGTAAAGGGACATCAACAATGTGTAAAACATCTAAAGTATATCATACAAAGCTTCCTCATCAGTTATAGAAAGAAGGACCATTCCTTGAGTCCAAGAAAATTGATAAGACCTTAGGTCATTAGTGAGGATCCACTCTCCGAATACTGGATCTGGGGAAAAAGCTCAAAGGTTGAACACTTGATCCTGAATAAAAATCTTAACCCTAAAAGTTGCTCGGGCAACAGTAAGGACCAGCCCAGGGCAACAGTAAGGACCAGCCCAGGGCAACAGTAAGGACCAGCCCAGGGCAACAGTAAGGACCAGCCCAGGGCAACAGTAAGGATCAGCCCAGGGCAACAGTAAGGACCAGCCCAGGGCTAGAAATATCCTAGGGACCCGAATGGATAACACCATTGAACCGGAAAAAAGCATAGGCTAGACTGAAATGCCGTGTAAGGGATAAGCTATCTGCTCCCACTGCTGGACCTTATGAATTCAAAGTACTTGACCAGCTTGTGACTTCTTGCTGAAGAAATAGATCCATATTTGAAAAGTCCCTTAAAAGCCGTTCTGCTCGAACACCCTAGAGGTGACTGACCAATCTGACCCTCATGAGAAGCACTCAGAAAATCTGCCACATGATTCAAAGTTCCTTTTGGAACATTGTGACGGAGACTTCAGGTTTCCTTCTAAACCAATAAGGATCACTAATGTGACCACCATCTAGCAATGAATCTCGCTCTCCCCCGATGGTTAATGTATGCTACAGTTGTAGCATAGTCTGATCTTATCTGTACATGCTGATCTGCCAATGTTCTACTAATTCCATCAAGGCTACTTTATTGTTATCCATTTTCTTAGGTCCGAGGAGGACTGGCTCAGGGCCTTGGGCTACTTTCCTTGTGCTGCCCAACTTTCGCAATGGGTTACCTAACCCCCAAGCTGAGGTATCTGTAGTAACCATCTTTCCTTTTGGGGTTCCCGATATAGCTTCCCTTGACCGAGCACTGAAACTATATCTTCCAACCCATACCGGGAGCCGTTCCAAATGCTCAGGATATGTATATGAAAGAGTCCTTGAATACAAGTCATCATCTTTACTGTGGAAAAATGCCAATGTTAACAGTCCTAATACCCACATAGCTTGTCTTATAGAAGACGTTGAACCGGCACAAAGGAATCAAACGGCTTCCTGAAGGGCCGAAATCTCTTGAGAAGGCAGAATAAGAATCTGAAGAAAAGTGTTGACTTCAAATCCCAAATAACTCATTGCCTGAGAGGGAACCAGACTTGAACTCTCGAGGCTCAGAACCTAACCGAGCTGCAAAATGATGTAACTGAGGCCCTGTAGCAATTTGTCCCTTAAATGGGCAAAAAAGTAGCAGATAGTCGGGATCAGCCAAATATGGATTCCTCTCTGTCTTCGATATGCCAGAGGTTCTGCCAATAACTTTGTAAAAAATTCTCAGGCTGAATCCAGCCCTAAGAGAAGCAATCTAATTGGAAGTGTCACAGTCCTTTACTGTGAATCTTAAAAGCAGGACTAAGTCCAAGGCTCATTGGAACTTGTCAGCAAGCATCCTTCAGATCTATTGAGACCATGAAAGGGCTCTGTGGAAGCATATTTGTCACTGAAGAAAAAATGTTTTATTCCAAATGTCTGTATCAACCCAGAGATGATTCCTATAAAATAAAAATGAGTCTCTACTCATGTCTTCCTTCACCAGAAAGACAGTGGCATAAAAAAAAAACCATTCCTCGCTGGTGACGAGGGAATTGGGATAATGACTCCCCTGGCCCCCCATGTCTAGCAGACTTTCCTGAATGTCTGATCATTCCTCCAACCTCATGGGTATAGGAGTAACCAGAATTTTGAGGGGTACAAAGTAAATTCTAAGTGAACCCACCTTTTATGTCCCTGGAAACATAAGGGTAATTCAAGGTATTGTCCAACACTGAACAAAAACTCATAGTCAGGCCCCAACCCGGGACATGGCTTCATTGTTTCTTGGGTTGTACCACCCAGTTCCATACAGAGTGGAACCTTTAAATCCTCCTTTCCTGCAGAAAAGGTAGAGGAGGAAGGTACCCCTGGGACATCTAGTAGTGTCCCTGTATGACAGGATTGTTTAAAGGAGGACCTAGGAAGAAACTCCATTACTATAGGAGGCCTAGATCAGGCAGGGAACCCATGTTCCTATCGGCCACCCTATCCCCAGTTTTTCCAAATCTGCCCAAAAAGGAAGTCCTTAAAAGGGCGTTGCACAAAGACCCATCTTTGATCCGATGTTCTGGACCAGATCACCAGAGAGTCCTGTGTCCAAAATTGGTAACAGCCATACTTCCTGCCATACAGCAAAAATCTTACTGATTCAGCCATGACGTCTTGTTGCTGGCAAAAAGGATAGGTAAGGCTTTTAGTATCTCCCAATTTTTTAAAGGACACATGTGGAAGCCAAATATTGGCATTAAAGAATTGGATTATGCTTGCCAAGAGCAGGGAATCCATATTCTTATCTAGGGGATCACACAGAACCCCCAAATCTTCAAAGGCTAACCTTGACCCTTCAGGAATTTTAGCAAAAAGGGAGCACCCTGTTCTCATTCTTCTAAAGTCATATGTTTTAGAAAAGTATGGAAAGGGAATGGAGATGTTGAACCAAGGGCCAATCATAGTAGAACCCATCAAGCCTAGGGCCCCCCGGTAATCTCAGGCGAACTCCCATCCAAGCACTGACCGAGCCTGACCCTGCTTAGCTTGCGAGATCGGGCGCATTCAGGGTGGTGTGGCCATAGGTCTATATGGATCTCGGGCCCGGCTATTTTTCCTCTATACCCAATGATAAATATATCAACCGTAAGAGGAATGTAAGCACCCAGGGGGATACAAAAATGAGGAGTCGGAGGCCTGATTTTTCCCCCCTGGGAAGATATATATGACTCTAGATTGGATAAAAATAGGAGAAACCCCTCATATGTCCCAACAGCGGAGAGGAATTAAAGGGCCCTGTGGTTGTTTGAAAAAACTAACCTGGTTACCAAAACCTTAGGTAATATCTGGCCCATGTTAGAAATGGTGAAAGGTTAAAGAAACATTTCCCATCTTGAAACAAAGTGGATTCTTGTTCCGTACAACCATCTTTTTCATGCAGTATGGACATAGGGGTATTCTTATATCAATTATTCTCAAATATAAAAAAAGGTATCTCATGCCCATCTTTAGTGATTTAAATTTCAAAGAAGATTTTAGGTACACTTTAATGAGTTTTATCTGGGGTCTTGACTAAAAGACAAACATTATATATACATATATAAATATATATTAACTCACAGGGCAGAGCTGTGCCTCCTCGTCCCAGAACCGGCAGCAGACGGATTAGCTTGTGCTGTATCTTGGTCTGCATTTATTACATCTGTGGATGATTTTTCCCTCTGGGTCCGGTATTTCCACAATGCAAATGTTCTCTGCCTGATCCACCATTTTCTGGTATGAGGCACCAGGGGAATTAGCTTCCTGAATCCTCCTAAATAGGGCAAGAGCAAAATCGCCTTAATTTCTTTTAACCCTCTATATTGGAAATCGAGAGGGAGGCCAATAGCAATGATGGAAAGACACTGGTGCTGTCCCTTTAAGACAAAACAAAACACGTGTTTCTTCCCGGGCAGGATTCCCGGAAATCCGTTGTAAAACCTCACGGATTCTGGTGGAAGAAGCAGACTCCCCTCCCCTTCCTTCCAAAAGCAAGTTCAAATTTCCGCGCGCGCCTGGGAATGCTGTCGCTGCCATGGAAGAGGTAGGGGAGGGCGTCCCGCCTGTGGAGGAACGCGAGATGGTTGGCCGCACTGCCGCCGATCGATCCCCCGGGCCGAACGCTACCCGGCCGTTGACACTGAGGTAAGCGGCATCGGCGTTGTAGTAATGTCAGGCGAGGAAGAGAGAGAAGCGTCATTCACCTCTTTCCCGCCTCTTAAGGTACGATGTGAAAATAAACATTCAAACACAAATGAAGAATAAAACATATCCAGTGCAACCAAATCTCATGAAAAAGCTTCCTCTGAGCCATCACAACTAGAGATGAGCGAGTAGTATTCGACCGAGCCGGTATTCGATCGAATACTACGCTGTTCGTCATACTCGATTTCGATCGAGTACAGCGGCGATGGCGCACTCACAATTCGTTTCCCCTCCCACCTTCCCTGGCGCGTTTTTTACACCAATCACCATGCAGGGGGGGTGGGACAGGTCCTGGGAGGACGCTGGCATCGCGAAAACGGCGTCTACACGCATTGGCTGGAAAAACCATGTGACCTCGAATATACAAAACTCAGCACTTCCTCTTCGTCAGCATTAGCAGCTTGAACTTAGTGAGGGACAGACGCTCACAGCAGGGAAAGACAGGCTGTCGCTGGCAGGGCCCCAGAAGCTCGGAATATCGCATTTACCACCATCTATACCAGCTACCAGAAGACAAGAGAGTCATTAAGAGCCCTTATTAGGGCTACTACGCTGAACGGTATATGGCTCATATGTAGGCAGGCAGGGCCCCAGAAGCTCAGAATCTCGCATTTACCACCATATATACCAGCTACCAGAAGACAAGAGAGTCATTAAGATTTAAGAGCCCTTATTAGGGCTACTATGCTGAACAGTATATAGCTCATATCCTATGTAGTCAGGTAGGGCCCCAGAAGCTCAGAATATCGCTTTTACCACCATATATACCAGCTACCAGAAGACAAGAGAGTCCTTAATCCCTTATTAGTGCTGCTATGCTGAACAGTATATAGCTCATATTCTATGTAGTCAGGCAGGGCCCCAGAAGCTCAGAATATCGCTTTTACCACCATATATACCAGCTACCAGAAGACAAGAGAGTCATTAAGAGCCCTTATTAGGGCTACTATGCTGAACAGTATATAGCTCATATGTAGGCAGGCAGGGCCCCAGAAGCTCAGAATATCGCTTTTACCACCATATATACCAGCTACCAGAAGACAAGAGAGTCATTAAGAGCCCTTATTAGGGCTACTATGCTGAACAGTATATAGCTCATATCCTATGTAGGCAGGCAGGGCCCCAGAAGCTCAGAATATCGCTTTTACCACCATCTATACCAGCTACCAGAAGACAAGAGAGTCATTAAGAGCCCTTATTAGGGCTACTACGCTGAACAGTATATAGCTCATATCCTATGTAGGCAGGCAGGGCCCCAGAAGCTCAGAATATCGCTTTTACCACCATCTATACCAGCTACCAGAAGACAAGAGAGTCATTAAGATTTAAGAGCCCTTATTAGGGCTACTATGCTGAACAGTATATAGCTCATATCCTATGTAGTCAGGCAGGGCCCCAGAAGCTCAGAATATCGTTTTTACCACCATCTATACCAGCTACCAGAAGACAAGAGAGTCATTAAGAGCCCTTATTAGGGCTACTACGCTGAACAGTATATAGCTCATATCCTATGTAGGCAGGCAGGGCCCCAGAAGCTCAGAATATCGCTTTTACCACCATATATACCAGCTACCAGAAGACAAGAGAGTCATTAATCCCTTATTAGTGCTGCTATGCTGAACAGTATATAGCTCATATCCTATGTAGTCAGGCAGGGCCCCAGAAGCTCAGAATATCGCTTTTACCACCATCTATACCAGCTACCAGAAGACAAGAGAGTCATTAAGATTTAAGAGCCCTTATTAGGGCTACTACGCTGAACAGTATATAGCTCATATCCTATGTAGGCAGGCAGGGCCCCAGAAGCTCAGAATATCGCTTTTACCACCATCTATACCAGCTACCAGAAGACAAGAGAGTCATTAAGATTTAAGAGCCCTTATTAGGGCTACTATGCTGAACAGTATATAGCTCATATCCTATGTAGTCAGGCAGGGCCCCAGAAGCTCAGAATATCGCTTTTACCACCATATATACCAGCTACCAGAAGACAAGAGAGTCATTAAGAGCCCTTATTAGGGCTACTATGCTGAACAGTATATAGCTCATATGTAGGCAGGCAGGGCCCCAGAAGCTCAGAATATCGCTTTTACCACCATATATACCAGCTACCAGAAGACAAGAGAGTAATTAAGAGCCCTTATTAGGGCTACTACGCTGAACAGTATATAGCTCATATCCTATGTAGGCAGGCAGGGCCCCAGAAGCTCAGAATATCGCTTTTACCACCATCTATACCAGCTACCAGAAGACAAGAGAGTCATTAAGAGCCCTTATTAGGGCTACTACGCTGAACAGTATATAGCTCATATCCTATGTAGGCAGGCAGGGCCCCAGAAGCTCAGAATATTGCTTTTACCACCATCTATACCAGCTACCAGAAGACAAGAGAGTCATTAAGATTTAAGAGCCCTTATTAGGGCTACTATGCTGAACAGTATATAGCTCATATGTAGGCAGGCAGGGCCCCAGAAGCTCAGAATATCGCTTTTACCACCATCTATACCAGCTACCAGAAGACAAGAGAGTCATTAAGAGCCCTTATTAGGGCTACTACGCTGAACAGTATATAGCTCATATCCTATGTAGGCAGGCAGGGCCCCAGAAGCTCAGAATATCGCTTTTACCACCATATATACCAGCTACCAGAAGACAAGAGAGTCATTAATCCCTTATTAGTGCTGCTATGCTGAACAGTATATAGCTCATATCCTATGTAGTCAGGCAGGGCCCCAGAAGCTCAGAATATCGCTTTTACCACCATCTATACCAGCTACCAGAAGACAAGAGAGTCATTAAGATTTAAGAGCCCTTATTAGGGCTACTATGCTGAACAGTATATAGCTCATATCCTATGTAGTCAGGCAGGGCCCCAGAAGCTCAGAATATCGCTTTTACCACCATATATACCAGCTACCAGAAGACAAGAGAGTCCTTAATCCCTTATTAGTGCTGCTATGCTGAACAGTATATAGCTCATATTCTATGTAGTCAGGCAGGGCCCCAGAAGCTCAGAATTTCGCTTTTACCACCATATATACCAGCTACCAGAAGACAAGAGAGTCCTTAATCCCCTATTAGTGCTGCTATGCTGAACAGTATATAGCTCATATCCTATGTAGTCAGGCAGGGCCCCAGAAGCTCAGAATATCGCTTTTACCACCATATATACCAGCTACCAGAAGACAAGAGAGTCATTAAGAGCCCTTATTAGGGCTACTACGCTGAACAGTATATAGCTCATATCCTATGTAGGCAGGCAGGGCCCCAGAAGCTCAGAATATCGCTTTTACCACCATATATACCAGCTACCAGAAGACAAGAGAGTCATTAAGAGCCCTTATTAGGGCTACTATGCTGAACAGTATATAGCTCCTATGTAGGCAGGCAGGGCCCCAGAAGCTCAGAATATCGCATTTACCACCATATATACCAGCTACCAGAAGACAAGAGAGTCATTGAGAGTCCTTATTATTAGGGCTACTATGCTGAACAGTATATAGCTCCTATGTAGGCAGGCAGGGCCCCAGAAGCTCAGAATATTGCTTTTACCACCATCTATACCAGCTACCAGAAGACAAGAGAGTCATTAAGAGCCCTTATTAGGGCTACTACGCTGAACAGTATATAGCTCATATCCTATGTAGGCAGGCAGGGCCCCAGAAGCTCAGAATATCGCTTTTACCACCATCTATACCAGCTACCAGAAGACAAGAGAGTCATTAAGATTTAAGAGCCCTTATTAGGGCTACTATGCTGAACAGTATATAGCTCATATGTAGGCAGGCAGGGCCCCAGAAGCTCAGAATATCGCTTTTACCACCATCTATACCAGCTACCAGAAGACAAGAGAGTCATTAAGAGCCCTTATTAGGGCTACTACGCTGAACAGTATATAGCTCATATCCTATGTAGGCAGGCAGGGCCCCAGAAGCTCAGAATATCGCTTTTACCACCATCTATACCAGCTACCAGAAGACAAGACAGTCATTAAGATTTAAGAGCCCTTATTAGGGCTACTATGCTGAACAGTATATAGCTCATATGTAGGCAGGCAGGGCCCCAGAAGCTCAGAATATCGCTTTTACCACCATCTATACCAGCTACCAGAAGACAAGAGAGTCATTAAGAGCCCTTATTAGGGCTACTACGCTGAACAGTATATAGCTCATATCCTATGTAGGCAGGCAGGGCCCCAGAAGCTCAGAATATCGCTTTTACCACCATCTATACCAGCTACCAGAAGACAAGAGAGTCATTAAGATTTAAGAGCCCTTATTAGGGCTACTATGCTGAACAGTATATAGCTCATATGTAGGCAGGCAGGGCCCCAGAAGCTCAGAATATCGCTTTTACCACCATCTATACCAGCTACCAGAAGACAAGAGAGTCATTAAGAGCCCTTATTAGGGCTACTACGCTGAACAGTATATAGCTCATATCCTATGTAGGCAGGCAGGGCCCCAGAAGCTCAGAATATCGCTTTTACCACCATATATACCAGCTACCAGAAGACAAGAGAGTCATTAATCCCTTATTAGTGCTGCTATGCTGAACAGTATATAGCTCATATCCTATGTAGTCAGGCAGGGCCCCAGAAGCTCAGAATATCGCTTTTACCACCATCTATACCAGCTACCAGAAGACAAGAGAGTCATTAAGATTTAAGAGCCCTTATTAGGGCTACTATGCTGAACAGTATATAGCTCATATCCTATGTAGTCAGGCAGGGCCCCAGAAGCTCAGAATATCGCTTTTACCACCATATATACCAGCTACCAGAAGACAAGAGAGTCCTTAATCCCTTATTAGTGCTGCTATGCTGAACAGTATATAGCTCATATTCTATGTAGTCAGGCAGGGCCCCAGAAGCTCAGAATTTCGCTTTTACCACCATATATACCAGCTACCAGAAGACAAGAGAGTCCTTAATCCCCTATTAGTGCTGCTATGCTGAACAGTATATAGCTCATATCCTATGTAGTCAGGCAGGGCCCCAGAAGCTCAGAATATCGCTTTTACCACCATATATACCAGCTACCAGAAGACAAGAGAGTCATTAAGAGCCCTTATTAGGGCTACTACGCTGAACAGTATATAGCTCATATCCTATGTAGGCAGGCAGGGCCCCAGAAGCTCAGAATATCGCTTTTACCACCATATATACCAGCTACCAGAAGACAAGAGAGTCATTAAGAGCCCTTATTAGGGCTACTATGCTGAACAGTATATAGCTCCTATGTAGGCAGGCAGGGCCCCAGAAGCTCAGAATATCGCATTTACCACCATATATACCAGCTACCAGAAGACAAGAGAGTCATTGAGAGTCCTTATTATTAGGGCTACTATGCTGAACAGTATATAGCTCCTATGTAGGCAGGCAGGGCCCCAGAAGCTCAGAATATTGCTTTTACCACCATCTATACCAGCTACCAGAAGACAAGAGAGTCATTAAGAGCCCTTATTAGGGCTACTACGCTGAACAGTATATAGCTCATATCCTATGTAGGCAGGCAGGGCCCCAGAAGCTCAGAATATCGCTTTTACCACCATCTATACCAGCTACCAGAAGACAAGAGAGTCATTAAGATTTAAGAGCCCTTATTAGGGCTACTATGCTGAACAGTATATAGCTCATATGTAGGCAGGCAGGGCCCCAGAAGCTCAGAATATCGCTTTTACCACCATCTATACCAGCTACCAGAAGACAAGAGAGTCATTAAGAGCCCTTATTAGGGCTACTACGCTGAACAGTATATAGCTCATATCCTATGTAGGCAGGCAGGGCCCCAGAAGCTCAGAATATCGCTTTTACCACCATCTATACCAGCTACCAGAAGACAAGAGAGTCATTAAGATTTAAGAGCCCTTATTAGGGCTACTATGCTGAACAGTATATAGCTCATATGTAGGCAGGCAGGGCCCCAGAAGCTCAGAATATCGCTTTTACCACCATCTATACCAGCTACCAGAAGACAAGAGAGTCATTAAGAGCCCTTATTAGGGCTACTACGCTGAACAGTATATAGCTCATATCCTATGTAGGCAGGCAGGGCCCCAGAAGCTCAGAATATCGCTTTTACCACCATCTATACCAGCTACCAGAAGACAAGAGAGTCATTAAGATTTAAGAGCCCTTATTAGGGCTACTATGCTGAACAGTATATAGCTCATATGTAGGCAGGCAGGGCCCCAGAAGCTCAGAATATCGCTTTTACCACCATCTATACCAGCTACCAGAAGACAAGAGAGTCATTAAGAGCCCTTATTAGGGCTACTACGCTGAACAGTATATAGCTCATATCCTATGTAGGCAGGCAGGGCCCCAGAAGCTCAGAATATCGCTTTTACCACCATATATACCAGCTACCAGAAGACAAGAGAGTCCTTAATCCCTTATTAGGGCTGCTATGTTGAACAGTATATAGCTCATATCCTATGTAGTCAGGCAGGGCCCTAGAAGCTCAGAATATCGCTTTTACCACCATATATACCAGCTACCAGAAGACAAGAGAGTCATTAAGAGCCCTTATTAGGGCTACTATGCTGAACAGTATATAGCTCATATCCTATGTAGTCAGGCAGGGCCCCAGAAGCTCAGAATATCGCTTTTACCACCATATATACCAGCTACCAGAAGACAAGAGAGTCCTTAATCCCTTATTAGTGCTGCTATGCTGAACAGTATATAGCTCATATTCTATGTAGTCAGGCAGGGCCCCAGAAGCTCAGAATATCGCTTTTACCACCATATATACCAGCTACCAGAAGACAAGAGAGTCCTTAATCCCTTATTAGTGCTGCTATGCTGAACAGTATATAGCTCATATCCTATGTAGTTAGGCAGGGCCCCAGAAGCTCAGAATATCGCTTTTACCACCATCTATACCAGCTACCAGAAGACAAGAGAGTCATTAAGAGCCCTTATTAGGGCTACTACGCTGAACAGTATATAGCTCATATCCTATGTAGGCAGGCAGGGCCCCAGAAGCTCAGAATATCGCTTTTACCACCATCTATACCAGCTACCAGAAGACAAGAGAGTCCTTAATACCTTATTAGTGCTGCTATGCTGAACAGTATATAGCTCATATTCTTAGTCAGGCAGGGCCCTAGAAGCTCAGAATATCGCTTTTACCACCATCTATACCAGCTACCAGAAGACAAGAGAGTCATTAAGAGCCCTTATTAGGGCTACTACGCTGAACAGTATATAGCTCATATCCTATGTAGTCAGGCAGGGCCCTAGAAGCTCAGAATATCGCTTTTACCACCATATATACCAGCTACCAGAAGACAAGAGAGTCATTAAGAGCCCTTATTAGGGCTACTACGCTGAACAGTATATAGCTCATATCCTATGTAGTCAGGCAGGGCCCCAGAAGCTCAGAATATCGCTTTTACCACCATCTATACCAGCTACCAGAAGACAAGAGAGTCATTAAGAGCCCTTATTAGGGCTACTACGCTGAACAGTATATAGCTCATATCCTATGTAGGCAGGCAGGGCCCCAGAAGCTCAGAATATCGCTTTTACCACCATATATACCAGCTACCAGAAGACAAGAGAGTCATTGAGAGCCCTTATTAGGGCTGCTATGTTTTAAAAATTGTGTGGAGGCCCAAGAGCTGAGACCTTTTAAAAATTGTGTGGAGGCCCAAGAGCTGAGACCTTTTAAAAATTGTGTGGAGGCCCAAGAGCTGAGACCTCTCAAACATTGTGTGGAGTCCCACGAGCTGAGACCTCTTAAAAATTGTGTGGAGGCCCAAGAGCTGAGACCTCTTAAAAATTGTGTGGAGGCCCAAGAGCTGAGACCTTTTAAAAATTGTGTGGAGGCCCAAGAGCTGAGACCTCTTAAAAATTGTGTGGAGGCCCAAGAGCTGAGACCTTTTAAAAATTGTGTGGAGGCCCAAGAGCTGAGACCTTTTAAAAATTGTGTGGAGGCCCAAGAGCTGAGACCTTTTAAAAATTGTGTGGAGGCCCAAGAGCTGAGACCTTTTAAAAATTGTGTGGAGGCCCAAGAGTTGAGACCTCTTAAAAATTGATTGTATTAAGCCCAAGAGGTGAGCCATAATTTTTTTCATTAATACAGCAATTCTACGGCGGTTAAGGAGGAGGAGGAGGAGGAAATGGCACTTCATACAGATGGCTCTTGGCTGCTTTCCACTGTTGTACAAGCAAAGTCCGGGTCAATCCACTTGCTGTTCATTTTGATTAGCGTCAGCCTGTCGGCACTGTCGGTTGACAGGCGGCTGTGCTTATCGGTTATAATGCCCCCGGCTGCGCTGAACACCCTTTCTGATAGCACGCTGGCGGCAGGGCAGGCAAGCACCTCCAAGGCGTACAGGGACAGTTCCAGCCACGTGTCCAACTTGGAGACCCAGTAAGTGTAGGTCGCCGAGGGATCGGGGAGGACAGGGGTGTGGTCTGCCAGGTAGTCCCGCAACATCCGCCGATACTTGTCCCTCCTGCTGATAGCGGGCCCCGCAGTGATGGAAGTTGCACGAGGGGGTGACATGAACGTGTCCCACACCTTGGAGAGTGTTCCCCTGGTGGCTGTGGGCCTGATCGATGTTGTCAGACTCTGGGAGACACTCTCCTCTCTGCCGCCAGCGATGCTGGGTGGGAAAATCTGCATCATGTTCTGCAAGAGTTCCCTCTGGTATTCCAGTAATCGATTCGTCCTCTCCTCTACCGGAATAAAAGAGGAGAAGTTATCTTTATACCGGGGGTCCAGGAGTGCGAAGACCCAGTATAGTTTGTTCTCCAATATCCGGACAACACGTATGTCCCGGGAAAAGCAGCCCAGCATGAAGTCAGCCATGTGTGCCAGACTCTGAGTAGGCATGACCTCACTGCCCCCACCAGAAGGATCATTTTCCATTTCCTCCTCTTCCTCCTCCTCTCCGCCCCATCCGCGCTGAACCAATGGGACGCACACAGCCTGACTGCTACCCTCGCCGCCAGCATCCTCTTCCACAGCCACCTCCACGTTGTCCTCCTCCTCCTCATCCTCCTCCTCCTGCAACTGCCACCGAGCAGCAGACAAAAGTGTGGTCTGACTGTCTACCTGCGTTGCGTCTCCTCCTACCCCCGTCTCCTCTGTGTGCAATGCGATTCTTGCAGCACATCTGGAAAAGGACCCGAAAAGAGGTCCTGGGAGGGGTCAAGGGTGGGCTGACTCTGTTGGCCAGGTTGGGAGGAAGGAGGGTCAGAGTGAGACTGTGTGGATGACTGGGTGGTGGACAAGTGACTGGAAGCGTTATCGGCCATCCATTGCACCACCTGTTCACGCTGCTCAGGCTTTAACAGAGGTGTACCCCGCCCCCCGCATAACTGTCCCATAAAGGCAGGGAAGCTGGATGAGCGTAATGCTGGCTGCCCCTCATCAGCACGCATTGTATCCCCACTGGCTTCAACGCGGTTTGTGCCCCCACCAGCATTTCCGCGCCCCCGTCCTCGTCCACGTCCCTTTGCGCTAGCCCTCCGCATTTCAGACGTTTTACTTTTTTGGCCACGCGTTATGCCAAATATAAAAATATTTTTAAGAAGAACACCTGGCTATACAGCCGTATACTGCCAGAAGGTGAAATGGTGCCTATACGCACCGGGTATATAACAAGGTTTTGTTGGTAAAGAGGACACAAAACAGTAGTGCCAAATATAAAAAATATTTTTAAGAAAAACACCTGGCTATACAGCCGTATACTGCCAGAAGGTGAAATGGTGCCTATACGCACCGTGTATAAAACAGTGTTTTGTTGGCACAGAGGACACAAAACAGTAGTGCAAAATATAGTTTTGTATATAGGTGCTAATACACCACTGAAGTCTTTCTGTCCCTATTCCAGCATCAGCAGCTACCCCTCACTAAAGTAGCCGTTTTGAGCAGAGTGTATATAGTTTTGTATATAGGTGGTAATACACCACTGAAGTCTTTCTGTCCCTATTCCAGCAGCAGCAGCTACCCCTCACTAAAGCAGCCGTAGCTGCAGCACTAATAAGTGCTTGTTAGACTCTTACCTGCTCGCCGTTCCGGGTCCCGCGGCGCACTGTTGAGGGGGCCCCAGCGGGCCTCTGCTCGGCCGTCCCCGGGTCGTCCGTCCCCTCGGCGCCCCTGTGAGGTCCGGGGGCTGTCGGCGCAGCACGCGGCTGATGGCCGCGTCGCGGCCCGCTCCGCGCGGCTGCGCCGGCCTGCTGGGCTTCCGGGTGGCGTGACGCTGCCTCCTCCGGGCGGGAGCGCGCCTGGCTCACGTCGTGCTCGCGCGCGCGTGCGAGCAAGTCTCTCTTATGCCTCCCGGCGGCGCTTCCTCCAGCGCACCCGCCGGGGGCGAGTGTTAAGGTGACCTATTGGCAGCCGGATCCTGGGATCGGGCCCAGGGACTGGTCGGCCTGTCTGGCCTGGGCCGTCCAGCTCCTGGGACCGATCCCATTTTAGTTTGTATGCACCAATCATTATTCTTCCCCCCAATTGCGCCCTTCCCTATTGGCCAGCATTCCCTATAAAGTTTTTCTGCTCCTTCATCCCAGTGCCCGTTATAGCTTCTGGGTTCTGGATGTGCGTTGCAGTGTCTTTTGTGAACATTTGGATATTGGACTTTGACTACTCTTGCTTGCTGCCTGCCCTGACCTCTTGCTTTGCCCGACCACGCCTTTGCCTGACCCTTCTGATACCTCGCTCCGTGACCTCCTGGATTTGACCTCGGCTAGCCTCGACCACCCCTTCGTTACCTCCTTCGGATACCACGCCCCGTGACCTCCTGGTTTGACCTCGGCCTGTATTTCGGACTTTTGCCATCTGGCATCCTCATTCGGGATTCCCTGCCTAACATCTTTCTGCACCTTAAGCTGGTATCCTTTGCGCCTTATAAGTCCTGGGGGCAACCGACTGGGAGAGGCATTACCCGCGTCTCCTACAAGCGGGGGCTTGTCTATAGGCAGAAGTGGCGGCGGAGATTGGGGGATACCAGCTCAAGACAGACGGGTGTTAGGTACAGTCCTGACATTATAACGGGCCCCAAGAATGGACCAAATCCTGGAGCAGGTGCAAGCCTTGACAGCGGCGGTGGAGCACCTGGCTCACCGGGTTGCGGCTCAGGAGAACCGTCCTGCTCCTAACGTCCCCAGTCCTCAGGGGACTCCGGCCGCAATGTTTGTGGAACCTAAGATTCCACTTCCTGAAAAATTCCACGGCGACAGGGCAAAATTTGCCAACTTCCGGGACTCTTGTAAATTGTACTTCCAGCTCCGTCCTGTCTCCTCAGGGTCACAAGAGCAAAGGGTCGGCTTGATTGTTTCCCTTCTTCAAGGAGATCCTCAGTCCTGGGCCTTCAGCTTATCAGCTCAGGATCCAATCCGTCTCTCTGTGGATAGTTTTTTTTCTGCGATGGAGGTTCTCTATGATGATCCTGACAAAGGGGCCACAGCTGATGCCAAGTTACGTACCCTTCGCCAGGGACGCCGTCCAGCCGAAGGCTACTGCTCAGAATTCCGGCGCTGGGCGGTAGATTCCCGTTGGAACAATCCTGCCCTTTGCGGCCAATTCCGGCTAGGATTGGCTGATACCATCAAGGACACCTTGGTGAACTACCCGGAACCTCAGACCCTAGACGAATTAATGCACCTTGCCATCCGCATTGATCGTCGGCTTCGGGAGAGGCGCCTAGAAAAAGGGTCGCATGCCGAGTCTGCTTCAAGGTCTGAGGTCCCAGTCGTACAACCTTCGGAAGAGCCCATGCAACTAGGTGCCACAAGGCTCACTGAAGGCGAGAGGCGAAGACGTCTATCCGAGGGGCTTTGTCTGTATTGTGGTGGAACCGGCCACATGGTCAGACTTTGCCCAAAGAAGCCGTCGGGAAACTCCAGAGCCTAGGGGGTTTCGAGGGGGCCCTCCTAGGCTGTAAGGTATCTCCTCAAGTATCGTCTCCAGTTCTTATTCCAATTCAGATTAAGATCAATCTTAAGTGTTTGAATCTAAAGGCTCTCCTAGATTCAGGAGCAGCTGGGAACTTCCTAGACTCCGAACTAGCGCAGACTTTAGGAATTATGGTCCAGCTCTTGCCGACTCCCATCCGGGTTTCAGCCATTGATGGCACTCCTGTGGCCGGGGGTTTAGTTCGGTTCCAAACCCCTCCTATACAAATCAAAGTGGGAGCCAATCATTCGGAAGTTATCAGTTTTTTGGTATTGAGTATGCCTAGTACCCCTTTAATCTTGGGATTGCCATGGCTGCGGGAGCACAATCCCCAAATTGATTGGGTCTCAGGGCAAATCACTAAGTGGGGTCGCCAGTGTTTTCAGAGCTGCTTAGAATTTCCACTCAGGGTCGCGCATCTAGCACCGGTTGGGGTCCCCACTCCATACTTAGAGTTTGCTGACGTCTTTTCTGAAAGGGCGGCAGACAAACTTCCTCCCCATAGACCATGGGATTGCCCTATTGAACTTCTCCCCGGTACCATGCCTCCCAGAGGGAGAATATTTAATTTGACCCGAACGGAAACCCTTGCCATGCGGGAATATATTGCCGAGAACTTAGAGAAGGGGTTTATCCGGCCTTCATCTTCCCCAGCAGGGGCAGGGTTTTTTTTCGTGGAGAAGAAAGATGGGGGACTTCGCCCCTGTATTGATTATCGGGGTTTAAATAACATCACGATAAAGAATAAGTACCCCCTACCACTTATTGAGGGACTATTTACACAGGTGGTTGGGGCGCAGGTCTTCTCTAAACTCGATCTCCGGGGGGCCTATAACCTCATTAGAATTAGGCAGGGGGACGAGTGGAAGACGGCCTTCAATACCCTTGAAGGGCATTATGAGTATCTGGTAATGCCTTTCGGTCTGTGCAACGCCCCCGCGGTCTTTCAAAGTTTCGTTAACGAAATTTTTAGGGACTATCTTGGCCGCTTTGTGGTCGTTTATTTAGACGACATTTTAATTTTTTCTTCGTCCATTGATGAACATCGCAAACACGTGTGTTTGGTCCTGCAAAAACTTAGGGAAAACTGTTTATATGCTAAGTTAAAGAAATGTCAATTTGAAGTGTCAGAGGTTCCGTTTCTCGGTTATATTATCTCTAAATCTGGTCTATCCATGGATCAATCTAAGGTGAAGGCCGTCTTAGAATGGGAACAGCCCAGGGATCTGAAGGGCCTGCAAAGGTTTCTGGGCTTTGCTAATTTCTATAGGAGGTTCATTAAAAATTTTTCTGCCCTTGTTACACCACTAACCAATCTGACCAAGAAAAGCGGGTACCCCTCAGTATGGCCTGTTCAAGCTGTCCAGGCCTTTGAGAATCTTAAAAGGGTGTTTAGTGCCACTCCCGTCCTAGTCCACCCTGATGAGCAACGACCCTTCCTTGTGGAGGTAGATGCTTCTGAAGTCGCAGTTGGGGCAGTCTTGTCACAGTATTACGGCTCACCTGAACGCCTCCATCCATGTGCCTTCTTTTCCAAGAAATTCTCAGCGGCCGAAAGAAATTACGATATCGGCAATAGAGAATTATTGGCCATCAAGTTAGCCTTTCAGGAATGGAGACACTGGCTGGAGGGGGCTCAGTATCCTGTCACGGTCTTTACGGATCATAAAAATCTAGAATACATCCAATCTGCTAAGAGATTAACTCCTAGACAGGCTCGCTGGTCCTTATTCTTTTCTCGATTTAACTTTTCTATAACCTATAAGCCCGGATCCAAAAACATTAAAGCAGATGCCCTGTCTCGGAGTTTCTCCCCTCCCGACTTACCTGAAAGGTTGGTTTCTCCCATTTTACCCCGCTCCCTAGTGGTAGCCGCTATCCAACCCCAACTTCCTGACCTTACTCAGTTCCAGGCCCAAGCTCCTCCTGGGAAACCTGACTCAGCCCAGTTTGTGCCTTCTACTTACCGGACTGACTTTTTGTCCCATTTTCATGATACCAAAACAGCGGGTCATCCAGGGGTTAAGAAAACCATTGCTTTATTAACGCGCCAAGTTTGGTGGCCCTCTCTCAGGAGGGACGTTCAAAGATTTGTCTCCACTTGTAAAGTCTGTGCCCGAAGTAAATCTTTAAGGCATTCTCCTGAAGGCCCACTCCTTCCATTATCCATTCCCGCCTCTCCGTGGACCCATCTGGCCATGGATTTTGTTACTGACCTTCCCCCTTCCCAGGGATATACTGTTGTTTGGGTAATTGTGGACCGCTTTAGCAAGATGGCTCATTTCGTTCCTTTAAAGAAACTCCCCTCAGCTCAAACATTAGCTCAACTCTTCATCACTCACATTTTTAGGATCCATGGTATTCCCATAGATATTGTTTCAGATAGGGGGGTCCAGTTTGTCTCCCGGTTTTGGAGGGCTTTCTGTACTAAGTTGGGTTTCACTGTCTCCCTTTCCTCGGCTTTCCATCCGCAGTCGAATGGACAAACCGAGAGAACGAATCAGTCCTTGGAAAAGTATTTGCGTTGTTTTACGGCTGATACCCAAACTGACTGGGCCTTCTTCTTACCATTTGCGGAGTTTGCATTTAACAACGCTGCACATTCTTCCACGGGGGTTTCTCCCTTCCATTGTGTTTATGGTAAGGACCTGAAGTTTTCTGCTCTTCCGGATCAACCCTCTAGAGTTCCCTCCGTGGATGAATGGGTTTCCAAATGGCCAGAGGTATGGAATAAAATCCAACAGCATCTAACTAAAGCCGCTCTTCAGCAGAAAAAATTGTCAGATCGCAAACGTTCCTCTAACCCTAGTTATAAGGTGGGAGACTGGGTTTGGCTTTCAACTAGGAACTTGGCACTACGCCAGCCCTCCGCTAAGTTAGGACCTAAATTTATTGGTCCCTTCCCCATAGTACGAAAAATTAATCAGGTCACGTTTCAGTTGGCCCTCCCTTCGTCCATGAAGATTTGTAGGTCTTTTCATGTTTCTCTTCTTAAATCTGCTAGAAACCATGAACCCGATAAGCTTCCTGGTCCTGAGTTAGTCGATGGTCATCAGGAATTCGAAGTCGCCCGAATTCTTGACTCCCGCCTTTTTAGGAACTCTCTTCAGTATTTAATTGACTGGAAGGGGTACGGCCCGGAAGAAAGATCTTGGGTTCCAGCCAGAGAAGTTCATGCGCAGAATCTGGTGAAGAGATTTCATAAGGAGAATCCATTGAAACCCAGCTTGGAGGGTCCAGTGGCCCCTTCTCAGGGGGGGGGTAATGTTAGACTCTTACCTGCTCGCCGTTCCGGGTCCCGCGGCGCACTGTTGAGGGGGCCCCAGCGGGCCTCTGCTCGGCCGTCCCCGGGTCGTCCGTCCCCTCGGCGCCCCTGTGAGGTCCGGGGGCTGTCGGCGCAGCACGCGGCTGATGGCCGCGTCGCGGCCCGCTCCGCGCGGCTGCGCCGGCCTGCTGGGCTTCCGGGTGGCGTGACGCTGCCTCCTCCGGGCGGGGGCGCGCCTGGCTCACGTCGTGCTCGCGCGCGCGTGCGAGCACGTCTCTCTTATGCCTCCCGGCGGCGCTTCCTCCAGCGCGCCCGCCGGGGGCGAGTGTTAAGGTGACCTATTGGCAGCCGGATCCTGGGATCGGGCCCAGGGACTGGTCGGCCTGTCTGGCCTGGGCCGTCCAGCTCCTGGGACCGATCCCATTTTAGTTTGTATGCACCAATCATTATTCTTCCCCCCAATTGCGCCCTTCCCTATTGGCCAGCATTCCCTATAAAGTTTTTCTGCTCCTTCATCCCAGTGCCCGTTATAGCTTCTGGGTTCTGGATGTGCGTTGCAGTGTCTTTTGTGAACATTTGGATATTGGACTTTGACTACTCTTGCTTGCTGCCTGCCCTGACCTCTTGCTTTGCCCGACCACGCCTTTGCCTGACCCTTCTGATACCTCGCTCCGTGACCTCGGCTAGCCTCGACCACCCCTTCGTTACCTCCTTCGGATACCACGCCCCGTGACCTCCTGGTTTGACCTCGGCCTGTATTTCGGACTTTTGCCATCTGGCATCCTCATTCGGGATTCCCTGCCTAACATCTTTCTGCACCTTAAGCTGGTATCCTTTGCGCCTTATAAGTCCTGGGGGCAACCGACTGGGAGAGGCATTACCCGCGTCTCCTACAAGCGGGGGCTTGTCTATAGGCAGAAGTGGCGGCGGAGATTGGGGGATACCAGCTCAAGACAGACGGGTGTTAGGTACAGTCCTGACAGTGCTCAGCTCTTGGGCCTCCACACAATGTTTGAGAGGTCTCAGCTCTTGGGCCTCCACACAATTTTTAAGAGGTCTCAGCTCTTGGGCCTCCACACAATTTTTAAAAGGTCTCAGCTCTTGGGCCTCCACACAATTTTTAAGAGGTCTCAGCTCTTGGGCCTCCACACAATTTTTAAGAGGTCTCAGCTCGTGGGACTCCACACAATGTTTGAGAGGTCTCAGCTCGTGGGACTCCACACAATGTTTGAGAGGTCTCAGCTCTTGGGCCTCCACACAATTTTTAAAAGGTCTCAGCTCTTGGGCCTCCACACAATTTTTAAGAGGTCTCAGCTCTTAGGCCTCCACACAATTTTTAAAAGGTCTCAGCTCTTGGGCCTCCACACAATTTTTAAAAGGTCTCAGCTCTTGGGCCTCCACACAATTTTTAAAAGGTCTCAGCTCTTGGGCCTCCACACAATTTTTAAGAGGTCTCAGCTCTTGGGCCTCCACACAATTTTTAAAAGGTCTCAGCTCTTGGGCCTCCACACAGTTTTTAAGAGGTCTCAGCTCTTGGGCCTCCACACAATTTTTAAGAGGTCTCAGCTCTTGGGCCTCCACACAATGTTTGAGAGGTCTCAGCTCTTGGGCCTCCACACAATTTTTAAAAGGTCTCAGCTCTTGGGCCTCCACACAATTTTTAAAAGGTCTCAGCTCTTGGGCCTCCACACAATTTTTAAAAGGTCTCAGCTCTTGGGCCTCCACACAATGTTTGAGAGGTCTCAGCTCTTGGGACTCCACACAATGTTTGAGAGGTCTCAGCTCTTGGGCCTCCACACAATTTTTAAAAGGTCTCAGCTCTTGGGCCTCCACAAAATTTTTAAAAGGTCTCAGCTCTTGGGCCTCCACACAATTTTTAAAAGGTCTCAGCTCTTGGGCCTCCACACAATTTTTAAGAGGTCTCAGCTCTTGGGCCTCCACACAATTTTTAAAAGGTCTCAGCTCTTGGGCCTCCACACAATTTTTAAAAGGTCTCAGCTCTTGGGCCTCCACACAATTTTTAAGAGGTCTCAGCTCGTGGGACTCCACACAATGTTTGAGAGGTCTCAGCTCTTGGGCCTCCACACAATTTTTAAAAGGTCTCAGCTCTTGGGCCTCCACACAATTTTTAAAAGGTCTCAGCTCTTGGGCCTCCACACAATTTTTAAAAGGTCTCAGCTCTTGGGCCTCCACACAATTTTTAAGAGGTCTCAGCTCTTGGGCCTCCACACAATTTTTAAAAGGTCTCAGCTCTTGGGCCTCCACACAATTTTTAAAAGGTCTCAGCTCTTGGGACTCCACACAATGTTTGAGAGGTCTCAGCTCTTGGGCCTCCACACAATTTTTAAGAGGTCTCAGATCTTGGGCCTCCACACAATTTTTAAGAGGTCTCAGCTCTAAGCTTCCCTTACTGCTCGGGTGACACACTGTAACAAACCTCCTCCTGTAAGCTTCCCTGACTGCTGGGGTGACACACTGTAACAAACCTCCTCCTGTAAGCTTCCCTTACTGCTGGGGTGACACACTGTAACAAACCTCCTCCTTTAAGCTTCCCTTACTGCTGGGGTGACACAATGACACAAGAGGACATGTCTGACCACATCTCACACACACACACACACACACACACACACACACACACACACACACACACACACAATGACAATTAGGGGTGGGGTCTATTTATTTTCCCCCTTGCCTATGCCATCTGTGGTTGTCATTAGGCAACGTGATTTTAAGGGGTGCAGAATTTTGTTCTTCTTTTTTGTACAGTTTGGCTTGGGGTCCATGGCAATGTAGAGGAAAGAAGGTTTCCTTGTCTTGTCTCACTTTACGTAGAAGTTATATTGTGTTTGGAGTGTATTGTTGAGTGGCTGTGATAGTGGCGTAATAGTGCGACTTGGGCGCGTTATATGCACCCAGACATGCTTCCCCTGCTGTCCCAGTTGCATTCCAGCAGTGTTGGCATCATTTTCTGATGTTTCAGGGTGGACTTGGTGACCTCCAAGTGGTCGAATTGAGATTTCCAAGTGTCGAGCATTTTTTTCCCATAGACTATAATGGGATTCGATATTCGGTCGAGTAGTCGAGTAACGCGGTCTATTCGAATCGAAATTCGAAATTTCGAATATTTCACTACTCGCTCATCTCTAATCACAACATAATAAATACTATTTTAGGGCCGGCCACCCTTTGTAAAATTCAAAGAATGGATTCTTGGCCTAAAAATCCCGAGGGTATCCCGTGCCCCAGGCAACAATACAAGCCTCCAGGACCGAGAAATTAGCCCCCTGCAAAGGCCCACAGCGCCGGAAATACTTACCTAAACCTTCCTGGTTCAGGAGCTAGTGGTCTGGCTCCTACCTCACAGAGGAACACGAAAACAACTGAGGAATGGGAGGAGGAGGAGAGATTTTATTCTGTCTGGTGGTCAGGTGTTCCAAATTGGTAGGAGGAGCCCGGAGGTCTCAGGCATATGCTGCCCTTTCGGATGTTTTGAGAAAAAAAAAAAAACTGTATCTGGGGCCTGCACCACACCTAATCCGACCCTGGCTGCACACCTCCTGTTGATGCAAGTTGTGATTGCTGCAGGTTGCGCACCATTTACTGTCAATTTATGACATGGGGGGGATATGCCAAGCCAACTCCTGTCCTGCAGTGACCAAACATTTACCTGATACTTGTTCAATTCAGTTCAGACATAAAGTAAAAGGTTTTCTTTAATCAATACTTATAATCTTTATTTAGTATAATGTGTAAATACATACCCAGACCTTTCAACCGTCCCCCATGAGATGATGTCATAAGGGAGGCGTGGGTTAGGGAAGAATCAATATGCAGGTAAAGGCAGGTTTTCGGAAAAAGGAAATCCCATCAGTCTAACACTTTCCTCCTACTTTGACAAAGTGAATAGGAGATTGGTCCTGGCAGGTGACACAAACTTTGTCAATGGCAGGATGGGGGGTGTATACTGTAGATGGAGGATTGTCCTGACGGCAAGTGGTGAGGCTGAAACTGGATTTACTGACGACATTCTTCTTACTGTAGACTTTATTGCAGATATCTTTGACCACTTTGTTGCTTGCATGGATAAAGGTGTTGACAGGCTCCCAACGGCCATTAACAAAATGAACGCTTTCTGCCATTTTTGAGGCACAGCTGAATTGATTGCCATTATAAACGTGCTTCTGCCTAAACCGATCCCAGTTCTGACTTTCTCCAGAATGGAGGAGAATGAGAACTCCGAATGTCAGAAGGAAGGTTGTCACTCCGGGCATGTTGTGATTGGTGGTCTGCAAAACAGGAAGCACAAGACAAAGGAAAATTCAGTTTTGGTGTTTCTTTTATTGGAGTTTCCTCTTCTGCAATGTAAGATACATGTGTTACGTAAATCTCAGATCAACAGAGATGCAAACAGAAACTGGATGCCCGGTTATACGATGCCTCTTCACACGACTCCAAAGCAAGGTACAGATGCTATATTCATTTTAATTTAGAGCAAGGCCGGCCTTATATTCGGAGGTACCCTATAGGAACCTGGCCTTCAGTGTGCTCCCCTATCTCGTGTAGCCAAATGATCATATCAACTAACAAACAGTTGATCAAATGGTCGGGGGGGGTGTCAGACATTTGCCAAACCCTACAGAGATCTACAAAAAGACATGAGCCTTGTCCACATGGAATGCTAACTGTGCAAGTGAGTGAGCCCTCAACCCAGCAGTGGCCATAGCAGCAGTGCTACAGAAGTCACTTTCTTCTTGTGGAGCTTGGTGTGCAGACAGGACAGTTGCCAGTAGCAAGAGATGCAGGTAGAGAAAACTGCATCTATACAATGTACATTTGACAGCAGCAAGGCACCTTGAAGACTTTTGCCCACCCTCCCAAAATAAAAAAAAACACTAAACAAATCCATTCAAAGTAGCCTTTCCCTTTAAAACAAAACTCCCTTTTGTCAGGTTTGTGGTCTCCTGCCTCATTTGGAATGTAAAATAAACCTGCGTGTTAGGATTGTACCCCAGACCTCTGATTTACCTGTGAAAACTCTGCCAGTAACCATTTAGCTACTGGTGCACAAGATTGTGATCCCTTATCTACCAAGTTTGAATTAAGCAGATTGGGGATAAACCAGTCTTCTCTGCCTCAGCCAATCAGATAAGCAGGTCAGGAAGTCTGATATATACAATGTTGCTTACATTTTGTTGCAGAAAACTAAGTTGCAAACCAATAAAACAAAAATGCAGACAAGTTCAGCACATGATTGAAACTTTAAAAAAGCCTTTAAAGCAGACAACTTCTGAAACACATATAGCCAATGCCCCTGCCAATGCTCCTTTCAACCCAATCTGGAACACTGTTTTGCCGTTATAGCATAGCGATCAGTCATTGCCACAGTGGTAATGATGTCATTGCCACAGTGGTAATGAATGGAGAAGGCAGAGCTTTATAGCTGAAACAATCATCATCTGGGCCTCGATTCAATAAAGGTAGAAAAACGTTCCATTCATGAGAAAAAAGCCAGAGAATTTCACTGTTGCTGAATCACCAGCTAAGAAAATGAAAGGCAATGGCACTTTTTTACTCCTAAGAAAAGTAGAGAACTGTTTACTCCTTTCTACACTGTAATAAAAGCTGCCATTGACTTTCATTGTCAATATCTAGTGATTCAGTAACAGTGACATTCTCAGGCTTTTTTGTCATGAATTGATTTTTTTTACTACCATGAGAATATTTTTCTACCTTTATTGAATCGAGACCCTGGTATTAGAGTGAAGCAGGAGAAGTAAAAATTGGCAAAAGGTTCTCTTCATGGGGGAAGCAATTCAGGGGATTCTATTAAAAAAAAAAAAAAAATAGGTTTTGGTCTGCTGTAACTAGTTTACCATTATAAAATAGTTTAACATTACCAATAGACTCCAGTGATTTTGGACGGAACATGCTTGAAATGGCATTTAAATAGACCCAAAGTAGCAACAGGATGGATAAGATCCAGATAACGGTTCAAAATATTAAAACATTAAAATGGACCTGCAATCAGGATTTTCACTATCCTGGTTATTGGTGCTTGTCCCTGGGTATCCCATTCCCACAGCACATGCTCTCAGCACTTTATGGTGTGCAGACTAATGCACGACAAAGTCGTTTTGGATGGAGTGTTGGCATAGAAATTGGCTACAGACCCACTTTCTCGGCAGTTTATCTGAAAGGCTGGAGGTGGGAGTGCACCTCAGCTGCAGGGATGTGGCCATGGCCCATTATTGCAGCAAGGGACCGGCAGAAAGATTAGATTATAAGCCGGGGGGGGGGGATTACCTACTCAGCTGACCCAGTGATTGGTCCACTTTAAGTCAGTAGCAAAACCTGTGAATAATAACTTGGAAAACAGATGCACCCAGCTAGTGGATGCCTGGTGCTGGAATTACTTCTGTGTGGACCTTTAGTGTTGATATGACTGGCTGTAACCAGTTGTGTGTGACGGGTGGAAACTATGGGCAACACTAAAAGTAGAAACCATTAGAGCCCCTGTCAGTGGAATAGGTCCCTGAGATAGAAACCCTTAAAGTGGACCAACACCCAGGATTTTCACTATTCCGGGTGTTGGTCTACTTCCGATCGGGTGTGCCCCGCTGTGTGAAACCCCCCAGAAAGCCCCAAAAAAACTCACATTACCCCGCTTCTACGGCGCATGCGCGAGCGCTCCTCCAATCACCCCCGACAGACAAGCGAGGACCAGCGATGGACAAGCTGAGCGCGCCTGCTGCCTCTCATGCGTCCCTCGTACAGGGAGCGCGCCTGCGCCGGCCATTCACAAACGGCCAGCGCGGGTGCGCACCCTGCTAGAGGGAAGCGCGAGAGGCAGCGGCGGCCTGCACATGCGCCATTGGAACAAGGAGAAGGTAGGATTTGTGGGTGTCCCGGGGCTTCACCCTGCGGGGCATGCCGATTTCGGATGCCCCACGTGGAGGGAGCTGATCGGTCCGGGAATCTTATAGATTCCTGGGACGATCAGCGGTGGGTGTGGGTCCACTTTAAATAGTTTAAACCATGTTGGATGCATTTCTTGGGACCATTGCATCATGAATCCACATGATGGCAGTGTTGCCTAAGGAATGGACCTAACCAGTACATTATTGGTCTGGAGTTCCCTTTCAGGTTGGTAAATAGAAACTCAGCCAGGTGGCATTGGCAACATTAACTGCCCTGCCATTGGTTGGGACTCGCAACATTACTTGTAGCAACAATACCAAGGTTATATAAGGGAGAGACCCACCCTTCCAGAGTGTTCTGTTCTAAGATCTGCTAAGATGTCACAAGGGGATGCAAGTCAATGTAGTGGAGGAGCTGAGACACAGCCATGGAGGAAGCTATTGTAATAGACTGTTGCTGTAACCTGTGGATCATGCTGTACTGAACTGTTTGCTGTGTTTTACCATGGATGGAAGCCAACCAATAAAGACCATGTGGAGTTCACCTAAGAGTGTCATCTCTGGATCCCAGCGACGTCTGAAGCCAGTAAGTGCACCTCCACCCACATGGACATGGGATGCCCTACCCTAGGTCCAAGAACCCCCCTCACTCCCCAGAGCGCATGCCCCCGGCCAGGCACGCACATGCTACATTGATATGACTGGCTGTAACCAGTTGTTCCCATTGATGTAGGAAGATGCACTGAATGCTTATGACCAAGTGGACCTGAAGTAACAATAAGAATGCCTCTCCCACTTGTTGTACACAATGGAGCCCTGCTTACAGAAGATCACAGCAGCAGGGAGTACCTGCACACCACACCATAACCGAGTTCCCCTGAATACAAGAATCCAAACCCCTCTTTCCATACACATTGCACATGACCGGATGTGCCTGTAACATGCCATCTGACTAGCCATGCAAACCCACACCAGCCATTCTGATAGGTCTGGGCCAGGTGTATACATCAGCTAAAAGGATGCCAGGATTGCCACCACATCCAAGATGGCAGCTCATGGAACATCAGGCAGCCTGCAAACAGGAAGTGCATTCTGACTGTGCTGCTCTGCATTCTGGGATTGCTGACCTTTTCCTGACCCCAGCTCTGCTGTCTGAACAGAGCACATATATAACCCACCCCCCTGTACTTTATCCTATCCCACTCTCCTCAGTAAGTTTGATGCTTCTGAGTCAAGATGGCAGCACCCATATCCAAGTCCTGAACAGAGTTGCAGCCCAGTGGGGAATGAATAAGTAAGTGACTAAAAACTTAAAATATATTAACTTTAGATACTGGAGAATAGATTTTTAAGGGTTGGGGTTTTCAATAAATCATGGTGAAGGTCCAGTTTAAACTTAACTGCATTGCGCATGAGCAGATAACCTGTGCTCTCCTGCCATAGGTCAGGGACATTCAGCATTACCTACTGCTTCCATCCTAGAAAGTGGACAGCACAGTCTTGCTATCTCCCTTTTGGAGACAAAGGACCATGAAGGGCCCCCTAAGTTCAGGGGCCAACAAGGGGGTTACCTGGTGAACCAGCCAAGCCTGGGTTAGAACTGATTGGTCCTCCCTCAATCCAAATCCACACCCTTCTCTGTAGGTATATTTCTGCCAGGGGTTAGGTCTTACTTTTGCTATAGGGCCGGGCAAAACCTATGTGGGCCCCTGTAGGTGTTTCTTACCTGCACACTTGCATGCCTCCCAACTGTCCCGATTTTCCCGGGATTGTCCCGATTTTTCAACAAAATCCCACGGTCCCGGACCGTTAGCAAGTGTCCCGGGACGCCCTGCGCTGTGGCGGTGTGCCCAGTGCCGCAACGACGCCGGCGTCTTCAGTATAAACACTGGCCGGCGCGAAGATACTGGCTTGCAGGTGAGGCACCAGCCTTGTGGATTGTGTGAGCTTTCCCAGTTTCCTCTCATTGTATGGTGTGTGCTCAGCAGAAGATTGCAGCAACGAGAAGGGAACTGCAGATCTTTAATCTCTGATAGACTGCAGGGTGATGGAAATATCTCTTTTACATTTGTGTGGCACTACAATACCCAGCATGGCATCAGCCTTCCAGGACAGCGAGTGAGTCTGCTGCTGCTGCCAGTCAGTCGACATCCATTAGCCTCAGATACAGGGTCAGGGCCGGGACAGAACAAACAGCCTCATAAACTAACCCACTCTCAGCTCTCTGACCAGGCAGTCGCCATGACACCCCCCTGCAAGGCCTCTAGCTGAGGCACGCAAGGGATGCATTTATTTACCTCACGCTCATTACACCTAGGGTTGGGGTTAATAAATGCCCTGGGACTTTTCTGGTCACACTGGCCCTTATGCAGCTCTGGCCAGGTATCTGCAACCCCCCATAACATGGTGAGTGACAGAAACCCCCCATAAAAAGCTGAGTGGCAGAAACCTCCATAACACATTGAGTGGCAGAACCCCCCATAACAGGCTGTGAGGCAGAACCCCCCATAACACATTAAGGGTCAGGGCCAGGACAGAACAAACAGACTCATAAGCTAACCTCTGGCCCACTCTCGGCTCTCTGACCAGGCAGTCGCCATGACAACCCCCTGCAAGGCCTAGCTGAGGCACGCTAGGGATGCATTTATTTACCTCATGCTCACCACACCTAGGGGCAGACTGGGGTTAAAAAATACCCTGGGGCTTTTCTGGTCACACTGGCCCTTCTGCAGCATGTCTGGCCTGGTATCTGCGACCCCCCCCCATAATATGCTGAGTGGCAGAAACCCCCCATAAAAGGCTGAGTGTCAGAAAACTCCATAACACATTGAGTGGCAGAAACCTCCATAACATATTTAGGGTCAGGTTCAGGACAGAACAAACAGCCCCATAAACTAACCTGCGGCCCACGCTCTCTGACTGGTCAGTCACCATGACAACCCCCAGAAAGGCCTAGCTGAGGCACGCTAGGAATGCATTTATTTACCCTATGCTCACCACACCCAGGGGCAGACTGGGGTTAAAAATTACCCTGGGACTTCTGGTCACACTGGCCCTTCTGCAGCTCTGGCCAGGTATCTGCAACCCCCCCATAACATGCTGAGTGGCAGAATCCCCCCATAACATGCTGAGTGGTAGAACCCCTCCATAACATGCTGAGTGGCAGAATCCCCCTATAACAAGCTGAGTGGCAGAACCCCCCTATAACAGGCTGAATGGCAGAACCCCCCCAATAGAAGGCTGTAAGGCAGACCCCCATAACACACCGAGTGGCAGAACCCCCATAACACAACAGGCTGTAAGGCAGAAATGGCCCAAAACATGTTGCGTGGCAGAAACCACCTATAACAGTCTGTGAGACAGAAACCCCCATAACACCCTGAGTGGCAGAACTCCCATAACACATTGAGTGGCAAATACCACCCATAACAGGCTGTGAGGCAGAAACCTACCAAAGCACGCTGAATGGCCCCAATAACAGGCTGTGAGGCAGAACCCCCCCCCCCAAACATGCTGTGAGGTTACATTTAATCACAGTTAAACATGTATAGTGCAAAATAGGTAGGCTGGCCCTTTAATGCAAATTAGCACCCATGGTCATGTGACTGCAGCCTCACTGGTGATCACTTGCTGCTTTCGAGTCTGAAGTGGCAAGACCTCTGCTGCGTGCTCTCCTGCCTGCAGGACAACAACTCTCTGTCTCTGTGTGTCTTTGTCTCTTTTTCTTATATTTTTCAGGTATCTTCAGCAACCATGACCTTCTGGGAGGCAGAGCAACTCAAGATCTACACCCAGTCCCTTGGAATCAGTGGTAAGTGTCTTTATCCTTATTCATTGTTTAATATTCATAGCCTAAAACATCCGCACCAGCATACACCCTACACCTAGTTCTTATTTTTACATTTCTTTCCTTTTTTGCAAATTTGACAGTGTAAAAAGTGCATTTTTGGGGGAAATTTTGACGATTGCAATTATGACAGTTGGGATTTGACAGTTGGGATTTGACAGTTGGGATTCAAAAACAACATTTGGGGGGGGTTGATAGTTGGAACTAATTTTTTTTGGGGGGGTGGGAATTTTGACAGTTGGAAGTAAAAACATTTTTGGGGGGATTTTGAATTTTGACAGTTGGGAGTCAAAAACAAAATGTGGGAAATTTTGACAGTTGGAATTTGACAGTTGGAGCAAAAAAAAATTTTTGTTTTTTTTTGGGCAGTTTTGACAGTTGGAATTTAGAAACAACATTTTGGGGATTTTGACAGTTGGAACTAATTTTGGGGGGGACATTTTGAAAGTTGGAAGAAAAAAAATTGGGGGGAGGGGGGAATTTTGAATTTTGACAGTTGGGGGTCAAAAACAAAAATCTAGGAGATTTTGAAAGTTTGACAGTTGGAACAAAAAAATACTGTGGGTGGGGGGGGATTTTGACAATAATTTCCATTATATGTGTGCGTTTTAATATGTTTTCCTAATAAGGCTCCACCTACAACATTTGGAAACAAAAGAATCAGCCCAGCCTGTCATTGTAATGGCTGGTGCTAGGGGTGTCAGGAGGTGGGTTAAGTGGCCAAACTGTAATAAATGTCCACGTAAACCCCAAAAAACATTCAATGTAAAATTTAACAAAATTACAGTATTGTTTTGGTTAAAAAAAAAGCACACAGGCGCTCCAATGTAAATGACCCAGTATGTGCTTTCTAATGGGGGCATGGACCAACTGTCACTTCAGCCTCCCAACTCATAATAAATGTTTCCCAAAGCAACGAAAAACAATATTAAACCTACAATTTAACTGATTTAGAGTATTTCTGGTAAGAAAAAACACATATGCATGCTATGTAAATGACCCAGTATGTCATTTCTAATAGGGGCCTGGATCATGTGTCCCAATATTACTGATATGGCCAAACCTGTAATACAGTTTCCCCAAAACACCAAAAAAAACCTATTTAAACATACAATTAAACAGACTTACAGTTTTTTGGCTAAAAAAACATCCATGCATCCAATGTAAATGAAGCAGCCTGTATATCCTAATAGGGGCCTGGCTTAGAATTCCAGTGGCTGCTCATCAGAGAGTAAACCTAGGCTCTATATTATCACATATATCCTCTTCCTTTCTTCTCCAGTTCCATTTTTCTTCCAAAAATCTATTTTAGAGCAGCTAAGGAACTAGGCTGTCCGGTTGTGCTGGTCAAAAAAAGCATCCATGCATCCAATGTAAATGAAGCAGTCTGTATATCCTAATAGGGGCCTGGCTTAGAATTCCGGTGGCTGCTCATCAGAGAGCAAACCTAGGCTCCGTAGCATCACATATATCCTCTTCCTTTCTTCTCCAGTTCCATTTTTCTTCTAAAAATCCATTTTACAGCAGCTAAGGAACCAGGCTGTCCTGTTGTGCTGGCATTTCAAACCCCATAACAACTGCACCAACTGTCACTATCGCCTCCCAAGCAGCCATAACTGTTTTTCTGTTCTGCTCACACTTCCATATTCACATAAGCCTGTCACCCTGCTGAGGACCCGGCTATTTAAAGGAAGCCTGCTCTGATATGGCCAACTTTGTAATAAAACACCCAACAAAATATGTTAAATGTAAAATTAGATTTAGAGCATTTATCTGATGTAAATAAGCCCCTTACACATATGTACATACAGTAACAATAAGCCTGTAAGCCTTGGCTGTGTAAGGTAAGCCTGTCTCCAGCAGGGCTCGGTGTGAATCTGAGTGATTATAAGTAGTATTTTGATAAAAAAAAGCTTTAATATTTTAGTAGATGTCAGAAATAGGAAGGGTGATAACCTGTTCTGTGTTTAAAGAGGAGTTAAATGAATAAAAGCCTCACCCCTTAGCATGGCGACATCCTCATCTGTGATGCCTCAGCTCTGCACATTCCCTGCCTGCCAAACCTGCAGATCAGACAGCCATTACCACTTCCTCCTATGATAGCCAATCGTGTGACCAATCAGGTTCGCCAGGTAGATTTGCACATTATTGTGCTCCTGGTCAGAGGCGGACTGGCCAAAGGGAGACCCGGGACAATGCTCAGTGGGATGCACTGCTTTGGGGCCAGTTGGGCTGCTGCTTTTAACACCCACATTCAATCCCTACCCCCTAGTCTCCCTCTCAGCCCCCTGTACCCAGCCCCACTTTACCCACTAGCCAAGGCAACCCAGCCCCCATTGCCATAGCCAGGGCCCGCTCTAGGTTTGTGGAGGCCCTTGGGCAAGAGAGTCTTAGTGGGCCCCAAAGCAGTGAGTCACATGATGTCACCTTTCATCTCCGCTGTCAGAAATGGGTCATCTGCTGATCGCCCTCCAGTCCTTATTGCCTTCCCTATAGCCACCAATCATCCTCTATTCCTTGTTGCATTCTCTACTGCCTCCAAGCACCCATCAGCCCTTCCTGCTTGCTCCACTGCCAATAAAGACTCCATCATTGCTGTCACTTGTCACCTGGTTCTCACCACCTCCCTTCCATGCCACCTTCTCCATGTCTCCCTTCCCCTGTTGCTGAGGCCAGCTATGAGCTGGTCTGCACACAACACCAGCCATTCAATGGTTCGGAACCACTGAAAAATAATACCGTGAACAAGTGTGAGCCTGAGTGGGCCCCTAAAGATGCCTGGGGCCCGGGCAATTGCCCAGGTTTGCCCTGTGTTGGCGCCGGCCCTGGCTATAGTCCTGGCATCATGTATATAACCACATCAAGGGCATAATCCACCTCCACCCCCAGAAAATGTAATATATATATATATATATTTATATATAAAAATGTAAATAAAGCAAGCATATCACAGTCAATAAAACGGGATTCATGCATTTAGGGGACTGTGAAGGCATACATTAAATAAAGGATACTTACCTGTGTCCTTCTTGTAAGGTTCTTTCCAAGATTGGGTCCCTTGGTGTCCTTACACGCTCCCGCTGCCTCTCATGTCAGTCACAGTGATTGTGCATGCAATTCATTACAGTAAAGGAAGTTTGGCAGACACAGGCACTGTGACTGACACGGAGGCCACTGCTATGACAACGGGTGAGTATCCTTTTATTTGTTTTCTGGGTGTACAGTCTCCTTAAATATAATCAATGTACAAAAATCACCAAACCACGCCACCTCTCAGGGCTGCACCTCCGCTATACATTTACCGGGGATGTGTATCCCCGACAAGCATTTCTAAATGGGTGCCACTGGCACACTTGCAGCTAGAGGTGAGAAGAGATGGGACCGGCAGAACGTTCTCCATTCAGCTTTTCTAGCTGCTCTGAGCTCAGACCGGCAAGGAAAAAATGAATGGAATGGAAGCCGCAGGTTGGCTGGGCGACCCACACAAGTGTCAGGGGAATGAGAAAAAGGTGTATTTTTGGGCAATCTGGGGAATACCCACAGCTGGGCATTTCAAATCTTAGGTTTTATTCCTCTTTAAAGTGGACCAACACCCAGGATTTTGACTATCCTGGGTTTTGGTCCACTTCAGGGGGGCACCCCCCAGAAACACCCCAATACTCACCTCAAAACGCTCCCACGTGGCCGGGTGACAGCGACGGAGAAGCGCTGATAGCGACGGACAAGCCAGCGCGTCCGCCGCCGCCTCCCGCACGTCCCTCTGACAGCGCGCGCGCCCGCGCCGGCCGTTCACAAGCGGCCGGCGCGGGCGCGCGCACGGCTAGAGGGGCGCGCGGGAGGCGGCGGCGGCTGAGGTGAGTTTTTGGGGGGTTTTCGGGGGGGTTCCTCACCGCGGGACATCCCGATCTCGGATGTCCCGCGGTGAGGGGGGTGATCGGCCCGGGAATCTTATAGATTCCCGGGCCGATCACCCCAGGGTGTTGGTCCACTTTAATGTGTCAGCAGGCCCCATTCTTTCAAGATAACACATAGTCCATAGAATTACTGATTTTTAAAGCAGACAGATATATATTAGTATTTATAATGCTCAGAATATGTAAATGAATGCCCGGCTAAACAATCTTTTTCTTTACAGGTTTCTTGCCGTGGCTTCGGTCAGGTAAGGACCGTCTGGATTTCGAGGCCATGGTTCCCGAGACGTGCCGCACACGCTGTTCCATCTGCCTTGTGGACTTCAAACTGCACGAGCCCTTGGGATTCCTAGGCTGCCGGCACATCTTCCACAAGAAGTGCCTCCGCGACAGCCTCCAGCACAGCTACAAGTGCCCACTGTGCCGTGATCGTGCACTTGGGCATGTGGTAGGTCATCTTGCCATGGCTGGTAACACCACACAGTGTTTTTATGCACCTTTATTTTATGCCGTTCCAGATTACCGTCCCATCCGCCTCTAAAGGTGAACGCGGTGTCCTGATTCCACCTCCAGGAATGGTGAATTTATCATTATAAATATATTGCATTAATAATAATTAGTATAGCATTTATAGTATATTGTTTTATATTTATATAGTATTAATTAAAATAACAATATTAGTCGTTGCGTCGTTAGGGTTATGTTAGGTAAGGGTAGTGTATTTCAGGTATCCTTTAGTACCATCTTCCAAGTCTGCCTCCAGCCAACATCTGCCTCCAGCTGCCTCCATGTCTCCTCCGGCCCGGTCATCGGCACCTGTCACCACCAGCACCCGGCCATCGGTGCGTATGTGTTTGTATTTGTCCTGTGTTGTCTTTGTCCTGACTGCCACACACACACACACACACACACACACACACACACACACACACACTTATACACTGACACCATCCAGACTCACCTTGACACTCCTACTTGACTCACCTTGACACTTGTAGAGTGACGCAGACCTGACTGACGACCATGACCGTAGAGGTAGGGTAGATGGCACACACATAGGTTAGAACATCTAGGTAGATTAGGAACACTACACCTGCATCCAGCACTAGTAAAGTAGGGATCACGATGGCTAGCATCAGTTAGGATAGGCCAATGTAGTGTAGTGTAGGACCTGCCCGAAAAAGAGTCTACCTTGGCGTTGGTGGGCAGGCTCATAATCCGTTGGCCAAAAAATAAAGATAGGCACTTGTGTCACATGCTGTTTCCCTATTGTAGATCTAATTCCTATAAAACTGATTTTCTAACCAGGAAGCCAAATAAAGTGAACTTCCCCCTGTTGAGAGGAGGTCTCTCCCATTTGTGGCAATGCTTCCGCTCCTCCCTCACCTCTCTGTTACTTGCTTACCTGTTTCAGTGGCACTTTCCCTCAGCTGGGGGATGGGAAGCTGGAGCAGCACAATGTTACATGCTAAAATCATTGCTTCCAGATCAGGGAAGTTGTGGCACTGGGGCAGGTAAGCCAGTGAGCAGCAATAGGGCTTCCCCTCTGGAGCATGTGCTCTAAAGAGCAGTCACTGGCCCATAGGAATAGTCGCTAACTATATACTAACTAGATAACACCACTATTTCACACAGTATCAAGTGTTTTGTTTCTGGCCATTGGATTATGCTAAAAGGCTCTTTGTTGAACAGAAGTAAAGTTTACAGGTAGATAAATTACACATAAACTGTCCTGTGTGTTTAGAAATATATTTAGACACATTTCACATGTACACCTGCCTCCCCAAATCCCGTGGCCATAGGCTATGCCAGGTAACTGGTTGTAACAATGGATGCCCCTCACTGTATTATTATTATTTATTTATTTATTATTTATTTTTATTTAATTCCTAGGTGCTGTTTCCCTTTAAGGGTGTGGCTGGGGGGCGTGGTCAGGGTTGTGTTCAGATGTGGCTTAAATGTGTCCCTCTTTACAGCTTTGAAAAGTTGGGAGGTATGCACTTGTAGCTGTAGCAGGGTGTGTCTGTTGTGCTCATCCAGGTGCCTGACCAGCATCACCTGTGGGGTTTTATAGGAGAACTTGCATAGGATTGTGGGAGATCTCACTTCTCTACAAGGAGCAAAGCTAATCAGCAAACAGATGATTATGAAGAGGTGCACATTGGTGTGTGGAAAAGCTAAAGGGGGTCATGCTAAAGATTTAGTGACGCAAGTTTAAATCTTAAGGGGTTATTTAAGAAGTGATAGCGCCATGTAGCGCCTCGTAGCGGCAGGCAGCATCTGGTGGCGCTGTATGGAAAACCACATTTAAGAAAGCGAATCTGGTGAGCACCTCTAATGGGCCATGTAGCATCACATGTATATATGTCATCGTAGCGGCAGGCAGCATCTGGTGGCGCTGTATGGAAAACCACATTTAAGAAAGCGAATCTGGTGAGCACCTTTAATGCGCCATGTAGCATCACATGTAATAAATGTCATGTATATCAGGAGCAGATCGGATTTGTAGACACAGATCAGGAGCAGATCAGATCTGCTCCTGATCTGTGTCCAAATCTGATCTGCTCCTGATCTGTGTCCAAATCTGATCTGCTCCTGATCTGTGTCTACAAATCCGATCTGCTCCTGATCTGTGTCTCCAAATCTGATCTGCTCCTGATCTGTGTCCAGATCTGATCTGCTCCTGATCTGTGTCCAAATCTGATCTGCTCCTGATCTGTGTCTACAAATCTGATCTGCTCCTGATCTGTGTCTACAAATCCGATCTGCTCCTGATCTGTGTCTACAAATCTGATCTGCTCCTGATCTGTGTCTACAAATCTGATCTGCTCCTGATCTGTGTCCAGATCTGATCTGCTCCTGATCTGTGTCCAAATCTGATCTGCTCCTGATCTGTGTCTACAAATCTGATCTGCTCCTGATCTGTGTCTCCAAATCTGATCTGCTCCTGATCTGTGTCCAGATCTGATCTGCTCCTGATCTGTGTCCAGATCTGATCTGCTCCTGATCTGTGTCTCCAAATCTGATCTGCTCCTGATCTGTGTCTCCAAATCTGATCTGCTCCTGATCTGTGTCTCCAAATCTGATCTGCTCCTGATCTGTGTCAAAATCTGATCTGCTCCTGATCTGTGTCTACAAATCCGATCTGCTCCTGATCTGTGTCTACAAATCTGATCTGCTCCTGATCTGTGTCAAAATCTGATCTGCTCCTGATCTGTGTCTCCAAATTTGATCTGCTCCTGATCTGTGTCTCCAAATTTGATCTGCTCCTGATCTGTGTCTCCAAATCTGATCTGCTCCTGATCTGTGTCAAAATCTGATCTGCTCCTGATCTGTGTCTACAAATCCGATCTGCTCCTGATCTGTGTCTACAAATCCGATCTGCTCCTGATCTGTGTCTACAAATCTGATCTGCTCCTGATCTGTCTCCAAATCCGATCTGCTCCTGATCTGTGTCTCCAAATCTGATCTGCTCCTGATCTGTGTCTCCAAATCTGATCTGCTCCTGATCTGTGTCCAAATCTGATCTGCTCCTGATCTGTGTCTCCAAATCTGATCTGTGCCCGAATCTACTCTGCCACCAACTGATCTATATACTAAACTAAATTGTGCTGCTAACTGTTCTGTGCCCCAGCTTTATCCACTACTGACTCATCTGTGCCCAAATGCATACCTTCTAACTTTTTGGTGTGGGAAATAGGGACAGTTGTTAAATTAAGCCTGTAAAGTGGGATGCCCCTCTCAGCCTGTAAAGTGGGATGCCCCTCTCTTTCTTTCATATTTTTGTCCTCCTAAACCCTGGTAAACCATGGAACAAAATAAGGTATATATAGATATATATATAAAATTATGTGACATTAATATACTATACTGGGCCAGGAACAGTAAAGCAGGGCCGGTGTGCCCTATTTTAGTCCCAGTCCGCGCCTGGTCACAATGTTATAACAATGTCATTCCATGTGTTTTTGCTTTGTTACTGGTGGATATGTGTTTAAAAACAGACTTTAATCACAGAGCGCCTGGCGCTCTATGCTACAGCAACCAGCTTTAGAGCGCCGATGCTGTGTGTGTTTAGTGTTTAGTTAAATATGGTGTAGAGCACCGAGTGCCGGATGCACTAAGCTGCCGCTACCTCTCACTCGCTGCAGCGCTATACTGTTGTTAGAGCGCCTGCCCAACACACATCATATTCATCAATGCCGGCCAGGTTACTAGAGCGACCGAGGCGCTCTGTTACAGCACCCAATACCTGCTTACAGCGCCTATTCCTTGCCCCCGGGGCACCCCAATCGGGGGAGCCCCACTGTGTGAAACCCCCAGGTCTCCGAAAACAAATAACCCCTTCCTGGTCCTACGACGCATGCGCGGCTACTCATCCAATCAGCGTGCTCGGACCTCTGAGCTCGCTGGCAGGCCGCACCCCCCACTACCCTCTAACAGGAAGCGTGCTCACGCCGGGCATTCACAAACTCGTACGTGGACTTCGGGCTCAAGTCGGTGTTCCGGTTTGGGAACCTGAACTCGCAAAGTTCAGTACAAACCCAAACTTTGTGTTTCGGGTTTGCCCATCTTTACCGGCAGCTGATCACAGGGACAGATTTTGCTGGAAGGACGAGGAGCAGGTAAGGAGAGTCGAGGCTGCTCCACTTTAATGCCAGGCCCATGCACATGAGCTCAAAAGAGAGTAGAAATTTCCTGGCTTTGGAACTGGGAAATGGAAAGGGCGGCCATTAGCCAAGAGGTTAATGCACCCTTGTGGTCAGAGGTCAAAGCTATGGTCTATAACTACAGTAGTTAAAGATACTAGGAAGTCACAGGGGAGCACCGACAGGAGTTGAGTCACAGACCAGGAATTTAGGGGCGGTTACCATCTGAGAACAGGTGCACAGAATTCAAGCCGGAAACAGCTAGGAAAGGCCCAGACTGTAAAAGACTTTTAGTTTATTTGAAACACTTCATCAGGATGGGGGCCTAGAGATTATTATTATATGTAAAGTGATGCGGAAAAATAAGAAACACGTCTGCTAAAATGACTTTGCAAGAACCATTGAGGCCTCAGGGGTTCCTGCAAAGTAACAGGTGACAAAACAACCTGTTTTTTTACCTGTTACTGGTAACTTTATCGCCCCACTTCATCAGTATAGCTCCAGGAAGTACACGCCCTATTGTGAGATCATATTGTCACAGATAGGACATTATCAACAAGAAATCAGACTAGGAGCAGATGTACTGATAACAAATCAGGAACCCACCACATAAGGAATTATGAAGAAGGCCTAAGGTCAAGCACAAGGATCAGAAGGCCTTACATCCAGCACATGGACTTACAGACAAGCATAGAAAGAACGTTAGAGGGGGGAAAACTAACGCCAGGAGTTTAGCCTCTGGGCTGTGGGTTCATGAGCCCCTATAATAAATTAATGATATAGTTGAAGCACACTGTATATAATGAATAAGTATATTATAAAATTAGAGTTCAGCTAGCAGGGGTTCAGTGGTTCCCAAATGCGCCCACTCACTGCACATTAAATACAGCATAGATTTAAGTAACAGTAGGAAGAATGAACACCCATTACAACAACTATATATTCCACAAAGTGATTTAATGCAAAGGAAGCACTCAAGGTTTTGGCAAGACAGCCTTTATCAAGAGGACCGCTCCTCTTGATAAAGGCTGTCTTGCCGAAACGTTGAGTGCTTTCTGTTGTTATCCACCTGTGTTCCAGCCTCTAAGCCTTGTAGATCTACTTGCTTATTGAACTGCTTGTTTCTTCTGCCACTTGCATTTATTACAAGGTGATGGACTTGGTATTGTGCCCATAGAACAATTCCTGGGACTTTGATGCTCTGTGCCTGTTATATACATGTAAGTAACTTACCTCTGCCAGGGGGCCCGCGGCGAGCGTCTGCTGGGCGAAGCGGTGCTCCTGCTGCTGGGAGCGCAGCGCATCACTCTGGCAGCCTCCCTCGCCCCCTCTCTAGCTGTGCAGGCGCGCGCCCCGCAGTCTGTAAATTTCGCCACTAGGAGGCGCTGTGCTGCGAGTGGCAGGCAGAGCAGAGTCCTCCACACCTGATGGGAATCAGGGGCTGATCAGCCTTGCTGCCAAGACTGACCAGCCCCTGGATAGTTTCTCCAATCACTCACAGTGGTTTAAGTTGCACCAATCAGCACATACACTCCCCCCCCCCCCCAGGGTGGCCATTGGTCGATTCCCCAATAAATATGGAGTCAGCCATCCCTGTCCGCTGCCTTTACCGACCTTTGCTTTGTCTGACCACGAACCTGCCTGCCCCTCTGGATACCCCACAATCTCTGACCTCCCGACTTGACCCTTTGGCTACCACTTACTATGCACCTGTCTCATCCCTGTACTGTGGCGCACCGTTCGGATTGACTACCTGTGAACGACCTCGGCTTCGGGATACCCTCTTGGTTCATTGGCCTTCACCGTAAGTAGCCATCCTTTGCACCTATTAAGACCTGGGGGCAACTGTGTCCAGTGAGGCGTACCTAGCGTCCCGGCAAACGGGGGCTTGACTATAGGCAGAAGTGGCGGTGGGGATAGGGGGTTGCCTGCTTACAGAAGGCTGGTGTCCTGCTGGGCATCACAATACATATATCTATATCTCTCTATGGGCACCATCATATGAATGCTGGAACCAGTGAAATTGCACCACCTAGCAGTCATTTTTTGTAATTAATTTACTGTTCACCTTGCTTGTCTTTCTATGTTATTTAATGTAACTCATAGCATTAAATCACTTTGTGGAATGCATAGTTGTTTTTATAGCCCTAGCAGTGCCAAGGACAAGCTCAATTTCCATAACAGCCAGACGTTGCATTCTTTAATTCAATTTGAGCCAGCAAAAATGAAAAGCTTGCATGCGGCCCAAATATTTGTGCTGCCTATCGCAAGCTGCACAATGTGTGTGTGTTACTTGATGGACTGATAAACTGACGGACTTTGTGGATGGCTGAATCAAAAAGTAGGAAGGAACAGAGAAAAAGAAGAGAAAAACTAAAGCAGTTTGAAAAAAAAAGCGAGACAAAGAAATATGAAAACAAAAAGAAAAGATCAAGAAAAATGCACAGAAGAGGTAACAAAGTTGACAACAAGAGGGAGATGACAAGAGGAAGGACAGAATGTAGAAAAGAAAGTAGAGGTGTAATAAATGTGGAAAAAGAAATGTAGACACAGAGAAGGTGAAAGAGGGAGGATAGAAGGTAACAATAGAAATATGGAAGGAATGTGGAAAAGAAAGATGAGGAGACAGTGAAAAAAGATGAACAAGTGAATGTGGAATAGAGAGAGAAAGAGATGGAGGGAATGTGGAAGAAGAGGATGCAGATAAGGTGGAGGGGGAGATGGAAGGAAGCATGTGGAAAAGAAAGATTGAAAGAGTGTATAAAATTTGTGAATGCAGAAAAGAGAATAAAATATAAGGAAAAAGAAAGGAAGACTTAAGAAAAGTAAGGTGACCAGAGAAAGGACAGAATGTGGAAAAGACTGTAGAGGTGGAAAACAAGAGGAAGACACAGAAAGGTGGTACAAAGATGAAAAGAATGGGGAAAAGTGAGATTAAAGCAGACCTTTACCCTGAATAATAGCATATCTTATATGTTTCGCACACCCTGTACATACAGATTACATTAAAACTCATCCTACATGTTATGAACCTTTAAACATCCAAGATGGTGGCTCATGGAGCATCAGGCAGCCTGCAAACAGGAAGTGTCTTCTGACTGTGTCGCTCTGCATTCAGGGATTGCTGTCCTTTTCTTGACACCAGCTCTGCTCTTTCTGTGTGAAGCACAGCTATAACCCCACCCCCCTGCACTTTATCCCGCTCTCCTCTCCTCAATATGTGTGATGCTTCTGAGGCAAGATGATGGCGCCCGTATCCTAGAGTCCTGAACAGAGTTGAAGCCCAGTGGTTGATAAAATAAAAAGTGACTAAAAACATAAAAAATAATAGTTTTAGATGCTGGGGAATAGTTTTTTTTAAGGTTCGGGCTTTTCAATAAATTATGCTGAAGGTCCAGTTGAAGTAAGGTGACATAATCCAGTACATATGTCTTTATGATTATTGGCTCATTTAGGCTGGGGCATATTTTGTATGGCCTTTGTGCAGCATCACTGAATATGCTGGTGCTATATAAATAAACAAAACTAATCATTTTAGATGTCTGTGTATTATTATATAGTTACAGACAGTCAGAGTTGCTTGATGATGAGTGTCAGCAGGGCCCCCCAGGGCACTGGTACAGGGCAAATGTTCACCCGAGGAAAGGGTCTTTGGTCATGGTTGCCTCCCTGACCAAAAGCTGTTACAACATGAAACACAAAGGAATATAGTATCTTTGACCCCCCACCACCAATCTTCTATCTGCATCCTCACCCAGCGGAAGCGGCACGGGCGGCCGCGTGCACAGTTTCCCCTCTGCTTTTCCCCCCTCTGATATCTGTGATCGGTTTGTTTTGCTTGGCCTACGGTTTGAACATCCTTTTATGTTTGTTAAAATTTGCTTTGATTTTTGCACTTTGCACTTTATTTAGGTCCATGACTAGTTGTACCACAGAGGTAATCACATGTATGATATTTGTCTTTATAACTTTTGTATCTTCTGGTATTATTCATTTATTTATTTCTTCTGAATATAGCACCTTGTGATATTCACAATTGTAATTATTGCATTGTCACTTTATTACTCACGAGATAGGTTGTTCTTGTAATAATTATAATAGGTTTTTTGTGCCGGCACAAAAGATATTAACTGTGACTCCAGTGAGTTCTGATCCTGTGTACATGTGGAGTTTCCCAGATATTATTGTCTGCCAGTAGTCTAGCAGCACTGGATGCATTAGGGGTCTTTGCAGTGTCTTTTTAAATTGTTGCTGAACTTGTGTATGTGTCATTTTTTTGTACAATAAACTTGTGTATATATTGATTATATTGGTGCTGCATTTACATTTAAGGGTGCTCCTATAGGTGGGGTGGAGGGGACCAGTGGTCCACTGCCTCCCTTGTGTTTGGTCTATCTGCAAAGAAGATTGGCGTGCTTCGGAGGCGTGTATTCACAGAGAACCTTTTCTTTTTATGCCGTTTGCTGTGTTTTATACTACTAGGAACGAGGAAATAGAAATTCTCTGCCCTCGCACCATCTGACCTCTTGTGAAAATACGTTTTATCAGCTGCATAGGGGGTAGCACGGTGCTTTACCAACATATCTTCCTGAACAAGATCTGGCTGTCATCCAAAGCCCACGCAGATTACAGCTCCCTATCCTGATTCGCTCACATTGTCTATGCATTTTTTAATGAATTCACACATTACAGAAAAAAATTGGTCAAATACTGATTAACACTGTTTTAGCCAGATTTTCTGCCTGATCGTTTAGGAAGATGTCTGAGAATTTACAATGAACAATGTACAGTACAATAGTAGTAGCAAGCCACCATTAGGAAAGACCTAGGTTGGATTTAATATCGTGGATTTAATATCGTGGGCTAGAGATATGAAGTCCAATTAAAGATAAAATATTTACATTCAAGCACTCACAAGGAATAAAAGCATTACCAATCTTTTCTTGTCAGTATGCACAACAATGCAATGATCTTCTACGGCAGCGGTACTAAACTGGCGGTCCAGGGTCCGAATGTGGACCTTGGCGCCATATTTCTGGACCCCTGCCCTGACAGTTCTACACTCAGTTACTTCTGCGTTGCCATGCTCAGCGCTGCCCCTTTACTTTATCAGCGATGTAGTGCTTAGTCTCCCTGCCAGTGTCATGACTCTGCTGCCTGGCACCTAGCATTGCAATATGAAGTACTGCACTTTCTCTTTGCCCCATCCAATCCTGTCTCCCTGTCCCAGTTCAGCCCCATCCATCACTGTGCTGCCATCTCTGCCCCATCCATTCTTTTCCCCCCTAGCTTTGCCCCATCCATTCCTGTCCCCCCAGCTTTGCCCAATCTATCCCATCCCCATCCATTCCTGTCCCTCGAGCTCAGCCCTATCCATTCCTGCCTCCCCCAGCATTGCCCCATCAATCCCATTCTCATCCATTCCTGTCCCCTAAGCTCAACTCTATCTATTCCTGTCCCCCCCAGCTTTACCCCATCCATTCCTACCCACCCAGATTTGCCCCATCAATCCCATCCCCATCCATTCCTGCCCCCCCCCCCAGCTCTGCTCATCCATCCCAACCTTTTTTAGTTTTGCCTGTGGAATATTTCCCCCCCAGTGCACTAACTATACACCCCCCGTGACAACCTCCTGCCCGGACCTTCACCTCTCACCAGAGGCCTGTATATGAACCTTTACAAGAAGTGGTTGAGTACCCTTGTTCTACGGTATATTGATTTAAATAATATGAAAGTATTACGGAATTTAGGGGCTAAATGAAGGGTAAAAATCTCACCTGACACGCAAACATTTTGTGGCAAAATATGTTAAAAGAAAACCTCTCCCGCAATTTTGCGTCTTTAATAAGCAGCATTGTCAAAATATTTTTGGGATTAAATGGCTGCTAAATAGTGTGATCTGTTTTGTTTTTTCGTTTTTACATGATATTTTTACATGATATCAACATTATATTGATGCATTTAAAACCCACCCCTCTACCAATGATATTGGCAATGTGTTGGAAGGGCAGGTCACAATGTCCTCCATCACCACTTGCCATATCTGACCACTTGAGATTCGGGGCAAAATTATCTGCCCCCTATACAATCATTGGGTTATTATCTGTTTTGTCATGTTGTAAGTGCGGTCCAGGCCCCACATGGCCTCCTGAACCATCCAGTACCAGTGAGAGGCTGGAATGAACACGCACACATCGTATGTAACGTTAGACCCACAGCTGTTAGCTATTCTGTAGGAAAGTGCCAATTGGCAGATGACACCTTGCCTGCCTTCTATCTACCTGCTTATACACATGTATCTTGGAGCAACAATATTGGCTTGATACAGGGTGCTTATCCACCTGAAACGCATCACCTGGGGAGCAGGATGGATGTTTTTTCTTTGGATTTTTCTAAGTACTTTTTCTTTTCCTCTTGAATTCCTGTTATGGAAGAGGATGGGTTTTCGGATTTTTTAATACTTCTTTGCAATAACCTTTACTTCTTTACTTCTTTTGCAATAACCCCTATTACGAAGCTTCCCATGGATTCAAACAGGCGAGCAATCAGTCAACCTTTTTTCTTGGGAAAATAGTGAATACATATGGTTTGTAGTCCTTGGTAGTTTCCCAAGTGTTCGTACTCTATCATCATGGGACAGTCATGGCTCAGTAAGAGTTACGTAAATCCCAAATAAGATTCCATGATCTGGCATTTTTACTATCCCCACATATATTTGTTGCATCAGTATCCTTAATCAAAAAGTATAGGATATGATTAGAATATCTGAAACACGTTATTATATACACGTTATGCATATAGTACATGATTGAGAACAAAAAGAGTAAGGATAAGATAAATCTTACAGGCAGCACCAGGAAGTAACCCTCGACGTTTCGGTTGTTTTTATCCTTCAGGGGGGAAGCGGTACCAGTCAGTGTCCCGTGTGGACTTAAATACCCTAATGAGTGAGCCAGTGTGCTGTAGATGGTGCCAACAGGGGCACGCACTGGCTCACTCATTAGGGTATTTAAGTCCACAGTCCAACAACCGAAACGTCGAGGGTTACTTCCTGGCACTGCCTGTAAGATTTATCGTTGCCGACGTGCGCGCCCCTGTTGGCGCCATCTACAGCACACTGGCTCACTCATTAGGGTATTTAATAATCTTTCTTGATCCAAGCAATGGGCAGCTGGTTGGAGGACCCACATTACTGCGGGCACCAAATCACATTGCATGGGTGCACATTGATGCTCTATCCTATTCTGAATCCAGCACTCACCTTTAGTATAACTTTAAGTGTTAATAGCAAACATGTGTATATTTTTATGCACTTATCAATGTATGTAATTTTCTATTTTCAATCCTTATTAATCCTTATTTTACTGCATTGCATGCCTTATTTTGAAACAAAGCCTGAAATTGCCCTTATGTCCATGAGAGGAAAGTTTATCGACTCAAGGCCAAGATGTTAAAGTCATATTTTAGACAAAAAAAAAAAAAACACTATACTCCCCTCCTATCCAGCTCAGACTATTGCAGCTGGTGCAGTGTAAAGACACTCTCCGGATCATCCGTTCCCTCCACCGCCTCAACACTCAACACCGCTGTGCAGAAGGGGACTATGGGGCGCCCAGCCCTCATCTCAGGAACTATGACACGCCCCTCTCTATTGAAGGGAAAGACCTCAATTCAGTAAGCTTGCTGTAAAATATCTTATGAAAATTCGGACTGTTTCTTGCTTTATATAAAGAGGGCACGTGATAAAATAAAAAATGTGCATATAGGATCAGCGCTGGGAAGATATATAGAGCAGCAACCTGTGTGAGTGGCAAACCCAGATGTAGTCAAAACAATGGTATCAGAAAAAAAGCAGGCTGGGAATCGTGCAGGTCCCAAAATCCACCCTTGAAATCTAAATGACAGGTGCGCTTGGTGGAGTAAGATGTATGTGGATGGTATTAGTCAACAGTAAGTATTCAGTGCTGTTGACTTTTCCTTCCTCTAAATAGTTTGGGCTGAATAGGTGAACAATGATGTCATAAAAATCACTGTACTGTACTGATTTGAACTCAAATAATTATTCTATGTCAGATATGTAAATCTTTTATTACCAATATAAATGGTAAAGAAAAAGATGAAAGGGAAATTACCGCTACAGCCTGGGGTTCTCAAACCGCCCTGGGCCTCTGATTGTAAGGGGGCAGGGATTGAATGTGGGTGTTAAAAGCAGCAGCCCAACTGGCCCCAAAAAAGTGCAGCCCACGGGGCATTGTACCTGGTCTCCCTATGGCCAGTGCACCCCTGGCTGGCACTGGCAAAGCCATGGAGGGATGCAGGGGATGCCACCACCTGATTATGCATTGCTGCCAGTAAAACCCCCAGAATGTAATAGAAACCAGTTTTTACTTCTAAAACATACCCTAAAAGCAGCTAAATTAATTAGAGGAGTTTCCTTGAAAAAAGATCGACTGCCGTCCCAAGACCTTTAAACCAGAGTCAATAAAGTAATAAAAAGTGAGAAAATATCTGCTATACAAAATACTTCTTTGGAATTATTCATTCAGATCTGGAATCCTTGGATTCAATGCTGTTCTCCAAACCACATGGATATGACAAACTTTATAATCTTATAATGCATTATGAGTTTGTCTCGACATTCACATCATTTTCCCTTCCCTCCCACCTATTCATTACCTTAATTTATCCTTCTTAAGCAATATTATGAATTTGCTCTTTTATCTCAGCTAATTTAATATTGTTTCTAACCAAATTTATTTCCATACCTTAAGCTTTTATTATCCATAATACTTGTAACAGCATTAATATATGGAGATATTATATATATATATATATATATAACTGAAAATGATTGTATAACTATATTATTATACTTTGCATTGTGACTTTAGAATACAAATACCGTATTTGCCGGCGTATAAGACGCCTTTCTGCCCCTGAAAAACCTGCCTTCGAGTGGGGGGGTTGTCTTATACGCCGGGTGCACGGCACAGCACTGTTACCTGCGGGGCCGCTAGGATTCCGGGGCAGCCGGGAGGGAAGGCAGCGCGCAAGCCGGAGACGAAAAGAAAGGCAGTGGCCGGGTGGAGGGGAAGGCAGTGGGCGGGGTCCGAGACCATGACGGAGGCAGTGGGCGGGGCCGTTGGCCAGGATGGAAGGCAGCGGGCGGGGCCGGCCGTCCGAGAGAAAAGACGGCGTGCGGGAGGAAAGACAGCAGGTGGGTGATGTATGGAGGAGCGGCCGGCTCAGCTGTCTGCTTCGACCGCAGGAGGCTGAGCGGTGCTCAATTAAGTTCTGCAGTGCACTGCTTAATATCCTGCGGGCAGCAACAAGCAGGACTATGCATTAGTTTGGCCCTGCATAGTTCTGTTTGCAGCTGCCCAGCGGATATAAAACAGTGCATGAAGCAGGACGTTTATGAGTGTGTGTCGCTCAGCCTCCTGGGATAGTTGCAGATGACTGAACCTTTTATCGACAGTCAGCTTTTCCCTGGGGCATCCTGAATCGGGATGCCCCCACTGTGTGAAACCCCACACCCGGGCACCTGTAAAAACCAACCTTTCCCTGCTTCAACTCTCTTTTCTTAGCTCTGTCCCATCCCATCTCTGTTCCCAGCTTTGTCCCATGATTCCCATCCCATCTGTCTATTCCCAGCTCTGTCCCATCCCATCTCTCTATTCCCAGCTCTGCCCCATTCCATCTCTCTATTCCCAGCTCTGCCCCATCCCATCTCTCTATTCCCAGCTCTGCCCCATCCCATCTCTCTTCTCCCAGCTCTGTCCCATCCCATCTCTCTTCTCCCAGCTCTGTCCCATCCTATCTCTCTCTGTTCCCAGCTCTGTCCCATCCCATCTCTCTCTGTTCCCAGCTCTGTCCCATCCCATCTCTCTTTTCCCAGCTCTGTCCCATCCCATCTCTCTTCTCCCAGCTCTGTCCCATCCCATGTCTCTTTTCCCAGCTCTGTCCCATCCCATCTCTCTCTTCTCCCAGCTCTGTCCCATCCCATCTCTCTATTCCCCGCTCTGTCCCATCCCATCTCTCTATTCCCCGCTCTGTCCCATCCCATCTCTCTATTCCCAGCTCTGTCCCATCCCATCTCTCTATTCCCAGTTCTGCCCCATCCCATCTCTCTTCTCCCAGCTCTGTCCCATCCCATCTCTCTATTCCCAGCTCTGTCTCATCCCATCTCTCTATTCCCAGCTCTGTCCCATCCCATCTCTCTTCTCCCAGCTCTGTCCCATCCCATCTCTCTTCTCCCAGCTCTGTCCCATCCCTTCTCTCTATTCCCAGCTCTGTCCCATCCCATCTCTCTATTATCCCATCTCTGCTAATATGCTCAGGTTGTTTTTTTGGGTGTTGTTTATTTGGTTTGTTGTTGTATTTGGTGTGTGGAAGGTGTGCGGAAGTGCGGAAGAGGGAGTAGTCTTATACGGCGAGTATATAACAAATTCTATATTTTGAGTGGAAATGTTGGGGGGTCGTCTTATACTCCCAGTCGTCTTATACGCCGGCAAATATGGTATTGAAAGAGAAAATATCAGGATGCATTATTTCTCCCTCCTGCTGTGACTATAGCAAACAAGATGATCCCTGCTGAGAGTTACATTGTGTCACATTGTTATAGCCAAGGAGCGGTTAATGTATCATCATCAGTTGTGATACATTGTAAAGCAGGCATGGGTCTGCTATTGGAATTGAAATAGCTTAGAGATAGTTTGCAGCCAAAGTGATGTGCGCATAGTGCTGTGATGGAGAGAACACTGTGAAGATTGTCTCCTCTGTTGGTAGGACAGACCTGATCTGGGGTCTGATGGATAGTCCACTTTTTTTCTCAGGTTTTTGGTGTTCTGCCGTATTGTTTTTCTCTTCTGGAATGTAATATAAACATTACTACTCAGGTAAGATTGAAACCAGTAACCCTTTAGCTACTGGAACACAAGATTGTGATACCCCATCTGAAGAGGTGAATTAGAGCAGGAAGGGTTTACTCTGTGAGCTTAGGAGTGTGGAGTGTCATCTCTGCATCAGCCTCATCAGATGATTAGCATGCAGGAGTCATGACGTCTCTACTAGTAACACACCAGTTAGTATACTGCTGCAACACAGTGTTGCTAGAAAAGACAGTTGCAAACAAATAGAAAAGAAAAAATACCATTTTGTGATTACTCACCTGTAAAATGGGTATTATAAGTATGTCTCACACCCTGCTTCGGAAGTAGTCATTACACTTGGGTTATGTCCAGTAGAGGGCGAACTTCTGCAGAGATGACCAGAAAAAAGGAGGATCCCAACAGGCAAAGTGCACAAAAGAAACCACTGCAGCTTGCAAAACTTTGCGACCAAAAACAGCATCTGCTGAGGCCTGCACATCAACCTTATAAAACTTGGAAAGGTATGAACAAGTAGCAGCTGTACAAACTAGTTCAACAGAAGCCTAGTGCTGAAAAGCCCAGGAAGCCCCAACAGCACGAGTAGAATGAGCAGAGATCTGAAAAGGGGGATCCCTCCCCTTGGCAGTATCGGCCCCAACAATGGCCAGACATATCCATTTACTAATGGTAGACTTGACGGACGCCAAACCCTACTGGGGCCCAGAGGGCACAACAAGGTGTCCGTCCTACAGAATTAACCACCAAATAGTAAATCACACAACGAACACATCCAAAGAGTGCAGGTCCCTCCCCTTGTCATAGCTAGGCTTAGGACACAAGGAAGGGAGAACCACATCCTGATTGAGAAGGAAGGCAGAGACCACTTTAGGTAGGAAATCTGGCTTAAAACAGAAGACCACCTTGTCCTGAAGTCTTTCAAAGCAAGGGGCCTGAATAGACAGAGCCGCCAACTCAGAAACACATCGAACAGAGTTAATAGTCACCAAAAAGGCAACCTTTTGCGTGAGAATGGGAAATGCAACATCCTGCATCAAAAGGAGGCACCTGGAGAGCCGACAGAACCAAATACAAGTCTTAACCAAAGGGTGAAGAGCAAAAGACCTTTGAAAGAAAACCGCCATGGCGGAGACCTGTCCTTTCGAGGTACTAAGCTGAAAACCAAGGTCCAAACCATATTGAAGAAACTCCAAAATCCTGGGAATCGAAAACACCCTACAAGGCAAGGCCCTAGCCTCGCACCAATCAATATAGGACCGCCAAGTCCTGTAGTAGATGTTAGAGGAAGATCTCTTCCTAGCCCCAACAAGTGTCTGGATCACGACATCAGACCAACTTTCATCTTTTAAAAAGGAGGTTTCAGCAGCCACGCCGTCAATACAGCGTTTGTAAATTGGGGCAACAAAGCTGACCTTGAGTGACCGGATCCTGAAACAGAGGCAACCAGTACCGATTGCCTGCCATCCACACGACGTCTGCGGACCACACCTGTCTTGGCCTCCTTGGAGCCACCAGAGTTGCTAGCACATCCACTTGAACCAGCATGCACACCACCCTGCCAGCCAGAAGAAGGGAGGAAACAGGTACAGGAGACCCAGATCCCTCCAGGCAAGGGACATGGCAGCCACTGCCAGAGCCAGAGGATCCTGAGACCCAGACAAAAAAGCAGGGAGCTTATGGTTGTGACGGAAGGCAAAGAGATCCACCTCCGGGAACACCCACCTGTGACAAAATGGAAAGAAATACCTTGTTGTTGAGGGACCATTCCCCTCGACAAGAGGACCCCCCCGACGAGGGAGTCCGCTTCCATGTTCTCCACACCTGGAATGTACACCACCGAGATGCATGGAACATTGCTCTCGACCCATGCAAGAATCAGAGAAAACCTCACTGAGGGCACTCCTGCTGCGAGTCCCACCTTGGTGATTGATGTAAGCAACCGCCGTCTGATGGTCTGATCGAACCTGACCCGGTAAGCCTTGGAGGTGAAGAGTCAAGTGCAACAGCACCAACCAGATAGCCCTCAGCTCCAAGACGTTGATGGGGGTGTGAGCCTCTTGAGGACCCCACAGCCCCTGGAACTGATGTTCCAGCCAGAAACCCCCCCCCAGCCCAACAGGCTGGCATCCATGGTGACCTTCTCCCAACAAGAGGCCCGAAAAGATCTGCCCCTCAGAAGATTCCTAAGTTCCAGCCACCACTGAAGAGACCGCCGAACCAGGGGAGAGAGCACAAACGACTGATCCAGACAGAGGCAGAAACCCTCTGGTCTAAATGGTATCCAGATTCATGCCCAGAAAGGAAACCTCCCTTGACGGGGAGAGAGAAAACTTAGGGTAGATGATCACCCAACCGAACCTCTCCAGTGATGCCACCACCGTCCTGGTGTCCAGCTCTGCATGGCTGAGAGAGGATGCCGTGATGAGAATGTCATCCAGATACGGCGCAATGCGAATGCCCTGGGCTCTGAAAAGGGCCATTACACCCGCCAACACCTTGGTGAACACCCGTGGTGCCGAGGTCAGTCCGAAGGGAAGAGCCACAAACTAGCAGTGCTGATCTCCCACCACAAACCTGACAACCCGCTGACGACCTGGGAAGATCGGCACATGAGGGTAAGCGTCCTTGATGTCCATGGACATCATAAAGTCCCCTGGACGAAGAGAATTTATGGCCGAGCGCAGAGACTCCATGCGAAATTTCTTGGTCCTGATGAACCTGTTGAGAATTTTTAAAAACCAGAATGGGTCTTATGGAACCATCCTTTTTTGGGCACTGTAAAAAGGCTGGAATAATAGCCCCGGCGTCTCTCTAAGAAGGGCACCGGGCAAATGACCTCCAACTCCAGAAGATTTTGTAATGCCAACAACAGCCCCTGCGCAGCCCGGGGGTCCGAAGGAACCCGAGACCTGAGGAATCTGGGAGGAGGCCGGAACTCGAACTCGAGCTTGTACCCGGAAGAGACCACTTCCAGGATCCATTTGTCTGTGACCTCCCAGGACCAGACCTGGGTGAAGTGCCGTAGCCGTCCCCCCACCCGCGAGGATGAGGGCGCCCCCTCAATGCTGAGAGGGCTTGGCAACAGCCCTGGGTTTGGCACCCCAGGCAGTTCCGGGGCGGGCACGTCCTCTGCCCCTACCCCAGGAGTCACCTCTGAACGCAGAGTAAGCAACTCCCCTGCCTGCTCGAGAGCCACGAAAGGAAGGAGTAAAGGAGCCTGCACCCCGAAAGGAGCGGCGTGGCAGCTTTCCTCCTTTCGCCACCGAGTCCAATTAATCTCCAAACAGACGCATACCCAAGAAGGGTAGCCCTGAGAGCGCTTTCTTAGCCGCCATCTCAGCCGCCCATTGCGTATAGCCAAAAGCGAGGCCGAGGTTCTACTACACATGCATATTGTATCGACCAAGCTGATAAGACAAAGGTCATAAACAAATCACACCTCGTAAGTGCTGCAAACACATCACTAGCAGGGTCAAGATGGGGACCATTCAACAGGCCCCTAATTACAGATCTGGTAGCTACGGCCGTGAGAGCTGAAGCACAAATGGGGCGCAGGGCCGAACCCACGGCGTGTGACGCCATTTGATCAAGATGACGGTCCTCACCATCCTACGCGTGGTGGAGTCTGGTGAATGCACAACCAATGTGTTGGACAACCCAGAATCGAGTGTACTTCTGGGGGTGATGACCAGCGCTTCACCGTGACCACCAGAAAGGGATACCTCCTATCCCACCCCTGAGGGACCCCGGGAAGCCGGCTGGACCTTTCCCATTCCTAAAGAATCCTTCTGCGGGGGGGGGGGAAATAGCAAGAACCTCAAAAATATGGGCCAGAAGTCTGGGGGTATCCGCAGTATCCCCATGCTCCTGCCCAGCATCAAGGTCAAAGAACTGCTGATCATCAGAGCCTACAGCGTCCTGAAAACAATCCCCCTTCTTCAAGCGGGGAATAATCAGACCAAGTGAACGGGTCATCATCAAAGGCCGGCGCAGCCGGCGCCAAATGCCGTCTCTTAGCTGGGGCCTACCTGGCCGCAAAGCTAGCAATCATCTTCTCAATGTTGGCCAATAATCACATACATCAGATTGCGGCTGCCCGCTAATGACAGTGTCACTTGGGGTCAAAGCCAGGCGTGGGGGTGGAGGTGATGAGGCCGAGCGGTGCTGATCCAGACGCCAGGGGCCCGGATTGCCGCTCAATGGCCTGCTGTGCATATAGTACACAAATAAGCACATTATCCCCCGCAAGGGATACCCCACAAACCACAACTGCCGGGGTTGCCCCAAAGGGATCCCGAGCCCAGTATCCTGGGAAGCCTCCATAAAGTGATTTTTTTTTTTTTTTTTTATGGTAGTCGCAATGACCAGTGGGAATTACGCTAATAAGCTACCCGGGATGCCCCTTAATGTCCGTTAGAGGGAGGATTTATGATTGACAAGGAATAGACCCCAACTGAGCGAGGGACCTAAGGACCAGGAGAACCCCCTTTTATCTAAGGTAAGGTATTCCCCCTGAGAGCACAATATAAGGTACCATAAAAGCACACCAAGCGCTAAATACATATAAAAGCATTCATGCACCGATAACATATAACATAAATATATATATAGTCAAAGCATATAGCACAAGAAACACACCGTCCATGAGCTGAGAGCCCCTAACGGGTTAACAGCAGTGTACCAATAAAAACGAACAGTCCCCGCAGGGCACTCACAGAGAACCGGAGGAAATGGCGTCCATCCAGCGCAGAGAGAAGAAGGAGGGCGGGCCAGCACGGATCGCGCGACGCGCGTGGCCCCACCCTCTCCCAACCATGGCTAGAGACAGCGGTACCCAGCCATTGGCTGAGGACCGCAAAGGGTGCCAGAGGAGGGGGGCGGGCCGCAACCTGCGCGCCGAGCGCCCCGCCCCGCCCCCTCTCCTGACTGAAAGTGAATAGAGGGAATGGCCGCGCTCCCAGCCATGCTGCGGAGCCGGCCTGTTTTTTAGGGAGCCAGCCCACCGCCGCTGAGAGCAACAGCCGTGCGGACCTGGCAAAATGAAACGCGCACAATCATTCTCAAAACACACTCACTCACACACATGCTGGCACGCGAAAGAGCCACAATCCGCAAAATGGAGGTACAGGTCTAATGTAGCGCAGGGAAAATAAACGGACAGGGCATCCCATACCAGGATCACGAACCTGGCGGCCGCCTACCCTTTGGATAGGGTCTCACGGAGGAGCATAGCTCCTATACAGTACACCTCTAAGGTGTAACCTACCCTTACCCGGACTCACAGCCAAGGCTGGGAGGCATAGGGACTTAAGAATAAAAGTCCAGGCAGAAATAGGGACAAGTGGCCGGGTGTAAACCCGGCTTACCTGCAAGGGAAGGATAGACAGCCATCTCCTTGACTTGCTTCGCCGTCTGCAGAGACTTATCTGGGGAATGTGTGGGAGGTCCCAGGTAATTATGGGCCAGGAGGGGCTTCTTTTTTCTAGTCATCTCTGCAGAAGTTCGCCCTCTACTGGACATAACCCAAGTGTAATGACTACTTCCGAAGCAGGGTGTGAGATACTTGGAATAAATTACAGACATAAAGGGACATCATTTTGGCACACAAGAATGTAAACTTTTAAAAATGCCATAAAAAGTGGAATTATTCTTTAAGTGGATTTTCTTTTGTGGAGGCTGATTCACTACTAACGCCAGGTATCGGCAGATGAGTATCTGTATAGCGGCGCTTAGAGCGACCTCAGTCACTCACTGTAGTAACCTGGCCAGCAATAATGAATGTGATGTATGTTGGGTGCTCTAACACCAGTACAGCGCTGCAGCAATCAAGAGGTAGCGCCAGCTCAGTGCAAGCGACTCTCAGTGCCTCACACCATATTTAACAAAACACTAGACCCACACAGCGTCGGCGCTCTAAATCTGGACACTGTAGCACAGAGCACCAGACACTGTGTGATCAACGTCTGTTTTTGAACACATATCCACCAGTAACAAAGCGAAAACACATGGAATTACATTGTTTAAACAGTGTGACATTAACACTTTAGTGCCAGACCTGTAATGACAATTCTGCATAAAAATATAAAAAGTAAAAAAAAAAAGTCAAAAGTGTTTGTTTGCAGCCAGGAGAGCAATGCCCGTGGTCATACACAGGCAGGCTGATTCATCAGTAACGCCAGGTAGCGACAGATGAGCGTCTGTAGCAGGCATTTCAGAGCGCCCGCTAGTAGTCACTGTGTTAGGCCGTGGGTCGCAAGTTCTTATCGACTCTGTTCAGTTGCTGTTCAGTAATGTTGAATACATTGTGATGAGTCGCTATTTGACCAGTACAGCACTGTATGGGAGCGCATGTTAGCGACTGGTCAGTGCGACAGACTCACAACATATTCAGCAAAAAATCATCCTCACAAAACTCTGGCGCTGAAAAATGCTTCTCTGAAGCCCAGAGTGCCGGAGGCTGTGTGTTTAAAGTCTGTTTTTCAGCAAAATGTTGAAAAAACTGCATTTTCAATGGCAGAAGAGGTCACAACTAGAGATGAGCAAACTTTTGAAAAATTCGATTCGACTGATTCGCAGAATTTTCCGACAAAAATCGTTTCGACCCGAATTTATTCGCGACGAATCGCTATTAAAAACGGCTATTTCTGAGCCTCCTAGAGCCTCAATAGGGTTGTAAACCATTCTGCCTTGCTGTAACATGCATAGGATGCGTGCTGGGTTACTGAAATAATACTGTAAATAATTAGGACATGCAGATCAGAGGCATCGCTATTAGAATCGCAGAGCGGCACAATTACAGAGAGTTGAGGTGGCATCACTATGAGGGGCCCCTATATTGCCTGAAAAACACACCCTGGAGCTGGCAGCGGCAGGAGCCCAAACATTGGATTTGGCTCAAAGAGACATTGGAGTTGGCAGCAGGAGCCCAAAAATTGGCTGAATGACACCCTGGAGTTGCAAGCAGCAGCAGCAGCAGGAGCCCAAACATAGCTTGAAAGACACACTGGAGTTGGCAGCAGGAGCCCAAAAATTGGATGAATCACACCCTGGAGTTGCAAGCAGCAGCAGCAGCAGCCCAAACATAGCTTGAAAGAGACACTGGAGTTGGCAGCAGGAGCCCAAAAATTGGATGAATCACACCCTGGAGTTGCAAGCAGCAGCAGCAGTAGCCCAAACATTACTTTAAAGAGACACTGGAGTTGGCAGCAGGAGCCCAAAAATTGGATGAATCACACCCTGGAGTTGCAAGCAGCAGCAGGAGCCCGAACATTACTTTAAAGAGACACTGGAGTTGGCAGCAGGAGCCCAGGAGCCCAAAAATTGGACGAATCACACCCTGGAGTTGCAAGCAGCAGCAGCTGCAGGAGCCCAAACATAGCTTGAAAGAGACACTGCAGTTGGCTGCTGGAGCCCAAAAGTTGGATGAATCACACCCTGGAGTTGCAAGCAGCAGCAGCAGCAGCTGCAGGAGCCCAAACATAGCTTGAAAGTGACACTGCAGTTGGCTGCTGGAGCCCAAAAATTGGATGAATCACACCCTAGAGTTGCAAGCAGCAGCAGCTGCAGGAGCCCAAACATAGCTTGAAAGTGACACTGCAGTTGGCTGCTGGAGCCCAAAAATTGGATGAATCATACCCTGTGGAGAATCCTGTGGAGAAAAAGTAGCTTAGTTAGTAATATCTACATAAAATTATGAATAAACAAATGTAAAAGTATTGCCAAAGTGAAGTTTTGTTTGAGGGTGTGTTTCCACCTTTTAATTACATCAGAAACAACAAGGTATCAATGCCTCTGACTAATTAGCCCTCAAAAATTCTTGGAATTTTTAATCTGGATGTCTGATCCGTCTTATCCGAAGAATATTAATAAAAAGTAAGAGTAACATAAAGGATTTTTTATCAATACTTACTTGTGGTCCGATGCGGAGCAATGTCTGTAACTGGAGAGCAGCGCCTTGAATCTGTTTTGCACGATCCATATTTCCTTAGTGTTGGTCTGGCCCCGTCATCAATCTACTGGAATACATCAGGCATTGTTGGGAGGAAAGCTTGGCTGATCCATGCGCCATTCATTTCCATGCAGGGCAGTCTCGGAAAAAAATGTATGTATAAACCAGGGTCTTTTTCATATAAAAACAAATGGTTATTCTTGCTTTTCAACCATATGTTCCACAGCTTTACCAGTCATTGTGTCAGCCAATGAAGCAACTTTGTCTGGAAGTGCTGCAAAAGCAGTCCACTGCATCACAAGTGGCATCTGACACCCCCAGTCAACTGTCTGTTGTCTGTTGTTATGCTTTGGGTTCAGCTCCACTATCCATTGATGAAGATCTGATAATCATAAAATTCAGCAGCTACTGCCAAGCCAAGAAGTGGAGGAGACACTCGCCTCTTCTTCCATTAGCCGGGCAATTAGTGATGAGGAGAGTGTCGTGGGAGGAGGTGTTGCAAGCGGAGGTAGTGGAAGAGGGTCCCTGGAGTCCGCGGCAGTGGCGGCGGCAGCAGCAGCAGCAGTGAATTATTGCGGACTGTTGGTAGGAAAAATCAGCTACTCAGCGATGTGGCAGTTTTTCATGCAGCATCCTGTGGAGAAAAAGTAGGTTAGTTGGTGTATATACATAAAATTATGAATAAACAAATGCAATAGTATTGCCAAAGTGAAGTTTTGTTTGAGGGTGTGTTTCGACCTTGTAATTAAATCAGAAAAAACTAGGTATCATTGCCTCTGAATAATTAGCACTCAAAAATTCTTGGAATTTTTAATCTTGATGTCTGAGGGATTTCTCCTCTCAGACAGCGTCACCATAAGTCCAGCCTGCTGCATTACCCAGTGGTGGACCTTTCAGAGAACTGATGGCTTGTGCCGAGCCGAGGTGGAGAGTCCCATGGTATCATTGCTTTGCGAAGATGGCAGTACATGCCCTGTAAAATGTTGTTGAACAGAAGGTGGACCAGTCCTTTAGCCTGTCAGTGTGTACCAAAGTGCACATTGTTGTCTACGTCTGGAGCTGTAACTATGGACTCATGGTGGACAATATATATCCTTTTAGGCCCCCTTGGTGATTGTGGTTTCACGCTGTTCTTCACATGGTTTTCCTTGACCAACAGAGTCACACATGGGAGGAACTACTAAAAATGAGGACTCAATCCATGAAATCATTGCTTAATCCACGAAAACTGCAAAATAGGACCCATGGTGACTGACACTTGGAAGAACATCTTGTTTGCGCTGCGACAAGGAAGCCAGAGTCATGCGTCCTGACATGGCACACGTGTTCAGTCTAGTTGTCAAGCGTTTTCTGAAGTCTTCCCCCCCCATCTGAAAGACATCCGAACAACAGGAAAGAAAGTTAGCATGCACTTCTGGCACTCCTACACCACCAAGCACAACCTTACTGAGCTTCAGCGTCAGAACGGTGTACCCCAACATAGTCTGATTGCGATGTTTCCACCCGTTGGGATTCCACCCTCCATATGCAGGATCCACTATAGGAACAGAGAAAAGCCATCACGGATTTCTGGATGATCCAAACGGATAGGGGGACACCCCTGTGTAAATTCAATGTAAACCATTGGCAGCTCATACGTGACACCGGCCGTTTGCTCAGGCCCTTTGAGGAAGCTACTTTATTAGTCAGTTGCCAGGACTATTGGGTCGATTCAAAGAAACATGTAACAGCTTTGATTTTGGTGCCGATCATCCTATTTTTCCCGAACGCTCGTGCGCTCGTATGAACTTGCGAGTGATTCTATAAGCTAATACGTTTCTATCCTAAAATGTACGTCCGTTCGTATGGCAGTTCGCGAATCAGACCTATGTCAGTTTCCATCCTGAATTTTCCGTTTCATTTCTCAGGTTGCAACATTGGTTTTGCCCTTTTTCCTTTTTTGTCTGGACGTAAATCCTTCTGATCTTGCGGCTGCGCACTACAAACTTACCTCATTAAAGTGCATTCTAAATATTTGGTCTTTTATTTTTCTTTATTTCATTCATTTTGTAGTAACCAACCATTAATGAATGCATTTGCATAAGTAAATCTTACTTTGTTTAATTTTTAGTTAACTTGCATTTTTTACTTGTGGATTTAATTTTAATATTTTGGCTTCAAATGGTACAACTTAAAATTTTTTGTGTGGTTACCCACACCCTCTACATACAGATTGCTCTAAAAATTTAAAAAACACCCAGCAACTTCTGCATGTTATGAGTCTAGAAACAGCCAAGATGGCGGGTCAGGTATTATCGGGCAGCCTGCAAACAGAAAGGGCCTTGTGAGTGTGTTGCTCTGCATTCTTTGATTTCTGACCTTTCCGTGCCCCCAGCTCTGCTGTGTCTGTGCAAAATACAGCAGTAACCCACATCCTGCACTTTATCCCGCTCTCCTCTCCTCAGTAAGTGTGATGCATCTGACCAAAGATGAGCTAAAATAATTAAACAAAGCAAAGGTAAACAACTACACCAATAAATTCAAACTAAAAATATTATTCTAGTACATCAATTTAAAAATAAATAACAAAGGACATAAGTTTCTTTAATTAACGCAAATATATGGATGTATTGCAAAATAAAGGTTTACATGCAAAGGACTAATTAAGGTCCACATTAAAATGCTTTTATAAGGCATACATGAAATGTATTGAATCAGGTATGCATTGCCATACAATTTATGGCCTCGGCCATGCTGATACATGCAGTTCATTGGAGCTCAAGACGCGCAGACTCCTCCACATAGCCAAAAAACATGTTCAAGAACCGCAATCCGGCTGCTAAAAGGTGTCGGAAGTGGCTTTCTTTTAAAACGTATTTAGAGGTTGGAAAACTGCTCTCTGAATTACACGTAAACACATCCGATTATCCTAAGTTTTACGCTTTGATCCTAAGTTTTTCGCTTTGATCCTAAGTTTTACGCTTTGATCCTAAGTTTTACGCTTTGATCCTAAGTTTTACGTTTTGATCCTAAGTTTTACGTTTTGATCCTAAGTTTTACGTTTTGATCCTAAGTTTTACGTTTTGATCCTGAGTTTTACGTTTTGATCCTACAATTTAGGAACGAACTTCCGATGATCGTAAGAGCATATACGAAATCGTACGTAGGCTCGTGCGAGTCGGAAATGGCCAAAAAAACAGGAAAAAATGACTAACACCCACCCAAACTTACGATTCTCAATTAACTTTTGCTCTTTGAATTGAGGGGTATGAGATGAACGATGAGATTCCACTGCTTCATGTACTACAACACATGTTGGAAACCATGGCTGGTCAGGGAACTGTAGACATGGCACATACATTTCACAGCCACATGAAGCCTGTGGGGGCTGAAGTGGAGGAGGAGAAGGGGGTGGGGCACAGCAAACCACAGTTTAGGTTTCACAAAATGACCATTTTATCTAGTCATCTGACAGGAGAGGAGGAGCCGGAGCAGCCCCAGGATCTAGAGGGTTGTGAGGAAGGCGAGACAGAGGACCCAGACACACCGTGGTAGTTTACAGTGGAGATGGAGACAGGTAGTCCCTCCGAGTCACTTGCACAAATGGCACGATGCATGCTCACATGCTTGCGTACTAGTGAGCGCAGAATTGTCTCCATTTGTCAGCTGGAAGACTTCTGGCTCTCCAACTTATTGGACCCTCTCTTCCGGCACAAAATGGGGGCATTTTTTACGCCCACTGAGAGGGAGGACAAACTGACCTACTACAGAGACATCCCACGTAGTCAGTTGGGCGATGTCTATCTGCGCCATGGCCCATACTCCCGCAGGTCTGACTCGGGGGGACCTCTGTGATCACCTTCCACTGCCATGGCTGCTGGGGGGGGTGGAAGGAGCAGCAGCAGCAGCAGCTCCATCAGCAGCAGCCTCAGTCTTCAGTCGCTAGTGAGTAGCTTTCTACACCCGCATAGTGAGTCTACTCATGAGCAGCAGGAAGACCTGGAGCTGGACCTCAAACAGCAGGTCATGTCATACCTTGACATGACCATGCCAACACACCTTCAGGATCCACTGGATTTGCTGGGAAGCCAAACTTGACTTGTGTCCGCAACTAGCAGAGTTTGCCCTGGAAAAGCTGTACTGGCCGGACAGTAGTTGATTTAGATGGCAACTGGGCTGCTCTATATAATGAAGCAAAATGGCAAATTTACCTCACAATATAAGCTATTGCCCCTCAGATTAGCTAGTGAATTGTAATATAGCTTTTTCCCCCCAATAAGAGACAGGACTCAGTATGCCAGGATATTAGACCATACAGTGGATCCTTAAACATTCCACACCTTACCCTGACTCATGAACACGAGCCAAAACAAAAGATGGTACTTGGCTGAAAAGCAGAATATAAATGTCCTATTAGGAGAAGGTAAATATACAGATTGGGTCGTATGTCACAGTCAATTTCCCTTGAAAAATCCTCAAGTGCGCTGCAATTAACGTGAATCATTTACACCCCAGAGCTCTCCAAGTGCAAACTGAAGTAGCTTAATAAAGCAGCTGATGCTGATCAACGCTTATGTTGTATAACAGATAGGGTTCAAGGTGCAGCTTTGGGGTGCCCTGCGGCCTGGTTTATTAAATGCAGTCAAAAACAAGTGCAAACTGAAGTAGCTTAATAAAGCAGCTGATGCTGATCAACGCTTATGTTGTATAACAGATAGGGTGCAAGGTGCAGCTTTGGGGTGCCCTGCGGCCTGGTTTATTAAAAGCAGTCAAAAACAAGTGCAAACTGAAGTAGCTTAATAAAGCAGCTGATGCTGATCAACGCTTATGTTGTATAACAGATAGGGTTAAAATAGCATGTGCCTTGGGAAAAAAATCCTTAATGTCATGCCGATCAATCCAAAGGTCAATGCCCCCAACAAAAATAGTGTTCGGCCTAAGTTTTCCTTCTGGAAGGACGTAATCTTTAGTTTAAATGGTTGTGGTAGGTTATATTACAAATTGGGATACCCCAGGCAGCAGTGTCATTGAAAGAGACAGATTGTAATGCAGACCATACGCAAGCAGAGAAACTCAGGCTGCAACAGGCCTCTTTAGTTTACATGGTTGGGGTAGGTTATCTTACAAATTGGGATACCCCACTGAAAATGAAACCGAATATAATGCACACCCAAAAGTGGACAATCAGCCTCCAAGAGACCTGCTTAGTTTAAATAAGAGAGCTGCTTAGCTTAAATAAGAGAGCTGCTTAGTGTAAATAAGAGGCCTGCTTAGTTCAAATAAGAGAGCTGCTTAGTGTAAATAAGAGAGGTAGGTTATGTTATGTTACAGAATGGGATACCCCAAGCAGGCTTTAGAACAGTATATATGCACAGCAACAATGGATAAGCAGGCTCCAACAGGCCAAATTACTTTAAATAAGTGTGCAGCTGAAGATCAAGAGGGGTATGGTATGTTACAGAATGGGATACCCCCACAGCAGACTTGAGATCAGTATATATGCACAGCAACAGTGGATAAGCAGGCTGTGACAGGCCAAATTACTTTAAATAAGTGTGCAGCTGAAGATCAAGAGGGGTATGGTATGTTACAGAATGGGATACCCCCACAGCAGACCTGAGATCAGTATATATGCACAGCAACAGTGGATAAGCAGGCTGCGACAGGCCAAATTACTTTAAATAAGTGTGCAGCTGAAGATCAAGAGGGGTATGGTATGTTACAGAATGGGATACCCCCACAGCAGACTTGAGATCAGTATATATGCACAGCAACAGTGGATAAGCAGGCTCCAACAGGCCAAATTACTTTAAATAAGTGTGCAGCTGAAGATCAAGAGGGGTATGGTATGTTACAGAATGGGATACCCCCACAGCAGACTTAAGATCAGTATATATGCACAGCAACAGTGGATAAGCAGGCTCCAACAGGCCAAATTGCTTTAAATAAGTGTGCAGCTGAAGATTAAGAGGGGTATGGTATGTTACAGAATGGGATACCCCCACAGCAGACTTGAGATCAGTATATATGCACAGCAACAGTGGATAAGCAGGCTGCGACAGGCCAAATTACTTTAAATAAGTGTGCAGCTGAAGATCAAGAGGGGTATGGTATGTTACAGAATGGGATACCCCCACAGCAGACCTGAGATAAGTATATATGCACAGCAACAGTGGATAAGCAGGCTGCGACAGGCCAAATTACTTTAAATAAGTGTGCAGCTGAAGATCAAGAGGGGTATGGTATGTTACAGAATGGGATACCCCCACAGCAGACTTGAGATCAGTATATATGCACAGCAACAGTGGATAAGCAGGCTCCAACAGGCCAAATTACTTTAAATAAGTGTGCAGCTGAAGATCAAGAGGGGTATGGTATGTTACAGAATGGGATACCCCCACAGCAGACTTAAGATCAGTATATATGCACAGCAACAGTGGATAAGCAGGCTCCAACAGGCCAAATTGCTTTAAATAAGTGTGCAGCTGAAGATTAAGAGGGGTATGGTATGTTACAGAATGGGATACCCCCACAGCAGACTTGAGATCAGTATATATGCACAGCAACAGTGGATAAGCAGGCTCCAACAGGCCAAATTACTTTAAATAAGTGTGCAGCTGAATATCAAGAGGGGTATGGTATGTTACAGAATGGGATACCCCCACAGCAGACCTGAGATCAGTATATATGCACAGCAACAGTGGGTAAGCAGGCTGCGACAGGCCAAATTACTTTAAATAAGTGTGCAGCTGAAGATTAAGAGGGGTATGGTATGTTACAGAATGGGATACCCCCACAGCAGACTTGAGATCAGTATATATTGTGAGAAGGGTATGGTTTGGGAGAACAGATATCTGCCCTTGAAATGGTTAAACTGTGAATGGTAAGCCTTGGGTGTGTCTCTGGTAACCAAAGGGTTAACACAGACACAGTATAAGCAGGATTGATAGTCTGTGTTGTCGATGTTGGCCATAGCTAACATAGACAGATTGTAAAATACGTACTGGGACCTGCTTGTTCTGGAGTGAGTGAGGTTGGTAGTGGGACGCTCACTCCACCCGGGGGTTCGGTCCGGGGCTTCCACAGCCCGCAGCTGTGGATCCTCGGGTCCTAATTTAAAGCTCACTGCAGATCTGAAGAGGGTGGCCATACCCGGAGAGCTGACTGCTGGACTAGAGGAGGTATTGAACGGGCCACACAACGCTTGTGATTGGTAACTGTGGGCCGGATAGCCAGTCCCACGTATAGCTAGGGATTGTTACATATTAGTGAGTTGCTTAGCCGAGCAGGATTTATTTTTGTTTAAGCCTGATGTTAAGGCCCTGTGGTTGTTGGAAGCTACAAGTGTGAAATAAAAACACTTGAATTGAACTGTATCCTGTCTGTGACCCTGCTTACTGCACAGCTACCAAGTATCTACCAGAGCGGTTCCCCACATATGGTGGCTTGGAGCGGGCACAGTGCAGTGAAACATACACTGGGTGCATGTCCTGGCCTTCAACAAGCAACAAGCCACAGCCATGGATGAGCTAATTAAACAGCTGGTTCAGTCCAACTTCCAGCAACAGAAGGCACACTCTGAGGCTATGCAGGCCCAGCAACAGGCCAACTTACAGCAGCAAGAAACTAACAGGCTGCTAGCACAGCAGATGACAGCACTGGCGGCTGCACAACAAAAGCTGGGTGCAGCGATACCGGAGCGGGATGCCAGGAGAGAAGTTCGGAAAGCCATGACAAAGATGACGTCAGAGGACGATGTAGAGGCCTTCCTAACAGGCTTTGAAAGAGTGGCCACCCGTGAAAGGCTGCCGCAGGAATACTGGGCAGAGGTTCTGGCACCCTTCCTCATAGCAGAACCACAGCAGGCCTATTTCGACCTAAGCGAGCAGGAAGCCCGGGATTATGCTACTGTAAAAGCGGAGATCCTAGCCCGTTTGGGAGTTGATATATACCTACGTGCCCAAAGAGTCCATAGCTGGAGGTTCCAAGAGGCGTTACCACCAAGGGCCCAGATGCACCACCTCATCCACCTGGTTCGCAAGTGGCTTCAGCCAGAGACATCAACCCCAGCCAAGATGGTGGAGAAGGTTGTTCTGGACCGCTTTTTGAGGGCCTTGCCAGGTGAGATACAGCAGTGGGTAGGACATGGGGACCCAGCTGACGCTAATACTTTGGTGGGGATGGTGGAGAGGTACTCAGCCACCCAAGCTCTGAGGAAAAAGGCCTCTCCAACCCCAGCCAGCCCCAAGTCCAGAAGGCCTATGGTACCTGCTAACTCCCGGGCCAGTGTAAATCCCTATGTTCAGGTGATGCCCCAGGGGAGGAGGAGAGCGGAGGCAGGTCCATGCCAGGAACCTGGCCATATTGCAGCCAAGTGTCCCCATAAACCTGAGCCCATGGACTGCAGCTCTGCCAGGAGGGTTTCCCTTTATGCGGCCCCGGTTTATACTGCTGCTACTCCAGACTCTATGGATGAGCGCCACCTCTGCCAGGTGACAGTGGCAGGGCTCCAGGTGCTGACGCTGTTGGACTCTGGAAGTCGGGTGACTCTAATTAATGGATCCCATATTAACCCTGGGACTGTCACAGGCCACACAGTTGGGGTCCGGTGTATTCATGGGGACGTGAAAGACTATCCTACTGCCATTGTGACCATCAAGACCCCCTGTGGAGAAAGTCAACATGAGGTTGGGGTTGTCATGAACTTGCCCCATGACCTTATTTTGGGACGGGATTTCCCCTTGTTCTGGACTCTGTGGCGGGGAAATCAGAGGACGGGGAGACCACCCTTAAGAGTACAACCCCAACAGAAGAGTCAAGTCTTAGACCCGGAGCCCAATGACCCAGACTCTGGGGTCCCAGCTGTAGGGGTGACCAGTGATGAAAGTAATGTAAGCACTGTATTTCCCCTAAATGTGATGGCCGGTGAGACTGAAGAGTTAGTGACTGGGCCACAGTTTTCAGATTTGGAGGTATCCCATGACAACTTTGGCACAGCACAACTCCAGGACCCTACACTGGTCCGGGCTAGGGAAAATGTTGTGGTGGTGAATGGGGTGCCCCAGCACGCCAATGCTAATCAGATATTTCCCCACTTCATGGTTGACCAAGAACTTTTATATCGGGTTGACAAGATGCGGGGTGAGACCTGGGAGCAATTGCTGGTGCCCAAGCCTTATCGCCAAACCGTGCTGATGTTGGCTCATAAACATGTGCTTGGGGGACACCTAGGTGCCACAAAAACGTTGGATCGCATCCTGCAGCGGTTTTACTGGCCAGGAGTATATACTGAGGTTAAACGTTATTGTGAATCATGCCCCGAATGTCAGTTGCGTGCTCCTATGGGTCATTTTCGGAATCCATTAGTACCTCTTCCCATCATCGAGGTCCCATTTGAAAGGATTGCCTTGGACTTGGTAGGTCCGTTGGTTAAGTCTGCCCGGGGGCATCAGCATATACTTGTAGTGATGGACTACGCTACACGGTATCCTGAAGCCATTCCCCTGCGGCACACATCGGCGAAGCTGATAGCTAAAGAGCTATTCGCCATGTTTTGCCGGGTGGGCCTGCCCAAGGAGATCCTCACGGACCAAGGTACCCCTTTCATGTCTAAAGTCACCAAGGAACTGTGTAAACTCCTTAACATAAAACAATTACGCACGTCGGTATACCATCCTCAGACGGACGGATTAGTGGAGAGATTCAACAGAACCTTAAAGAGTATGCTGAAAAAGGTGGTGGACAAAGATGGGAGGGACTGGGATGTTATGTTGCCCTCTTTAATGTTCGCAGTCCGGGAGGTACCCCAAGCTTCTACGGGGTTTTCTCCCTTTGAATTAGTCTATGGCAGACATCCCAGAGGCCTGCTGGACATTGCAAAGGAGACTTGGGAACAGGAGCCCACCCCCCACAAAAGTGTTATAGACCACATCGCCAGTATGCAGGACAGGGTGGAAGCCATTATGCCCATCGTTAAGGAGCACATGGAGGCTGCTCAGAAGGCTCAAAGCCGGGTTTATAACAGGTCAGCCACAGTAAGGACCTTTAAACCTGGTGACCGTGTTTTGGTTCTGGTTCCCACAGTGGAGAGCAAGTTTCTAGCCAAGTGGCAGGGGCCGTATGAGGTATTGGAGAAGGTGGGTGAAGTAAACTACAGGGTACATCAGCCTGGTAGGAGGAAGCCTAAGCAGGTGTACCATGTCAATTTACTCAAAACATGGAAGGACAGGGAGAGTCTGCTTACAGAGAAGTCTCCGGTTAAACTCCCTTCTGTGCTACCCCCCCAGGCTACCGTTAAGCCTGCGGGGGTGGGGGCAGAAGTGACGATTGCAGATACCCTCACGAAAGGACAACGCCAAGAGGCTCTAGAATTTGTAGCTAGGAATACAGACGTGTTTTCAGAGTTACCAGGGTACACGTCCGTAATCAAGCATGACATTGTCACGGAGCCTGGGGTGAAGGTTCGGCTAAGACCATATCGAGTCCCTGAGGCTCGTCGTCAGGCCATTGCAGAGGAGGTTAAGAAAATGCTGCAGTTGGGAGTCATAGAGGAGTCCAAAAGTGAATGGGCCAGTCCCATTGTTCTGATTCCCAAGCCAGATGGTACCCTACGTTTCTGCAATGATTTCAGAAAATTAAATGAAGTTTCTAAATTTGACGCCTATCCCATGCCACGTATAGATGAGCTTATTGAGAGACTGGGAGGTGCTCGATATTTCACTACGCTCGACCTCACCAAGGGATACTGGCAAGTACCCCTGACAGAAAGCGCTAAAGAGAAGACAGCCTTCATCACCCCTGAGGGCCTATTCCACTATGTCGTGTTACCGTTCGGGCTTCACGGGGCCCCCGCGACGTTCCAACGCTTAATGGACGTAGTGCTAAAGCCTCACAGGAGATACGCCTCAGCATATTTGGATGATATTATCATCTTCAGCGATGACTGGGAGAGTCACTTGGCCAAAGTACAGGCTGTAGTGAACTCTTTAAGGGCAGCCGGCCTAACTGCAAACCCCAAGAAGTGTGCGGTCGGGATGGAGGAGACACGCTACTTGGGGTATGTGATTGGACGAGGCATAATTAAACCCCAGGTCAACAAGGTTGACGCTATCCAGGAATGGCCTCAACCTGTCAGCACCAAACAAGTCAGGGCATTCCTGGGCATTATTGGGTATTACAGGCGGTTTATACCCAACTTTGCCACGCTGTCAGCTCCCCTGACTGACCTTTCGAAAGGAAAAGGGTCCGTCATGGTGCGGTGGAATGCACAAGCAGAAAGCGCTTTTCAGGCCTTGAAGTTGGCATTATGTGGATTCCCCATCCTCATTACGCCAAACTTCAAGAAAAAATTTATTGTGCAGACCGATGCGTCAGATGTAGGGTTAGGAGCTGTCCTGTCTCAGGAGGTGAATGGAGAGGAGCACCCAGTTACCTACCTGAGCAGAAAACTCACACCAGCTGAGAAAAACTACAGCATTGTAGAAAAAGAGTGTCTGGCGATAAAGTGGGCCTTAGAAGCACTAAGATACTACTTGCTGGGAAGACGGTTCCGTCTGATAACTGACCACTCGCCCCTCACCTGGATGAGTAGGTCCAAGGAGAGGAATGCCAGAGTCACAAGGTGGTTTTTGTCGTTGCAAAACTTCAGTTTCTCAGTGGAGCACCGAGCTGGGAGACTGCAAGGTAACGCGGATGCCTTATCCCGGACCCATTGTTTGATGTCAGAAGTTCGCCCCAGTGGGTCTGAACTGAGGGGGAGGGAGTGTGAGAAGGGTATGGTTTGGGAGAACAGATATCTGCCCTTGAAATGGTTAAACTGTGAATGGTAAGCCTTGGGTGTGTCTCTGGTAACCAAAGGGTTAACACAGACACAGTATAAGCAGGATTGATAGTCTGTGTTGTCGATGTTGGCCATAGCTAACATAGACAGATTGTAAAATACGTACTGGGACCTGCTTGTTCTGGAGTGAGTGAGGTTGGTAGTGGGACGCTCACTCCACCCGGGGGTTCGGTCCGGGGCTTCCACAGCCCGCAGCTGTGGATCCTCGGGTCCTAATTTAAAGCTCACTGCAGATCTGAAGAGGGTGGCCATACCCGGAGAGCTGACTGCTGGACTAGAGGAGGTATTGAACGGGCCACACAACGCTTGTGATTGGTAACTGTGGGCCGGATAGCCAGTCCCACGTATAGCTAGGGATTGTTACATATTAGTGAGTTGCTTAGCCGAGCAGGATTTATTTTTGTTTAAGCCTGATGTTAAGGCCCTGTGGTTGTTGGAAGCTACAAGTGTGAAATAAAAACACTTGAATTGAACTGTATCCTGTCTGTGACCCTGCTTACTGCACAGCTACCAAGTATCTACCAGAGCGGTTCCCCACAATATGCACAGCAACAGTGGATAAGCAGGCTGCGACAGGCCAAATTACTTTAAATAAGTGTGCAGCTGAAGATTAAGAGAGGTATGGTATGTTGCAGAATGGGATACCCACACAGCAGACCTGAGATTAGTATATATGCACAGCAACAGTGGATAAGCAGGCTGAAACAGGCCAAATTACTTTAAATAAGTGTGCAGCTGAAGATCAAGAGGGGTATGGTATGTTACAGAATGGGATACCCCCACAGCAGACTTGAGATCAGTTTATATGCACAGCAACAGTGGATAAGCAGGCTGCGACAGGCCAAATTACTTTAAATAAGTGTGCAGCTGAAGATCAAGAGGGGTATGGTATGTTACAGAATGGGATACCCCCACAGCAGACCTGAGATCAGTATATATGCACAGCAACAGTGGATAAGCAGGCTGCGACAGGCCATATTACTTTAAATAAGTGTGCAGCTGAAGATTAAGAGGGGTATGGTATGTTACAGAATGGGATACCCCCACAGCAGACCTGAGATCAGTATATATGCACAGCAACAGTGGATAAGCAGGCTGCGACAGGCCAAATTACTTTAAATAAGTATGCAGCTGAAGATTAAGAGGGGTATGGTATGTTACAGAATGGGATACCCCCACAGCAGACCTGAGATTAGTATATATGCACAGCAACAGTGGATAAGCAGGCTGCAACAGGCCAAATTACTTTAAATAAGTGAGCAGCTGAAGATCAAGGGGGTATGGTATGTTACAGAATGGGATACCCCCACAGCAGACTTGAGATCAGTATATATGCACAGCAACAGTGGATAAGCAGGCTGCGACAGGCCAAATTACTTTAAGTAAGTGTGCAGCTGAAGATCAAGGGGGTATGGTATGTTACAGAATGGGATACCCCCACAGCAGACTTGAGATCAGTATATATGCACAGCAACAGTGGATAAGCAGGCTGCGACAGGCCAAATTACTTTAAGTAAGTGTGCAGCTGAAGATTAAGAGGGGTATGGTATGTTACAGAATGGGATACCCCCACAGCAGACTTGAGATCAGTTTATATGCACAGCAACAGTGGATAAGCAGGCTGCGACAGGCCAAATTACTTTAAATAAGTGTGCAGCTGAAGATCAAGAGGGGTATGGTATGTTACAGAAAGGGATACCCCCACAGCAGACCTGAGATCAGTATATCTGCACAGCAACAGTGGAAAAGCAGGCTGCGACAGACCAAATTACTTTAAATAAGTGTGCAGCTGAAGATTAAGAGGGGTATGGTATGTTACAGAATGGGATACCCCCACAGCAGACCTGAGATCAGTATATATGCACAGCAACAGTGGATAAGCAGGCTGCGACAGGCCATATTACTTTAAATAAGTGTGCAGCTGAAGATTAAGAGGGGTATGGTATGTTACAGAATGGGATTCCCCCACAGCAGACATGAGATCAGTATATATGCACAGCAACAGTGGATAAGCAGGCTCCAACAGGCCAAATTTCTTTAAATAAGTGTGCAGCTGAAGATTAAGAAGGGTATGGTATGTTACAGAATGGGATGCCCCCACAGCAGACTTGAGATCAGTATACATGCACAGCAACAGTGGATAAGCAGGCTGCGACAGGCCAAATTACTTTAAATAAGTGTGCAGCTGAAGATCAAGAGGGGTATGGTATGTTACAAAATGGGATACCCCCACAGCAGACCTGAGATCAGTATATATGCACAGCAACAGTGGATAAGCAGGCTGCGACAGGCCAAATTACTTTAAATAAGTGTGCAGCTGAAGATTAAGAGGGGTATGGTATGTTACAGAATGGGATACCCCCACAGCAGACCTGAGATTAGTATATATGCACAGCAACAGTGGATAAGCAGGCTGCAACAGGCCAAATTACTTTAAATAAGTGAGCAGCTGAAGATCAAGGGGGTATGGTATGTTACAGAATGGGATACCCCCACAGCAGACTTGAGATCAGTATATATGCACAGCAACAGTGGATAAGCAGGCTGCGACAGGCCAAATTACTTTAAGTAAGTGTGCAGCTGAAGATTAAGAGGGGTATGGTATGTTACAGAATGGGATACCCCCACAGCAGACTTGAGATCAGTATATATGCACAGCAACAGTGGATAAGCAGGCTGCGACAGGCCAAATTACTTAAAATAAGTGTGCAGCTGAAGCTCAAGAGGGGTATGGTATGTTACAGAATGGGATACCCCCACAGCAGACCTGAGATCAGTATATATGCACAGCAACAGTGGATAAGCAGGCTGCGACAGGCCAAATTACTTTAAATAAGTGTGCAGCTGAAGATTAAGAGGGGTATGGTATGTTACAGAATGGGATACCCCCACAGCAGACTTGAGATCAGTATATATGCACAGCAACAGTGGATAAGCAGGCTCCAACAGGCCAAATTACTTTAAATAAGTGTGCAGCTGAAGATCAAGAGGGGTATGGTATGTTACAGAATGGGATACCCCCACAGCAGACCTGAGATCAGTATATATGCACAGCAACAGTGGATAAGCAGGCTCCAACAGGCCAAATTACTTTAAATAAGTGTGCAGCTGAAGATCAAGATGGGTATGGTGTTTTACAGAATGGGATACCCCCACAGCAGACTTGAGATCAGTATATATGCACAGCAACAGTGGATAAGCAGGCTGCGACAGGCCATTTTACTTTAAATAAGTGTGCAGCTGAAGATTAAGAGGGGTATGGTATGTTACAGAATGGGATACCCCCACAGCAGACCTGAGATCAGTATATATGCACAGCAACAGTGGATAAGCAGGCTCCAACAGGCCAAATTACTTTAAATAAGTGTGCAGCTGAAGATCAAGAGGGGTATGGTATGTTACAGAATGGGATACCCCCACAGCAGACCTGAGATCAGTATATATGCACAGCAACAGTGGATAAGCAGGCTGCGACAGGCCAAATTACTTTAAATAAGTGTGCAGCTGAAGATCAAGAGGGGTATGGTATGTTACAGAATGGGATACCCCCACAGCAGACCTGAGATCAGTATATATGCACAGCAACAGTGGATATGCAGGCTCCAACAGGCCAAATTACTTTAAATAAGTGTGCAGCTGAAGATCAAGAGGGGTATGGTATGTTACAGAATGGGATACCCCCACAGCAGACTTGAGATCAGTATATATGCACAGCAACAGTAGATAAGCAGGCTGCGACAGGCCAAATTACTTTAAATAAGTGTGCAGCTGAAGATTAAGAGGGGTATGGTATGTTACAGAATGGGATACCCCCACAGCAGACTTGAGATCAGTATATATGCACAGCAACAGTAGATAAGCAGGCTGCGACAGGCCAAATTACTTTAAATAAGTGTGCAGCTGAAGATTGAGAGGGGTATGGTATGTTACAGAATGGGATACCCCCACAGCAGACTTGAGATCAGTATATATGCACAGCAACAGTGGATAAGCAGGCTGCGACAGGCCAAATTACTTTAAATAAGTGTGCAGCTGAAGATTAAGAGGGGTATGGTATGTTACAGAATGGGATACCCCCACAGCAGACCTGAGATCAGTATATATGCACAGAAACAGTGGATAAGCATGCTGCAACAGGCCAAATTACTTTAAATAAGTGTGCAGCTGAAGATTAAGAGGGGTATGGTATGTTACAGAGTGGGATACCCCCACAGCAGACTTGAGATCAGTATATATGCACAGCAACAGTGGATAAGCAGGCTCCAACAGGCCAAATTACTTTAAATAAGTGTGCAGCTGAAGATCAAGAGGGGTATGGTATGTTACAGAATGGGATACCCCCACAGCAGACTTGAGATCAGTATATATGCACAGCAACAGTGGATAAGCAGGCTGCGACAGACCATATTACTTTAAATAAGTGTGCAGCTGAAGATTAAGAGGGGTATGGTATGTTACAGAATGGGATACCCCCACAGCAGACCTGAGATCAGTATATATGCACAGCAACAGTGGATAAGCAGGCTGCAACAGGCCAAATTACTTTGAATAAGTGTGCAGCTGAAGATTAAGAGGGGTATGGTATGTTACAGAATTGGATACCCCCACAGCAGACTTGAGATCAGTATATATGCACAGCAACAGTGGATAAGCAGGCTCCAACAGGCCAAATTACTTTAAATAAGTGTGCAGCTGAAGATCAATAGGGGTATGGTATGTTACAGAAAGGGATGGCCCCACAGCAGACTTGAGATCAGTATATATGCACAGCAAAAGTGTCTAAGCAGGCTGCAACAGGCCAAATTACTTTAAATAAGTGTGCAGCTTAGAGGAAATACAGAGGCTAATGAGATTTTACAAAATGGTAATGTTCCCACAGCAGACTTGAGATCAGTTCAGTATATATGCACAACATCAAAAGTGTATAAGCAGCCTGAAACAGCTAACAAAGCCAGTCAGCCAGCCAGTAACACGCAGGCTGGATGGAAAAAAAAAATCTCCCTGTCACTGCCTCCGATTTTTCCTAACTTTCCCTGCTTCTCGCTGACTTCCTGCCTGTCTCCTGCCTGTCCCTGGCTCTCTAACTGTCTCTCCCTGACTACAGCAGTGTCCTGTCTCTCACGAATGCAATAGAGAAATGAAGAAAAGCAAGATGTCCGCCACCTTAAATAGCGCTGTGACGTCACCGGGCTTGCTGGCTGCTGATAGGCTGCATGTGACTGCCCCAGTATGCACTGGAGTGGGGTAGATGTCTGGACATGTCCCGTCTGCCATCTTAGAATGCCTGTAATGTAAATGAATGGATGTTAAAGAAAAACTTCGAGCGATCGAAGCACGGGGAAATTCGGATTCGATCCGAATCGAATTTTTCATGAAATTCGTATCGAATCCGGGTCCGTCCGGATCGATTCGCTCATCCATAGTCACAACATTATTTAAGTTTTAAAATAAAAAAAACCCAGTTTAACCCTTTCGCTGCCAGCCTACCTGAAGTTTTCGTCACCCTTGGTGCCAGACCATTTTGCACTATTTTGCGCTCCCCATGTTCATATGTGATTTTTGAAGGGATTTCCAGGGATTTCCCAGGAAAATGATATATTGTTTTTTTCAGCATAGTCTGGGCTTTAACATGAAATGTCTTGTTTGTCATTTTTTAGGTGTATTCTCAATATTCTTGGGTGAAATATGTGCAAAAAAATAAAAAAAAATCTATTTTTTACAATTTGTAGTGTTTTTTTGTAATAAAAAATGTAAGTTTGTCAATAAAATCTTATTGCGTGTGAAACCCCAATTTCTCCCGGTTACAGCGATACCACATATATATAGGTAGACATCCTTTCCTGCCCAGGAGACTCCCCCAAACTGAAACAGCGCTTTAGGGGATTTTCAGAAAAAATACAACTGTGATATGCGCTATGCGCACCTTGCAGTTTTTCCAGAAAAACAACCCTTTACATTTGAAATACCCCTGGCAAACTATATATTCTCTGGAAGTACACACCTCAGGCTTTCTATTTGTACCAGGCTTGTTGATGTGGCCACAGTTTTCTGGAAGTAATCCCTCAATGTATTCTTTGGTTGCAAAGAGTTTCCCTAAAAAAGGATAAAAAAGCAGAATCAAAGCCACATTTTCCTAAAAAAACTATTTACAAACAAGAAAAAACAAGTATAATCTGAAAAAACAACATCCCCCAAACAGAACAATATCCAACATGCATAGCTACTGTCAAGGGAAGAGTTGCCAAACACCCCAAAGTAAAGCGTGCGCATAACTGTAATTTTTCTTGAAAATTTCAGCTCTGCAGACAAAGTGCGCACCTTGCGATTTTTCAACCAAAACAACCCTTTACATTTGGAATATCCCCCATAAACCATATATTCCCTAAAAGTACACATGTTAAGCTTTCTAAGCGTACCCAGCTTGTTGTAGTGGGCTCATCTTTCTGGAATTAATCCCTCAAAGAATTCTTTGGTTGCACAGGGTTTCCCTAAAAAAATTATTAAAAAGCTGAATAAAAAACACCTTTTCCTAAAATATAAATATGCAAACCAGAAAAAACAAGTCTGAAAGCGCAAAGTCCCCCGAACAGAACAATACCCAACATGCATAGGTACTATTAACCCTTTTAATTGCCAGCCTACTTGAGATTTTGTCACCCTCTGTTGACAGGTCATTTTTTCCCCATTTTGCGCCATGTTTTGCGACATTTTTGCTGGAATTTTCAGGAAAATTATATAAATATATTTTTTGGAGCAGAGTTTAGGCTTTAACATGAAATGTCTTGTTTGTAAATTTTATTCTGTTTTTTACAATATTATTAAGTAAAAAAAAAAAAAAAAAAATTTTTTTTTAGAAAATTGCCTCCTTTATTTTACATAAAAAAATGTATTTTATTAAAGAAAAGCATATTGCATGTGAAAGCCCCATTTCTACCGGAACGGTACCACATATTTATCGGTAGCCCCCCCATTCTTGCCCAGGAGACCCCCCTAACTGAAACAAGTAATTTTTAACATTTACAAATAAAATACAACTACCATCCACACTACAAAGGGTTAAATCGGGAAAAAAAATTACATAGGGTCCCCCCTCCCAGGGGGTTAAAAACCCTTAAAAATCCAAAAAAAAACGACATGGGGTCCCCCTTACCCGAAGTAACCAGCCCGGGACCAGCTATGCAGGGCTTGTAGGAACAGGGCGCAGGGGCCAGCTTTTGTGGCCCCTGGCCCTGCAGGCTACAAAGCCCGCATAGCCCGTGGGCCCAGGCTCTTCTGCCCCCCCCTGGCCTTTGGGGAGGCAGGTAATGGGGGTGCCAAGGGTTAATGGCAAGTCACCAGCTAGTGCAGGTGACTTGCCATCCCCCCAGCCTTGTGAACTGATATAGGGGTCTCATGGACCCCTTACCAGTTCACAAGGGGTTAAATGTAAAAAAAAACACAGACACACAAAGAGAAAAAATATTTTATTATTATTTTTTTTTACTTACTTACCTCCCATCCATACTGGATCACTCTGTCCCTCGCAATCACTGGCTTCTGCTCACTTGCTAGAAGCCTTTTATAGCTGCTGGATGACAGAAAACAAAGGGTTAATTTAAAAAAAAAAACGACATAGGGTCCCCCCTCCCAGGGGAGGGGGACCCCATTTTTTTTTTGGATTTTTAAGGGTTAAAAACCCTTAAAAATCCCCCAAAAAAATGACATGGTGTCCCCCTTACCCGAAGTAACCAGCCCGGGACCAGCTATGCAGGGCTTGTAGGAACAGGGCGCAGGGGCCAGCTTTTGTGGCCCCTGGCCCTGCAGGCTACAAAGCCCGCATAGCCCGTGGGCCCGGGCTCTTCTGCCCCCCCCTGGCCTTTGGGGAGGCAGGTAATGGGGGTGCCGGGGGTTAATGGCAAGCCACCCGCTAGCGCAGGTGACTTGCCATCCCCCCAGCCTTGTGAACTGGTATAGGGGTCATGGACCCCTTACCAGTTCACAAGGGGTTAAAAGTAAAAAATAAAAACACAGACACATATTTAAAAAAATGACATTTATTATTTTTTTTTTACACTATACTCACCTCCAATCCTGGGTCCCACGTCGCTGTCCCGCGCCGCTCTCTCAGCGCTGGCATCTGTCAGATGCTGATAGTGATCGGCGCAGGGCGGATGAGAGGAGAGGAGGCTCCGATCGGGGGAGGGTATAGGAGGAGCGGGATGACGTCATCCCGCTCCTCCCACAAAAGGCGGGGCCGCCGACTCCCATTAGAGGCGGCGGCCATCGCTGCCATTACGAGCGGTGAGGACCCGGAAGAGGGTCCTCACCGAAGCCTGCGGAGCCCAGGGGGGATCGGACCCCCCCCCGGTGAAGAGAAGACGGCGGGCCAGGGATCGGGCGAGGAGGTGAGTCAGTGGCGCTTCTTTTTTTTTTTTTTCAATGAAGCTGAGCGCGGGGAAAACTGGGGGGGGGGGCGGCCGGTTTCGGGCCCCCCCTGAAGACGGAGGACGTCGGGGGGGCGATCGGATGCCCCCCCCCAGAAAGAGGAGACCCCCAGCTTCCCAGGGATACCAGAGGTAAGTGTTTAATTTGTATTTATTTTTAACTGTTTGGGGTAAATGCCAAGCCCGTAGTTTCTACGGGTTTGGCACTTAAGTGGAGTGGAAGCAAGCACTTAGAAACTACGGGCTTGGCACTGAAAGGGTTAAAGAGAAGAAAAGGATCGTCCATTGAAATGTATGGGAGAGCGACAGGTAGCGACAGGTAATATCTAGCACTGTGCAACGCTGAACGCCGGCGCTGTTCACTGAGGCTTGGATAATGATGAATCGGACGCTACATGGGGTTATCCCAGTCGCTCAACAGATTCTGCTTGATAATTGTGTAATTGCTGCCGTGTCCGGCGTTCACCTGTCGCTACCTCTCATTTACAAGGCACTACCTGATGCTATCCCTTCATGAATAAGGCCCTGGATGTTTTTGCATTTTTTTTTTTTTACTACAGGTTCACTTTCTTTACAGCTATGAACTGCATAACTTTCACATTTCTGAGATGTTTGTTTTACAGCAGCTCTGATAACTACTACAAGCCATTGCTAATAAAGATTCTAATAAAAACTTTTCTAACTGCTTGCTTTTCAGATAACCAGAATGTTTCCGCAATCATCCTTCCTTGTGATTCCTGCGATCGTCTTGATCCTCTGCCATGCATCCTCATGCCAAAACTGGGACACTTTTAGGAGAGCGCATGTTGGAGTCCCATATAACATGAGATGCAACGTTGAAATGCAAAGAGTGCCGTTCAACTGCAAGGCCACCAACACCTTCATCCTCGCCTCTGAGCAGACAGTGATAAATCTCTGCAAAAGGAAGGGATACAATGATAATGTATTAAGCAATTGAGTCTTCAACTTGATCAACTGCAGTGAAAAGAAGTCCTGCAAATATATAGAGAAAAAAATACGTGATAAAATATGTGTGACGTGCCGGGATGAACTTCCTGTGCATTTTCAGGGTGTGGGGAGATGTTAGGGACAAGCAATCAGCATCCAGCTGCATTAATTTGATATTTTTCTGCTGCAACATGATCAGCTGGTATTTGGGGGATAAATGTAGCCTTACAATTATTACACAATTTGAAATAAAGATGAAGGAAATATTAATTAAAGTGCAGAGAGTTATCTGAGGTTTATGTCTTTTATGGAAAAAAAAAATTGTAAACAAATGACAACCTCCTTACTGGGTATTCAGTAAAGCATGAAGAGGTCCCCCACATAAGGTTTAAAGGCTCTGCATTTAAAAGGGGACACACACCTATATCCTCACTAATGGGTGTGGGGCCGGTCGGGACCGCATTGTGACAAGCTCGGAGGGGGGCAACCAGATTTCCATTCTGAGTGTGGTTGAACTAGGAATGGCATGATGCAGCTTTATGAGTCATGAGCATGCTCTACTGTGGTCAGAGATAGTTGCGGAGCCACTGTGGCTTGCTGTGCTCACTTCTGCTGAAAGCACCAAGGGACAGAGTGGTTGTTAGACCACCTTTTTGTGTGGTCATGGAGGAACGAAATTGAGGGGCAAATGTTGCAGACCTACTACAGCTTCTACAAGAAATGTAGGAGAGGTGGACTGGATACCCATGAGGTGAGCTGCTTGCTGCCTTCTAATTGTGGTTGTCTGGACTGTTTCCCTATAGTGTGCTGCTATTTACAAACGGTTTACAAACCAGCCCATGGCAGGATCAGTGGACTAAAAAGAAAAAAATACCCCTAAGTCAACCAAATAACTATAAGAATTTCACCAGATTAAAAAAAATATATTTTGATCCATTCCTTTTCGAGTTGAAAAGTCTATCACCTTTTGGATGATCCCCCTGAAATACTACATAAGGGGCCATTTTTAAAAATAAGGTTACCATTAGAGATGAGCGAATCGATTCTGTTACGTTCAAGTCACTAACTGGACTTGGTCTGGCTTCTGTTGTCCGATTCCCAATTACTATATTCTAAGAGAAATCAATACACGCGACAAGGTGTGTAGCAAAACCTCAGAGAAACACACTGAGCAGGGGGAGCTTCTGACCCCTTTTTTATTGAAAACTTTCATAGTTAGAGCATGCGCAGAACAGACAATTACCTAAGTTAAAAATAATGAGAACAGAAAATTTATGACCATGTACAAGGTTGAGTTCAGGGAGTATTTTATAGTTTTCTCAGTTCCCAGAGCCCCCCATGCGAAGCAGCACATTCCTTAGATAAGGAATAAGGGATAAGGAGAAGCCTTGCAAAAGCAATTACAGAAAAGTCCAGTGTTAAAGCGTTACTCTAACATACAGAAAATAAACCATAGTCTTTCAGAACTATGTTTCTTAAATCTGGATCTTCTCATTTCCCCCCTTTGACATCTCCATCTGTCTTTCCTTTGACTGTGTCCACTTCGGAAGGTTTATAGCCAGTTCAGTCACTCAGGTACTATCCCAGGCCGGCGAGTTGCCTAGGGGAACACAGGTCTTCTCCAACTGGTTCCATCCCCCAAGTACTTGAACAGCATCCTTCCAAAGAAGAGTCTCGAATTTTGACAGATGATATGTCAATTCTAAAGGAAAGAAACATAGTTACTCACTTAGAAAGCGCATTATCTGCAATCAAGATACGTTTATGTGTTACTTTAGGTGTCTTGATCTTGGCTACAAGGCAAAGAGCTAGTTTTACTAGAACATAAATCATTATACCCAGAAGACACAATGCCAAAATATTAATCAAGATATTCTTGATCCATTGTAGTGGACCACTCCAGTTTCCCCAATCTCCAAAAGGAGACCAGTCTTTTGCAAATGTCCTGATTTTACTCTGTATCTTTTGAACTTCTTCTCTATGACCTTTTATTACTTCATAATAATCAGGTATCTCTAATGAGGTATTATGTATCCAAGTACAGCACTCGTAATCCTCTGTCATTTCACAAAGTTATTTAACAAACTCTCTTTACAAGTAGATGCTCCTATATGGGTGTGGTTTTTATTTCCTAATAAGAAGCACCAATCTGGTCTATATGCTCTTCCCGTTAAATGGTAATTTATCTCATTAGCAGAACTATTGACTCTCTCATACTGTAATTGAATAGGGATGGCTACGAGGGGTATCCGGGAAGACGAAGGATGTAACTTACTACATATGCAGCATTTGTCAAAACCAGTTTGTCTAGCAAAAGAGTATTTATACTTTAGCAAAAGTAACTTTTGATGATGAGTGCCTATCTCCCTTCTATTTCTTATAGGTGCAGGGGATGAAATATTGAGGCAGAAAGCCATTATCATTGTTAAGAGGAAATATTTCATTTTCCCTCTGGACCTGTAACCTTTTTACAATGACTTGCGTGTATCCAAGTGGATTTTCCTTCAAGCTTCACTGAAGTAGGCGTTGTCAAAAGAACTTGAAAGGGTCCTTCAAACCTTGATTCCAAAGATTTTCTAGAATGTTTCTTTACATAGACAAAGTCTCCTGGTTGGAGATTATGAGTTCCTGTTATCTGGTCGGGGTCTGGAAGAGAATCAAAAACACTTTTGTGCAGTTTAGTGAGATGTTTCTGCAACTGTATCACATAATCAGTCAATTCATCACATTTTAGGGCAAGATGTTGTGGAAAGTACAACCCAGTTCTGGGAGCACTTCCAAACAAAATTTCATAAGGTGACAACGCTGTTTTCTTTGTAGGGGGGCATCTTATTGAAAATAACACAATTGGTAAACAATCTATCCATGGTTTACCTAATTCCTTCATAGTTTTCTGTAACTTCAGTTTAATGGTGCCATTCAGTCTCTCCACACTTCCAGAACTCTGTGGGTGATAGGGTGTATGGAAGGACTGTTGGACACCTAGCATTTGCATCACGTTTTGCATTATTTCACCTGTAAAGTGCGAGCCACGGTCTGACTCTCTAGGGTCTCGAAGAGACCAAAACGTGGTATTAATTCTGTGATTAATTTCTTAGCCGTGGTTTTAGCTGTTGCTGATTTTACTGGGTAAGCTTCTGGCCATCCCGAAAACAAGTCAATACACACGAGTACATACTCAAAGGGTCCACTCTTAGGGAGTTGGATGTAATCAATTTGAAGCATTTGAAATGGATAGAGAGACCTAGGGTGATGTCTTACCGGTGTCTTAACAACCTGTCCTGGGTTCTCCGTCAAACTGATAGAGCATGCTGCACAGTATTGTCGTGCCATGCTACTAAAGCCTGGAGCATACCAAGTCTGATTGGTACTCCTTACCATAGAGTTTGCACTCTGATGTGTAGGCAGGTGTGATACCTGTGCCTGTTCTGGGTATAGGAAGCTAGGCAAGCACAATCGGCTTCCTTTGACCCATAATCCATCATTTTGCTGGGCTCCTGCTCTGAGCCATTTTTCCTTTTCCTCAGGCATTACCTTGTCCTGAAGATTTTTCATTAGTTCCATACTTACCGCCGATTCCTGGGTAAGATTTACACTTACACTCTCTATCTTCTTCAAAGCTGCTTGTTTAGCTGCTAAGTCAGCTTTTTCATTACCTTTAGCCTCTTTGGTTGTTTGTTTTGTGTGGGCCGCTACTTTTACTATAGCCACCTATTTGACATTGTTCAGGTTGGTCAGAATTTTTTTAACTAAATCAGCATGTCTAATAGGGGTACCTGCAGCTGTTAAGAAGCCCCTTGCTTTCCACAGGTGGGCGTAATCGTGGGCAATACCCCAAGAATAGGCGGAGTCTGTCCAGATCGTGCCTGTAGTGTCTTTTAGCAGCATTAATGCCCTAGAGAGGGCTGTAAGTTCTGCTTCCTGAGCAGACATATGAGGTGGTAATGGCTCAGCTTCTACAACTTCATGTTCAGTTACTATTGCATAACCTGTATGAAACTGTCCTTTTTCATCAGCATATCTGCTGCCATCTACAAAAAATTCAAATTCTGGGTTTTCTAAAGGTGTATCATGCACATGTGGTAAACCCATTGTCTCTTGCTTCATAAGTTCAATGCAGTCATGTGTGTCTTCAGTATATTCAAATTCTAAAAAATTCTCAAAATCTTCACTATTACTCCCCCCTTCAGAATCTGAAGAAATTGGTAACAAAGTCGCCAGATTCAGAGAAGTACATCTTTGAAACTTAATTGTTGGGGGTAGTAAAAGGGTACACTGCAGCTTAAGCTGTCTAGCCATTGACAGGTGTTTGGGATTAACTTGTGATAATATCCCATGAATGTCGTGATTGGTAGACACAGCTAATTCATTATCAAGTACAATTTCAGAAGCTTTGTCTACCAATAGAGAAACTACTGCTACACGAATAATAAGCAATAGGTCTTTGTTTTGTGCCATGTGCCTGCCTTAAAACTCCTGTAGCGTGTCCTTGTATTTCAGTAGCCATGAGTGTAAATGGCTGAGAATAATCAGGAAGACCTAAAGCTGGTGCTTGTGTGACTGCAAGTTTAAGTTGTTCAAAAGCATCTCTTACTTCTGGTGTTAGGCAAAAAAAAAAAAAAGTGTGACTTTGACACAATCATACAGTGGTTGCATAAGTGAACTGGCATGCATAATCCACTGTCTACAGTAAGAGATGAGTCCTAGAAACGCTCTTAACTGTTTATGTGTCTTAGGAGGTGACATGTTCTTGACTATTTCCACTCTGTCTTTAGTAAGGTGTCTAGTGCCTTGTGAAATGCAGTGACCTAGAAAGGTAACTTGTGTTTGGCAGAATTGTAGCTTTTCTTTGCTAGCCTTGCAGCCATTCTCAGCCAAAAATGTAAGAAGAGACAAAGTACCCTCCTCACATGTGATTTTGTCTGGGCAGCAAAGAAGCAAAACGTCTACCTATTGTAGAAGTACACAATCTGTTGATGGTTTCCATCCTGCCAAGACTGAAAAGCGAAGAGGTGGTAACATTCAGGTGCTAAAGGAACCGAAAAGAAAGCTCCCGTTAGATCCACGCAAGAAAAAATACATGCTTGTACTCGGTATTTGAGAAAGCAATGTATGAGGGTTTGGAACCACTGGTGTCATTGGAGCCAAAATGTTATTAATGGCTCTAAGATCTTGTACCATCCTGTATTTCACAGGCTGTCCTGGTTCCAAAACCTTTTTCCTGACTGGATACAAAGGAGTATTAGCCCCTGATTGCATCTGAATCAAAGCACCCTTGGCCAAAAGCTCGTCAATTTGTTCTCCTATAGCTTGTTCTTGTGCAGCACTCAAAGGGTACTGCTTAAGCTGTGGTAGGGTAGATCCTGGTTTGATATGGACCTCTACTGGTGAGACAGGGAGAAGTCCTATATCAGACCCTGACTTAGACCATAAATGGTCAGGTACAGTTCTTAGTAAATCTTGATCATTCTCTGTAAGTACATTAGTGAGTTCAAAATCTTCAAGAGCTTGTACTTGCATACAATATTCTAAATCATCAGGATGGTCAGGCAAAGTTAGAACAACTTGACCATCTTCTTGAAAATCAATTTTTGCTTGAAGTTTAGTTAAGTTATCTACACCCAATAAATTGTAAGGTGCTGAATCACAGACTAGAAATTTAGAGATAAACATGTGTGGACCAAGCCTGCCCTCTAGTGGTTTAGATATGGGCATAACTTTAGGCAGACCATCGAAACCTGAAGCTATAGTTTGGGCTTCTGACTGCTGTTTCTTACTTAAAACTTTATTACTAATGACAGATTTAGTCGCTCCTATAGCAATCAAAAATTCAACTGTTTTGCCATCAATTTCAATCGGTATTATGGGTGTTTTGGCTGGTACTGTGAATGTTACTGCCGATAGTCAGTCTTGTTCTTTACTTTTAGATTCTGACTTATTGGGGGCTGTTCCTTGATCGGCAACAAACTTTCTACAATTCCTCTTAATATGACCAGGTTTGTCACAGTAGTAACATTTTAAAATTTTACTCTGAAAATTACCTTGAGATTTAGGTCTAACATCAGTGTTAACCTGGGCAACCATACGCACCTTGGGCTTGTCATGCATATCCATTTCAATACCCTGTGCTTTAGCTAACAATTGTGCCATAGTATGGTTAGTTCTCCAATCTGGGGTAGAAGCCTTTAACTTTTCCTTAATGGTTGGTTTTAAACCATCAATATAGGCTCTAACAAACAACCTTTGAACTCCAATATTTCCAACATCTAAGCCTTCATCAATATATGTTGGTTCAAAATAAAAAATCAGTTCTACTGTCCCCAAGTCTAACATTCTGTGGTACATGTGCTCTCATATAATCAGTAAATTGATGAAACATAGTAGGGGACATTTTCATCCTACAAAGATCTTCTCCATCCAACCAGGTGGCATTATGTGACTCCATCATTTGTACTACATACCTGCCAAACCTAGAAGGGCTAGTACGGGGATCAGGTGCATTCTGCAACAAAGCCATACATTCAGCTGGAGTCCATGGCTTATAATAAGGGGTTTCTTGGTTAATAAATTGACCTGCATTTTGGGCATCTGGAATCTGCCTGGTATGGGTAAACACAGGCGCAACTAATTTATAAGTGTTGCTTCTAGGAGGGGGTCCTGCAAGCATATAAGTTTTGCATCTTGGACAATGTGTGACATTATTTGGGATGCCATAAGTCATACAATGTTCACAAGTCCAAGATTTTTCAGTAACTATATTGACATTTTTCTTTCTTGTACTAACTCCATTTATTCTCTCACCTGGATCCCCTCCTTGCTGATCTGCTCCACAAACATTACATTCTTCCTTCTTCATTTACTACTTTATCCTGCTCCCTTACTTTACACTGGGTACACATTCTGTCCCAACCCTTATTTATCATTCCACAATAGCATTGCCATAAGCCGCTATCGCCATCATCTGGTCCTGGATCTGGACCATACGTACTGTTACTGGCCAATGGGGAGTCTAGGATACAACTTACTAGTTTCTTTCTTTACTGTCTTTTCATATGGGGGTGGCGGTACTGGGGCTGTTGGAGCATCAGGTATGGGGTCTACTTGGGCATGAAGCAATGGTGTAGTATTCCATTGTTTCCTATGTGGACTGTACGTCCAGCCTTCCTTTTCTGCTAAACTTGAAAGTTTCAAAGCACGTTCCACTTGATGATCCCATCCTTTGTCAAAAATAATTCCATGTTTCCCTTTAGCTATCTGTTCCCATTTCCCTAAATCTAATTGTCATTTATGAACTAGCTTAAATTCCTTCCAAATCTTTTTCAAATTCCTAGCGGCATCTAAGCCACACCTTTCCCTGGTGATTTCTTCTAATGTCTGCCACTTCTCTTCCTGGGGTATCTCTTTGGACTGTTCTTTTCCCACCTTCCTAGCAACCTGCCTCAGGTACCTTATTGGGGTCTAACCTCTCTGTGGTCTAGCCTTCTTTGGCTTCCTCCTAAGGAACTAGGAACTGGAGTACCTCTCTGTGGGTCTCTCCTGGTAATGTCTAGTGATCCTACACGCTAACCAAATAGCAACACATAATCCAAGACAAACAATTAGGATCACAAACAACACATCACCTATCATATGGGTAAGTGACAGTCCTAGATACACTAATTGTATCTTATTCCCATCCCAGTAATATTGGCTTTAATTTTCTGAAATCACCACAAACAACACATCACCTATCATATGGGTAAGTGACAGTCCTAGATACACTAATTGTATCTTATTCCCATCCCAGTAATATTGGCTTTAATTTTCTGAAATCACCTATCGACTAGTCCTGGTCTTCTAACTAAGCCTGGGAACTGTGGTTCTTATAACTCAACGTAGTCAAGATCGGCTGGCAGGCACCGTAAAGGCGCCGTCAAATCCGGTCAACTTGACAAACTGGCTCACGCCTAAATGAGTTATGGAACCGTACAGGGTAAAATTTTTATCTAAAACTTCTTCTGGTCACCACTTGCGTTCACCGTCACTGGGTTATAGCGGGTTTCCCCTCGCCAGTGGGATGGGGCGTCTAATGACCTTCCAAAGTTTTTAACTAGATGCCAGGCTCATAAAGTTTTTTATCACACTCTCAAAAATAACAAATTCTTAAGGGAACAGACAGACAAGACAAATACAAACAGACAAAACAAATGCAGACAACAGAAGCACCTTAGGATTCTTAAAATGACCCTCTTTCGCAGAGGCTGGCTATGCCTATCTTACCTTAGAACGGACCCGCTGATGCCTCACAGGGGAAGAGCAGAGTATAAGAGTACATAAAAGCTGTCTCTTACCTGGCCAGGTTTTGAAGTCTGCTGTTCCGAGGTGGCATCAGTTGATGTTCCGTTCGGCGGGTGCGATACCTCTTGCGACAAAATAGAGAGTCCCTGTTCGTAGCGCCACGTAATGTTACGTTCAAGTCACTAACTGGACTTGGTCTGGCTTCTGTTGTCCGATTCCCAATTACTATATTCTAAGAGAAATCAATACACGCGACAAGGTGTGTAGCAAAACCTCAGAGAAACACACTGAGCAGGGGGAGCTTCTGACCCCTTTTTTATTGAAAACTTTCATAGTTAGAGCATGCGCAGAACAGACAATTACCTAAGTTAAAAATAATGAGAACAGAAAATTTATGACCATGTACAAGGTTGAGTTCAGGGAGTATTTTATAGTTTTCTCAGTTCCCAGAGCCCCCCATGCGAAGCAGCACATTCCTTAGATAAGGAATAAGGGATAAGGAGAAGCCTTGCAAAAGCAATTACAGAAAAGTCCAGTGTTAAAGCGTTACTCTAACATACAGAAAATAAACCATAGTCTTTCAGAACTATGTTTCTTAAATCTGGATCTTCTCAATTCTGACGAACACGAGTTCGTTATGAATTTCATTAAATATTCGATTTGTTACGATTCCGAATATCGAATTGCTTCCTTAAAACACCATTTACTGCTATACAACCCATCTAAGATGGTGGATCCACATGTCAGGACATGTTCCATGGGGCAAGGAATCCTGGGTAGGTGTCACATGCTACCTATCAGCAGACAGGCTTACCGATGATGTCACAGCCCCATATATACTGTGGCCATCTTGTGGAAGATCATTCTGACACTGTATTGCGGCCAGAGCAGATCAGGCAGGGAGAGAGCGAGGGACAGATAGACAGACAGACAGACAGACAGATAGACACAGCGAGGGAGAGATAGATAGATAGATAGATAGATAGATAGATAGATAGATAGATAGATACCGTAGATAGATAGATGGAACAGAAGAAGCGAGGGACAGATAGAGAAGGAGAGAGCCTGTGACAGTGACAGATAAACACAGGGACAGTTTCAAGTGTTTGCTTTAGCTTCCAAGCCTATTTAGTGTTAATAACACACCTGCCTATTTAGCTTTTCCTTTACCTGGTGTCATTCTTTAAAAAGCATGCTAGCATTAATATTTCAAGACTACCTAATAACTGCTTGCATTTTATAATCAATGTCACTTTTCCACAATCAAAGGAGCCCACCTCTGTATGTGAGGAGGGGGCATCCCAAACACTAGCATTAATATTTCAAGACTACCTGTCTAATAACTGCTTGCATTTTGTAAGCAAAGTCACTTTTCCACAATCATAGGAGGCCACCTCTGTATGTGAGGAGGGGGCATCCCAAACACTAGCATAAATATTTCAAGACTACCTGTCTAATAACTGCTTACATTTTATAATCAATGTCACTTTTCCACAATCAAAGGAGCCCACCTCTGTATGTGAGGAGGGGGCATCCCAAACACTAGCATAAATATTTCAAGACTACCTGTGTACTAACTGGTTGCATTTTGTAAGCAAAGTCACTTTTCCACAATCAAATGGAGCCCACCTCTGTATGTGAGGAGGGGGCATCCCAAACACTAGCATAAATATTTCAAGACTACCTGTGTACTAACTGGTTGCATTTTGTAAGCAAAGCCTTTCGCCGGGGGGGGCATCCCAAATACTAGCACGTGTCTTTTAAGAGTACCTGCCTACTAACCTTTTGCCTTTTGTATAAAAAGGTCTGGTTTACAAGTTTAAAGCACCCATTGCCTTTCACAGGGGGCAATTGTCAGTGCTACCACTTATCTTTTAAGAGTACCTGCCTACTAACCTTTTTGCCTTTTGTATAAAAAAAAGTCTGGTTTACAAGTTTAAAGCACCCATTGCCTTTCACTGGGGGCCATTGTCAGTGCTACCACTTATCTTTTAAGAGTACCTGCCTACTAATCTTTTGCCTTTTGTATAAAAATGTCTGGTTTACAAGTTTAAAGCACCCATTGCCTTTCACCGGAGGGGCATTCCGAGTACTAGCGCTTTTAATAGTACCTGCATCTTTACCTTTTTTACAAAAACCACGTTTTAAAACTGCCTGTGGTGCATTTAATGCTAACCAGGGGCATCCTGTGTAAGACCATCTGACAGTGTCTTTTTGCATTAGCCTTTAGCTACAGTGTCTGCCTATTTTGATCTCATTTTTCTACACACCTGCTGTTACAAAAATACTGTTCTAGGTGTAGTATAGTATATTGTTTTCCCCTCCTAAACGCAGTAAAAATGTCAGGCAGAGATGTGCACCGAGGAGAGGCCTAGATTCATCAGGCAGAGGTCGCAGCAGACTAGGGGCGAGTGGCAGCAGGAGTCGCGGTGAGAGGCCTCATCTCCCGGGATCTGCTAGCGGTCGTGTCTCGACCAGCAACGCATCTGCCGTCATCGATTGGTTAACGCGGTCATCCACCTCATCACAAGTGACAGCTGACACCCCCAGTCAACAGTCCGTAGGTTCCTCGGACACAACCCTGAGTTGGCATGGCCCGGGAGCAGCCCTTGTCCTCCCATTGCCTCTGTCCTACACCCCCCCTCCAGCCGCCGTGTTTTATGCTTTGGGTTCAGCTCCACTATTCTTTGAGGATGATGTGTGAGAGGACAGTCAGCAGCTACTGCCCAGCCAAGAAATGGAGGAGACATCCGCCACTTCTTCCGCTAGGCAGACAAACACTGAGGAGGAGAGTGGTGTGGCGAGCGTTCCATCTCCTGCAGCACACACTCTTGTGGAAACCGAGGAGGACATCAGTGATGTGACACAACTCGATGATGATGATGATGATGATGAAGCCGATCGCACTTGGGAGCACGATGCAGAAGGGTCTTCATCATCATCAGGAGAAGAGGGTCCCAGGTTGCCCCAGAGTCAGCAGCTGAGGCTGCAAGGTGGCAGTAGGGTTGGCAGTCAGCATGGTGGCAGTAGGGGTGGCAGTCAGCATGGTGGCAGAATTGGGATGTCTGGAGCCACTCGTGGCCGGGGGCGAGGTAGGGAGGGAAAATTAGCTAATCGGCAGTGTGGCACTTTTTCATCAAGCATCCGCAGGAGGGTAACCTGGTCACATGCAAGATGTGTAGCCAGAAGGTCAAACGTGGCCTGGGCCCCAATGTTGGTACCACGGTCCTGCTGCAACACATGCAGCGTCACCATAAAGCGGCCTTGGAGAACCGAGGCTCCGAAGTGGGGGTCCTGCCTGCTGCTTCCAGTTTCACCCAGCCAAGGCTCCAGCACCTCAGCCGAAGGTAGCTGTGCATCATACCCATCCTCTGCCGCTCCAGATGTTCCCGCTCCTCCTACTAAAAGTCACTTTCCCACCAGCAATCCATCAGCGAAGCCATGTCCAAGAGACAACAGTATGCGCACACTCATCCTACAGCGCAGAAGCTAAATGTGCTCCTGTCCAAGTTGCTGGTGCTGCAGTCCCTCCCTTTTACGGTGGTGGACTCTGAACCTTTCAGAGAGCTGAGTCCACCAGGTGGAGAGGCCCAAGCCGTCATTTCTTTGCAAAGAAGGCAGTAGCAGCCCTGCACAAATTGAGCAGAAGGTGAGCCAGTCCTTGAGCCTGTCGGTGTGCACCAAAGTGCACAGCAGCGCCGACATCTGGAGCTGTAACTATGGTCAGATGAATGTGGTTCCTGCACAGCAACTTGGACAGGTCACACCGCTTCAGCCTTCACACTCCAAGGCCGTTTTGCCTTTCACAGTGTGCGACTCTGCCTCCTCATCCTCCGCCGTCTCCTCAGCCTCCACTGTACAGTCAATTCTAAATGCCCCTTCAGCCTACTATGTGTGCAGGGCACGGCGGTGTCACGCTGTGCTTCACATGGTTTGCCTTGGTGAACGGAGTCACACAGGGGAGGAGCTCCTGAAATTCATTCATCAAGAAATCAAAACATGGCTTGTTCCGCGAAAATTGGAAATGGGTACCATGGTGACTGACAATGGGAGTAACATCTTGTCTGCACTGCGACAAGGAAGCCTGAGCCATGTGCCCTGTATGGCACACGTGTTCAACGTAGTTGTCAAGCATTTTCTGAAGTCTTCCCCCCATCTGCAAGACATCCTAACAACAGGAAGGAAACTCTGTATGCACTTCAGCCACACCTACACCACCAAGCACACCCTTCTTAAGCTACACCGTCAGAACGGTATCCCCCATCATAGTCTGATTTGCAATGTACCCACCCGTTGGAATTCCACCCAACATATGTTAAATCGCCTATACGAACAGAGGAAAGCCATCACTGATTTCTTGATGATCCAAGCAGATAGGGGGACTCCCCTGTGTAACTTTAGTGTGAACCAGTGGCAGCTCATATGTGACACCTGCCGTTTGCTCAGACCCTTTGAGGAAGCCACTTTATTTGTGAGTCGCCAGGATTACGGCATGAACAACATGATTCCGCTGCTTGGATTCCACTGGAGCTGGAGTGGAGATGGAGACAGGTAGTCCCTCCGAGTCACTTACACAAATGGCACGATGCATGCTCACGTGCTTGCGTAGTGACCGCAGAATTGTCTCCATTTTTCTGCGGGATGACTACTGGCTCTCCACCTTGGACCCTCGCTACCAGCACAAAATGGGGGCATTTTTTACACCCGCTGAGAGGGAGGACAAACTGACCTACTACAAAGACATTCTACGTAGTCAGCTGGCCGATGCCTATCTGCGCCATGGTCCATACTCTCGCAGGTCTGACTCAGGGGGACCACTGCGCTCACCTTCCACTGCCATGGCTGCGGGGGGGGTGGCAGGAGCAGCAGCTACATCAGCAGCAGCCTCAGTCTTCAGTCCGTAATGAGTAGCTTTCTGCACCCGCATAGTGAGGCTACTCATGAGCAGCAGGAAGACCTGGAGCAGGGCCTGAACCAGCAAGTCGTGTCATACCTTGAAATGACCATGCCAATGCACCTTGAGGATCCATTGGACTTCTGGGCAGCCAAACTTGACTTGTGGCCGCAACTGGGAGAGTTTGCCATGGGAAAGCTGTCCTGCCCGGCCAGTAGTGTGCCATCTGAGCGGGTCTTTAGTGCTGCGGGTGCCATAGTAACGCCAAGGAGAACTCGCCTGTCCACAAAAAATGTGAAGAGACTCACCTTTGTGAAGATGAATCAGGCATGGATCAGCCAGGATTTCCACCCCACCAATAGCTGATGCATGCGAGTAGCTGATGCATGGTAGCTCCTTCTGCTGCTGCCAACTCCTGGGTGTGTCTTTCAGGCAATATATGAGCTCCCTATGCTGCTGCCAACTCCAGTGTGTTTTTCAGGCAATATATGGGCTCCCTATGCTGCTGCTAAGTCCAGAGTGTGTTTTTCAGGCAATATGGGCTCCTAATGCTACTGCTGCTGCTGCTGCTGCCAACCCCTGGGTGTGTCTTTCAGGCAATATATGGGCTCCTAATGCTGCTGCCAACTCCAATGTGTTTTTCAGGCACTATATGAGCTCCCTATGCTGCTGCCAACTACTGGGTGTGTCTTTCGGTCAATTCTAAATGCCCTTTCAGCCTACTATGTGTGCAGGGCACAGCGGTGTCACGCTGTGCTTCACATGGTTGGCCTTGGTGAACGGAGTCACACAGGGGAGGAGCTCCTGAAATTCATTCATCAAGAAATCAAAACATGGCTTACTCCACGAAAATTGGAAATGGGTACCATGGTGACTGACAATGGGAGTAACATCTTGTCTGCACTGCGACAAGGAAGCCTGAGCCATGTGCCCTGTATGGCACACGTGTTCAACCTAGTTGTCAAGCGTTTTCTGAAGTCTTCCCCCATCTGCAAGACATCCTAACAACAGGAAGGAAACTCTGTATGCACTTCAGCCACACCTACACCACCAAGCACACCCTTCTTAAGCTACAGCGTCAGAACGGTATCCCCCAACATAGTCTGATTTGCAATGTTCCCACCCGTTGGAATTCCACCTTACATATGTTAAATCGCCTATACGAACAGAGGAAAGCCATCACTGATTTCTTGATGATCCAAGCAGATAGGGGGACTCCCCTGTGTAACTTTAATGTGAACCAGTGGCAGCTCATACGTGACACCTGCCGTTTGCTCAGGCCCTTTGAGGAAGCCACTTTATTTGTCAGTCGCCAGGATTACGACATGAACGACATGATTCCGCTGCTTCATGTAATACAACACATATTGGAAACCATGGCTGGTCAGGGCACTGGAGACATGGTGCATACATTTCATGGCCACATAAACCCCGTGGGAGCGGAGGAGGAGGAGGAGCAGCACAGTGAAACACAGTTTAGTTTTGGCGAAATGGGCGGTTTATTTAGTCATCTGACAGGAGAGGAGGAGCGGGAGCAGCCAGTGGAGCTAGAGGGTTGTGAGGAAGGCGAGACAGAGGACCCAGACATACCATGGCAGTATGCAGTGGAGATGGAGACAGGTAGTCCCTCCGAGTCACTTACACAAATGGCACGATGCATGCTCACGTGCTTGCGTAGTGACCGCAGAATTGGCTCCATTTTTCTGCGGGATGACTACTGGCTCTCCATCTTATTGGACCCTCGCTACCAGCACAAAATGGGGGCATTTTTTACACCCGCTGAGAGGGAGGACAAACTGACCTACTACAAATACATTCTACGTAGTCAGCTGGCCGATGCCTATCTGCGCCATGGTCCATACTCTAGCAGGTCTGACTCAGGGGGACCACTGCACTCACCTTTCACTGCCATGGCTGCCGGGGCGGTGTGGCAGGAGCAGCAGCAGCCTCAGTCTTCAGTCGCTAATGAGTAACTTTCTGCACCCGCATAGTGAGGCTACTCATGAGCAGCAGGAAGACCTGGAGCAGGGCCTGAACCATCAAGTCGTGTCATTCCTTGAAATGACCATGCCAATGCACCTTGAGGATCCACTGGACTTTTGGGCAGCCAAACTTGACTTGTGGCCGCAACTGGGAGAGTTTGCCCTGGGAAAGCTGTCCTGCCCGGCCAGTAGTGTGCCATCTGAGCGTGTCTTTAGTGCTGCGGGTGCCATAGTAACGCCAAGGAGAACTCGTCTGTCCACAAAAAATGTGGAGAGACTCACCTTTGTGAAGATGAATCAGGCATGGATCAGCCAGGATATCCACCCCACCAATAGCTGATGCATGCGAGTAGCTGATGCATGGTAGCTCCTTCTGCTGCTGCCAACTCCTGGGTGTGTCTTTCAGGCAATATATGAGCTCCCTATGCTGCTGCCAACTCCAATGTGTTTTTCAGGCAATATATGAGCTCCCTATGCTGCTGCTAACTCCCATGTGTTTTTCAGGCAATATATGGGCTCCCTATGTTGCTGCTAAGTCCAGAGTGTGTCTTTCAGGCAATATGGGCTCCTAATGCTACTGCTGCTGCTGCTGCTGCCAACTCCTGGGTGTGTCTTTCAGGCAATATATGGGCTCCTAATGCTGCTGCCAACTCCAATGTGTTTTTCAGGCAATATATGAGCTCCCTATGCTGCTGCCAACTCCTGGGTGTGTCTTTCAGGCAATATATGAGCTCCCTATGCTGCTGCCAACTCCAATGTGTTTTTCAGGCAATATATGAGCTCCCTATGCTGCTGCTAACTCCCATGTGTTTTTCAGGCAATATATGGGCTCCCTATGCTGCTGCTAAGTCCAGAGTGTGTCTTTCAGGCAATATGGGCTCCTAATGCTACTGCTGCTGCTGCTGCTGCCAACTCCTGGGTGTGTCTTTCAGGCAATATATGGGCTCCTAATGCTGCTGCCAACTCCAATGTGTTTTTCAGGCAATATATGAGCTCCCTATGCTGCTGCCAACTCCTGGGTGTGTCTTTCAGGCAATATATGACTCCCTATGCTGTTGCCAACTCCTTGGTGTGTCTTTCAGGCAATATATAAGCTCCCTATGCTGCTGCCAACTCCAATGTGTTTTTCAGGCAATATATGAGCTCCCTATGCTGCTGCCAACTCCAATGTGTTTTTCAGGCAATATATGAGCTCCCTATGCTGCTGCCAACTCCAATGTGTTTTTCAGGCAATATATGGGCTCCCTATGCTGCTGCCAAGTCCAGAGTGTGTCTTTCAGGCAATATATGGGCTCCTAATGCTGCTGCTGCTGCCGCCAACTCCTGGGTGTGTCTTTCAGGCAATATATGGGCTCCTAATGCTGCTGCCAACTCCGTGTTTTTCAGGCAATATATGAGCTCCTAATGCTGCTGCTGCCCAACTCCTGGGTGTGTCTTTCAGGCAATATATGAGCTCCCTATGCTGCTGCCAACTCCTGGGTGTGTCTTTCAGGCAATATATGAGCTCCCTATGCTGCTGCCAACTCCAATGTGTTTTTCAGGCAATATATGGGCTCCCTATGCTGCTGCCAAGTCCAGAGTGTGTCTTTCAGGCAATATATGAGCTCCTAATGCTGCTGCCAAGTCCAGAGTGTGTTTTTCAGGCAATATATGAGCTCCCTATGCTGCTGCCAACTCCAATGTGTTTTTCAGGCAATACATGGGCTCCCTATGCTGCTGCCAAGTCCAGAGTGTGTCTTTCAGGCAATATATGAGCTCCTAATGCTGCTGCCAAGTCCAGAGTGTGTCTTTCAGGCAATATATGAGCTCCTAATGCTGCTGCCAAGTCCAGAGTGTGTCTTTCAGGCAATATATGAGCTGCCTATGCTGCTGCCAACTCCAATGTGTTTTTCAGGCAATATATGAGCTCCCTATGCTGCTGCCAACTCCAATGTGTTTTTCAGGCAATACATGGGCTCCCTATGCTGCTGCCAAGTCCAGAGTGTGTCTTTCAGGCAATATATGGGCTCCATATGCTGCTGCCAACTCTTGGGTGTGTTTTTCAGGCAATATATGGGCTGCTGCCAATGCCAATGTGTTTTCTGGCAATATATGGGCTCCCTATGCTGCTGCCAAATCCAGAGTGTGTCTTTCAGGCAATATATGATCTCCCTATGCTGCTGCTGCTGCCAACTCCTGGGTGTGTCTTTCAGGCAATATATGAGCTCCCTTTGCTGCTGTCAACTCGTGGATGTGTTTTTCAGGCAATATATGGGCTCCTAATGCTGCTGCCAACTCCTGGGTGTGTCTTTCAGGCAATATATGAACTTCCTATGCTGCTGCCAACTCCTGGGTGTGTCTTTCAGGCAACATATGAGCTCCCTATACTGCTGCCAACCCCTGGGTGTGTCTATCAGGCAATATATGGTCTCCTAATGCTGCTGCCAACTCGTGTCTTTCAGGCAATATATGGTCTCCTAATGCTGCTGCCAACTCCAATGTGTCTTTCAGGCAATATATGGGCTCCTAATGCTGCTGCCAACTCCAATGTGTTTTTCAGGCAATATATGAGCTCCCTATGCTGCTGCCAACTCCAATGTGTTTTTCAGGCAATATATGGGCTCCCTATGCTGCTGCCAAGTCCAGAGTGTGTCTTTCAGGCAATATATGGGCTCCTAATGCTGCTGCTGCTGCCGCCAACTCCTGGGTGTGTCTTTCAGGCAATATATGGGCTCCTAATGCTGCTGCCAACTCCGTGTTTTTCAGGCAATATATGAGCTCCTAATGCTGTTGCTGCCCAACTCCTGGGTGTGTCTTTCAGGCAATATATGAGCTCCCTATGCTGCTGCCAACTCCTGGGTGTGTCTTTCAGGCAATATATGAGCTCCCTATGCTGCTGCCAACTCCAATGTGTTTTTCAGGCAATATATGGGCTCCCTATGCTGCTGCCAAGTCCAGAGTGTGTCTTTCAGGCAATATATGAGCTCCTAATGCTGCTGCCAAGTCCAGAGTGTGTTTTTCAGGCAATATATGAGCTCCCTATGCTGCTGCCAACTCCAATGTGTTTTTCAGGCAATACATGGGCTCCCTATGCTGCTGCCAAGTCCAGAGTGTGTCTTTCAGGCAATATATGAGCTCCTAATGCTGCTGCCAAGTCCAGAGTGTGTCTTTCAGGCAATATATGAGCTCCCTATGCTGCTGCCAAGTCCAGAGTGTGTCTTTCAGGCAATATATGAGCTGCCTATGCTGCTGCCAAGTCCAATGTGTTTTTCAGGCAATATATGAGCTCCCTATGCTGCTGCCAACTCCAATGTGTTTTTCAGGCAATACATGGGCTCCCTATGCTGCTGCCAAGTCCAGAGTGTGTCTTTCAGGCAATATATGGGCTCCATATGCTGCTGCCAACTCTTGGGTGTGTTTTTCAGGCAATATATGGGCTCCCATTGCTGCTGCCAATGCCAATGTGTTTTCTGGCAATATATGGGCTCCCTATGCTGCTGCCAAATCCAGAGTGTGTCTTTCAGGCAATATATGAGCTCCCTATGCTGCTGCTGCTGCCAACTCCTGGGTGTGTCTTTCAGGCAATATATGAGCTCCCTTTGCTGCTGTCAACTCGTGGATGTGTTTTTCAGGCAATATATGGGCTCCTAATGCTGCTGCCAACTCCTGGGTGTGTCTTTCAGGCAATATATGAACTTCCTATGCTGCTGCCAACTCCTGGGTGTGTCTTTCAGGCAACATATGAGCTTCCTATACTGCTGCCAACCCCTGGGTGTGTCTATCAGGCAATATATGGTCTCCTAATGCTGCTGCCAACTCGTGTCTTTCAGGCAATATATGGTCTCCTAATGCTGCTGCCAACTCCAATGTGTCTTTCAGGCAATATATGGGCTCCCTATGCTGCTGCAAAATTCAGGGTGTGTTTTTCAGGATATATATGGGCTCATCATGCTGATGCCACCTCAAGGGTCTGTAATTGTGCCGTTCTGCAACAGTAAATCTAATAGCTACGCCTCTGATCTGCATGTCATACTTCTTTACAATAGTATTTCACTAACCCAGCATGCATCCTATGCATGTTACAGCCAAGCAAAACCTTCTGCAACCCTACGGAGGCTCTCGGGTGCCCAGAAATAGCCGCTTTTAATAGCGATTCGTCACGAATAAATTAGGACCGAAACGATTTTTCCCGGAAAATTCGGCTGAACCGAATTTTTCAGAAGTTCACTCATCTCTACCATTGCACGTGAAAAATTCTGCACAGCACCTGCAGCATTGCTCCATCACATAACAAGTATTAAGTTCCATCTGAGGGCAAAAACAAAAAAATATGGATGTCACACTGACAGTTGAAGAAACACTGGGGCTGATGCCCATCAGGCTACGTCTTTGACTCCCTCCAGGAGTGTAACTACAGGGGCTGTGACTGCACTGGGGCCATTGTTGCTCTTCATCCCGTTTATGAGCTCTATGCTAGCCTGGCATCAGTGATGCACCATGTGTCTCCCAAATTCAAACATTAGTGTATATGCAGGATAAAGTGTGGTAGAGGCCCCAGATACAGTATTTTTTTTCTATTAAAATAGTCCAGCCAAGTAACTGATTGGTGGTTGTCAGGCACCCACCTAGTTCCTGGAACATCAGATCGAGTACCTTGTGCGTGCTGCTCGGGGACTCATGCTTTGCCATTCTGGGTCCAGCAGAAAACAGTTCCCTGCAATGAGCTGCCAGCGGCTGTGCTTAGTGGCTAATGCGCAGTTGAAAGCTCTGCAACCATCAATGTAGAGTTGCTGACAGCGGCTTTGCTATTCTAGAATCTCCGTTCTGCCCTGTGGTGGTTTTGGTTGCAGGTTTGCAAAAACACAAAAAAGCTTGCCCAGGTGCAGGGGACCCTCATTGCAGCCGATATCTTTGTTGCTGGCCTGTCAGACTAAAACGCCTGCTGGACAGACCATAACCCAAAAGGTTGGTGGCAGCCCCCTTTGCAGGGCAAGTTGTGGAGGAACTGGGGTGTGCACCCCTCTCATAATCCAGCCCTGTTTATATGTATACACTTTAGTTAAAACAAGGCAATTATTATAGGAGCCATGAGAGGGCCCCAATTAATGTTGGAATCAGTGACTGGTCACATTGAGCTATATCCCTGCTTCACTATAGGATGGTACGCGCCCCCCCCAAACACCATTTTGTGCCTCCTCACTACCGGTCTACTGTGAGGTGGCGAACTGGCAGCCAGTACCATGACGCTAGGGGCCAGCAGTCATTTTTGTCCTGTATTTGCCAGGCCCTGAAGTCTAAGTGAAAATTCATTGGCCTGCAATATATACGGCATAGAGTGCTAACTGAATTAAGGCCTGTGTGTGCCATGCAATTGCTTTCATGGTGGGTATGCCAGATCTTGGAGTTCATACAGTAGGGCATAGGGGAGATGCTTTGGGTATAGGGAATCAGCTGGTTTGTTCTAATTTAATGAGCAGAACAGGGGAGTATGGTACCCCTTCCTTCTAACCCAACCATCCACAGGCAGTTGGTAGGTTGGAGTGTTGAATGTGTGAGCACAGCACACCGTGGGGCCCCGTGCACATGGGCAAGTTGCACGTTTTCTGCTGGACCAGCTGGGTGACTACGCTACCCCCTGCCCAGGTTGGCGAAGCAAGAGACTCTGAGCAGCACCAACACAAGGGTGGCACAAGGGACTTGATCTGATGTTCTAGTAATAGGCAGGTGCCAGACAACCACCAGTTACTTGACTGGACTATTTTAAATTTAAAAAAAAAAAAAATTATATATAAACACAAGTTAGGTACCTGGTAACTTTTTTTCTAAACATCCGAAAGGGCAGCATACGCCTGAGACCTCCGGGCTCCTCCTACCAATTTCGAACACCTGACCACTAGACAGAATAAAATCTTGACTCCTCCTCCCATTCCTCAGTTGTTGTAGAAACAGACCCACAACTCCAACATATAATCAATACATAATCCAACTCCATATAAGAAAAAAAAAGGGAGGGAAGCCTGCGTATGCTGCCCTTTCGGATGAAAAAAGTTACCAGGTAAGTTCTCAAAACATCCTTCGGGCAGCATAGGTGAGAGATAGGCGAGTACTACCTCGTTGGGTGGGAAGAATAGCATGGAGGACACTTCTGCCAAAAGACAGATCCTTCTGGGACAGAAGATCCAACTGAAAGAGTCCAGCAAAAAACCTTCACTGGAGGACCAAGTGGCTGCTTAACCCCGGCCTGCTCTGCCCCAGATGAAGCATCACTTCTTGTAAATGAGACGTGATACCATTTGGCCTGACTTAATTTCGATAAGCCAAATCCTGAAAAGAAGACTAGAACCTCTTTGTCCTTTACTCGGACCTACAACGTACATGAACCCACTGTCGGATCTCCCTTAGTCTGGTAAAGGGACATCAACAATGTGTAAAACATCTAAAGTATATCATACAAAGCTTCCTCATCAGTTATAGAAAGAAGGACCATTCCTTGAGTCCAAGAAAATTGATAAGACCTTAGGTCAATAGCAAGGATCCACTCAGAATACTGGATCTGGGAAAAAAAAAAAGCTCAAAAAGGTTGAACACTTGATCCTGAATAAAAATCTTAACCCTAAAAGTTGCTCGGGTAAGAGTAAGGATGCGCCCAGGGCTAGAGACACCGCGCCCAGGGCTAGAGACAGCCTAGAGTTAGAAATATCCTAGGGACCCGAATGGATAACACCATTGAACCAGAAAAAGCATAGGCTAGACTGAAATGCCGTGTAAGGGATAAGGTGTCTGCTGCCACTGCTGGACCTTATGGATTCAAAGTACTTGACCAGCTTGTGACTGCTTGCTGAAGCAATAGATCCATATTTGTAAAGTCCCTTAAAAGCCGATCTGCGCGAACACCCTAGAGGTGACTGACCAATCTGACCCTCTCATGAGAAGCACTCAGAAAATCTGCCACATGATTCAAAGTTCCTTTTGGAACACTTGTGATGGAGACTTCAGGTTTCCTTCTAAACCAATAAGGATCACTAATGTGACCACCATCTAGCGATGAATCTCGCTCCCCCGATGGTTAATGGATGCTACAGTTGTAGCATAGTCTGATCTTATCTGTACATGCTGATCTTCCAATGTTCTACAAATTCCATCAAGGCTACTTTATTGTTATTCATTTTCTTAGGTTCAAGGAGGACTGGCTCAGGGCCTTGGGCTACTTTCCTTGTGCTGCCCAACTTCCGCAATGGGTTACCTAACCCCAAGCTGAGGTATCTGTAGTAACCATCTGTCCTTTTGGGGTTCCCGATATAGCTTCCCTTGACCGAGCACTGAAACTATATCTTCCAACCCATACCGGGAGCCGTTCCAAATGCTCAGGATATGTATATGAAGAGTCCTTGAATACAAGTAATCTTTACTGCGGAAAAATGCAAATGTTAACAGTCCTAATACCCACATAGATGTTGAACTGGCACAAAGGAATCAAACGGCTTCCTGAAGGGCTGAAATCTCTTGAGAAGGCAGAAGAAGAATCTGAAGAAATAGGGTTGACTTCAAATCCCAAATAACTCATTGCCCGAGAGGGAACCAGACTTGAACTCTCGAGGCTCAGAACCTAACCGAGCTGCAAACAGCTCCAAGATGTAACTGAGGCCCTGTATCAATTTGTCCCTTAAATGGCCAAAAAAAAGTAGCAGATAGTCGGGATCAGCCAAATACTGATTCCTCTGTCTTCGATATGCCAGAGGTTCTGCCAATATCTTTGTAAAAAATTCTCAGGCTGAATCCAGCCCGAAGGGAAGCAATCTAATTGGAAGTGTCACAGTCCTTTACTGTGAATCTTAAAAGCAGGACTGAGTCCAAGGCTCATTGGAACTTGTCAGCAAGCATCCTTCAGATCTATTGAGACCATGAAAGGGCTCTGTGGAAGCATATTTGTCACTGAAGAAAAAATGTTTTATTCCAAATGTCTGTATCAACCCAGAGATGATTCCTATAAAATAAAAAGTAATAAAAGTCTCTACTCAAGTCTTCCTTCACCAGAAAGAGTGGGGAAAAAAATAAATAAATAAACATTCCTTGCTGGTGACGAGGTAACTGGGATAATGACTCCCTTGGCCCCCATGTCTAGCAGACTTTCCTGAATGTCTGATCATTCCTCCAACCTCATGGGTATAGGAGAAACCAGAATTCTGAGGGGTACAAAGTAAATTCTAAGTGAACCCACCTTTTATGTCCCTGGAAACATAAGGGTAATTCAAGGTATTGTCCAACACTGAACAAAAACTCATAGTCAGGCCCCAACCCGGGACATGGCTTCATTGTTTCTTGGGTTGTACCACCCAGTTCCATACAGAGTGGAACCTTTAAATCCTCCTTTCCCGCAGAAAATGTAGAGGAGGAAGGTACCCCTTGAGACATCTAGTAGTGTCCCTGTAGGACAGGATTGTTTAAAAGAGGACCTAGGAAGGAACTCCATTACTACAGGAGGCCTAGATCAGGCAGGAAACCCATGTTCCCATCGGCTGCCCTATCCCCAGTTTTTCCAAATCTGCCCAAAAAGGAAGTCCTTAAAAAGGGCATTGCACAAAGACCCATCTTTGACCCGATATGACCAGGTCCTCAACCAGAGAGTCCTGTGCCCAAAATTGGTAACAGCCAAAATCTTACTGATTCAACGATGACGTCTTGTTGCTGACAAAAAGGATAGGTAAGGCTTTTACTATCTCCCAATTTTTTTTTAAAGGACATGTGGAAGCCAAAAATTGGCATTTAAGAATTGGATTATGCTTGCCAAGAGCAGGGAATCCATATTCCTATCTAGGGGATCACACAGAACCCCAAATCTTCAAAGGCTAACCTTGACCCTTCAGGAATTTTAGCAAAAGGGGAGCACCCTGTTCTCATTCTTCTAAAGTCATATGTTTTAGAAAAGTATGGAAAGGGAATGGAGAGGTCGAACCAAGGGCCAATCATAGTAGAACCCATCAAGCCTAGGGCCCCCCGGTAATCTCAGGCGAACTCCCATCCAAGCACTGACCGGGCCTGACCCTGCTTAGCTTGCGAGATCAGGCGCATTCAGGGTGGTGTGGCCGTAGGTCTATGGATCTGGGGCCCCGCTATTTTTCCTCTATACCCATTGATAAAAATATCAACCGTAAGATGAATGTAAGCCCCCCGGGGGGAAGATACAAAAATGAGGAGTCGGAGGCCTGATTTTTCCCCCCTGGGAAGAAATCCCCCCTTCCTCAGAGTCCTCATCTGATATATATGACTCTAGATTGGATAAAAATTGGAGAAACCCCTTATATGTCCCAACAGCGGAGAGGAATTAAAGGGCCCTGTGGTTGTTTGAAAAAACTAACCTGGTTACCTAAACCTTAGGTAATATCTGGCCCATGTTAGAAATGGTGAAAGGTTAAAGAAACATTTCCCATCTTGAAACAAAGTGGATTCTTGTTCCGTACAACCATCTTTTTCATGCAGTATGGACATAGGGGTATTCTTATATGAATTCCCACATATAAAAGGTATCTTATGTCCTTTAGTGATTTACATTTCAAAGAAGATTTTAGGTACACTTTAATGAGTTTTATCCGGGGTCTTGACTAAAAGACAATCAAACATATATACATATATAAATATATATTAACTCACCGGGCAGAGCTGTGCCTCCTCATCCCAGAACCGGCAGATGGATTAGCTGGTGCTGTATCTTGGTCTGCATTTATTACATCTGTGGATGCTTTTTCCCTCTGGGTCCGGTATTTCCACAATGCAAATGTTCTCTGCCTGATCCACCATTTTCTGGTATGAGGCACCAGGGGAATTAGCTTCCTGAATCCTCCTAAATAGGGCAGGAGCGAAGTCGCCTTAATTTCTTTTAACCCTCTATATTGGAAATCAAGAGGGAGGCCAATAGCAATGATGGAAAGACACTGGTGCTGTCCCTTTATAATATATAATATATATTATATAATATAATTAATATATTCCCGGGCAGGATTCCCGGAAATCCGTTGTAAAACCTCACGCATTCTGGTGGAAGAATCAAGACTCCCCTCCCCTTCCAAAAGCATGTTCAAATTTCCGCGCATGCCCGGGAATGCTGTCGCTGCCATGGAGGAAGAGGAAGGGGAGGGCGTCCCGCCTGTGGCGGAACGCGTGATTATTGGCCGCACTGCCGCCGATCGATCCCCCTGGCCGAACGCTACCCGGCCGCTGACACTGAGGTAAGCAGCATCGGCGTTGTAGTAATGTCAGGCGACGAAGAGAGAGAAGAGTCATTCACCTCTCTTCCCCGCCTCTTAAGGTACAATGTGAAAATAAACATTCAGACACAAATGAAGAATAAAACATATCCAGTGCAACCAAATCTCAGGAAAAAGCTTCCTCTGAGCCATCACAACATAATTAATACTATTTTAGGGCCGGCCACCCTTTGTAAAATTCAAAGAATGGGATTCTTGGCCTAAAAATCCGAGGGTATCCCGGGCCCCAGGCAACAATACAAGCCTCCAGGACCGAGAAATGAGCCCACAGCGCCGGAAACACTTACCTAAACCTTCCTGGTTCAGGAGCTAGTGTCTGGCTCCTACCTCACAGAGGAACACGAAACTACTGAGGAATGGGAGGAGGAGTCAAGATTTGATTCTGTCTGCTGGTCAGGTGCTCCAAATTGGTATGAGGAGCCCGGAGGTCTCAGGCATATGCTGCCCTGTCGGATGTTTTGAGAAAAAAAAAAAAAAACTGTATCTGGGGCCTGCACCACACCTAATCCGACCCTGGCTGCACACCTCCTGTTGATGCAAGTTGTGATTGCTGCAGGTTGTGCACCATTTATTGTCAATTTATGACATGGGGGGGGGATATGGCAACCCAACTCCTGTCCTGCAGTGACCAAACATTTACCTGATACTTGTTCTATTCAATTCAGTTCAGACATAAAGTAAAAGGTTTTCTTTAATCAATACTTATAATCTTTATTTAGTATAATGTGTAAATACATAACCAGACCCTTCAACCGGCCCCCATGAGACGAGGTCATAAGGAAGGTGTGGGTTAGGGAAGAATAATCAATATGCAGGTAAAGGCAGATTTTCAGAAAAAGGAAATCCCATCAGTCTAACACTTTCCTCCTACTTTGACAAAGTGAATAGGAGATTGATCCTGGCAGGTGACACAAACTTTGTCAATGGCAGGATGGGGGGTGTATACTGTAGATGGAGGATTGTCCTGACGGCAAGTGGTGAGGCTCAAACTGGATTTACTGACGACATTCTTCTTACTGTAGACTTTATTGCAGATATCTTTGACCACTTTGTTGCTTGCATGGATAAAGGTGTTGACGGGCTCCCAACGGCCATCAACAAAATGAACGCTTTCTGCCATTTTTGAGGCACAGCTGAAATGATTGCCATTATAAACGTGCTTCTGCTTAAACCGATCCCAGTTCTGACTTTCTCCAGAATGGAGGAGAATGAGAACTCCGAATGTCAGAAGGAAGGTTGTCACTCCAGGCATGTTGTGATTGGTGGTCTGCAAAACAGGAAGCACAAGACAAAGGAAAATTCAGTTTTGGTGTTTCTTTACTGGAGTTTCCTCTTCTGCAATGTAAAATACATGTGTTAGGTAAATCACAGATCAATAGAGATGCAAACAGAAACTGGATGCCCGGTTATACGATGCCTCTTCACACGACTCCAAAGCAAGGTACAGATGCTATATTCATTTTAATTTATAGCAAGGCCGGCCTTATATTCGGAGGTACCCTGTGTAAGACCCCATAGGAACCTGGCCTTCAGTGTGCGCCCCTATCTCGTGTAGCCAAATGATCATGTCAACTAACAAACAGTTGATCAAATGGTCTGGGGGGGTGGTCAGACATTTGCCAAACCCTACAAAGATCTACAAAAAGACATGAGCCTTGTCCACATGGAATGCTAACTGTGCAAGTGAGTGAGCCCTCAACCCAACAGTGGCCATAGCAGCAGTGCTACAGAAGTCACTTTCTTCTTGTGGATCTTGGTGTGCAGACAGGACAGTTACCAGTATCAACAGATGCAGGTATAGAAAACTGCATCTATACAATGTACATTTGACAGCAGCAAGGCACCTTGAAGACTTTTGCCCACCCTTCCAAAATAAAAAAACAAATCCATTCAAAGTAGCCTTTCCCTTTAAAACAAAATTCCCTTTTGTCAGGTTTGTGGTCTCCTGCCTTATTGTTTTCCTCATTTGGAATGTAAAATAAACGTGCGTGTTAGGATTGTGCCCCAGACCTCCGATTTACCTGTGAAAACTCTGCCAGTAACCATTTAGCTACTGGTGCACAAGATTGTGATCCTTTATCTACCAAGTTTGAATTAAGCAGATTGGGGATAAACCAGTCTTCTCTGCCTCAGCTAATCAGATAAGCAGGTCAGGAAGTCTGATATATACAATGTTGCTAACATTTTGTTGCAGAAAACTAAGTTGCAAACCAATAAAACAAAAATGCAGACAAGTTCAGCACATGATTGAAACTTAAAAAAGCCTTTAAAGCAGACAACTTCTGAAACACATATAGCCAATGCCCCTGCCAATACTCCTTTCAACCCAATCTGGAACACTTTTTTGCCGTTATAGCACACAGTGGCAATGAATGAGAAGGCAGAGCTTTATAGCTGAAACAATCACCATCTGGGCCTCGATTCAATAAAGGTAGAAAAAAAATTCCATTCATGAGAAAAAAGCCAGAGAATTTCTCTGTTGCTGAATCACCAGCTAAGAAAATGAAAGGCAATGGCACTTTTTACTCCTAAGAAAAGTAGAGAACTGTTTACTCCTTTCTACACTGTAGTAAAAGCTGCCATTGACTTTCATTGTCAATATCTAGTGATTCAGTAACATTCTAAGGCTTTTTTGTCATGAATTGAATTTTTTACTACCATGAGAATATTTTTCTACCTTTATTGAATCGAGACCCTGGTATTAGAGTGAAGCAGGAGAAGTAAAAATTGGCAAAAGGTTCTCTTCATGGGGAAGCAATTCAGGGGATTCTATTAAAAAAAAAAATAGGTTTTGGTCTGCTGTAACTAGTTTACCATTAGAAAATAGTGAATAGACTCCAGTGATTTTGGACGGAACATGCTTGAAATGGCATTTAAATAGACCCAAAGTAGCAACAGGATGGATAAGATCCAGATAACGGTTCAAAATACAGAGAACATTAAAATGGACCTGTAATCAGGATTTACACTATCCTGGTTATAGGTGCTTGTCCCTGGGTATCCCATTCCCTCAGCACATGCTCTCAGCACTTTATGGTGTGCAGACTAATACACGACAAAGTCGTTTTGGATGGAGTGTTGGCATAGAAATTGGCTACAGTACCACTTTCTCTGCAGTTTATTTGAATGGCTGGAGGTGGGAGTGCACCTCAGCTGCAGGGATGTGGCCATGGCCCATTATTGCAGCAAGGGACCGGCAGAAAGATTGGATTATAAGCCGGAGGGAGGGGGGGGGGGGGGGGAGATTGCTTCCTCAGCTGACCCAGTGATTGGTCCACTTTAAGTCAGTAGCAAAACCTGTGAAGAATAACTTGGAAAACAGATGCACCCAGCTAGTGGATGCCTGGTGCTGGAATTACTTCTGTGTGGACCTTTAGTGTTGATATGACTGTCTGTAACCAGTTGTGTGTGACGGGTGGAAACTATGGGCAACACTAAAAGTAGAAACCATTAGAGCCCTGTCAGTGGAATAGGCCCCTGATAGAGATAGAAACCCTTAAAGTGGACCAACACCCAGGATTTTCACTATCCTGGGTGTTGGTCTACTTCCGCGGGGCACCCCGATCGGGTGTGCCCCGCTGTGTGAAACCCCCCAGAGAGCCCAAAAAACTCACTTCACCCCGCTCCTACAGCACATGCGCGAGTGCTCCTCCAATCACCGACAGACAAGCGAGGACCAGCGATGGACAAGCTGAACGAGCGCGCCCGCTGCCTCTCACGCGTCCCTCTTACAGGGAGCGCGCCTGCCATTCACAAACGGCCGGCGCAGGTGCGCACCCTGCTAGAGGGAAGCGCCAGAGGCGGCCCGCACATGCGCTGTTGGAACGAGGAGAAGGTAGGATTTGTGGGCGTCCTGGGGGGCTTCACCCCGCGGGGCATGCCGATTTTGGATGCCCCGCGGGGAGGGAGCTGATCGGCCCAGGAATCTTATAGATTCCCAGGACGATCAGCGGTGGGTGTTGGTCCACTTTAAATAGTTTAAACCATGTTGGATGCATTTCTTGGGACCATTGCATCATGAATCCACATGATGGCAGTGTTGCCTAAGGAATGGACCTAACCAGTACATTATTGGTCTGGAGTTCCCTTTTAGGTTGGTAAATAGAAACTCAGCCAGGTGGCATTGGCAACATTAACTGCCCTGCCATTGGTTGGGACTCGCAACATTAGTTGTAGCAACAATACCAAGGTTATATAAGGGAGAGACCCACCCTTCCAGAGTGTTCTGTTCTAAGATCTGCTAAGATGTCATGAGGGGATGCAAGTCAATGTAGTGGAGGAGCTGAGACACAGCCATGGAGGAAGCTATTGTAATAGACTGTTGCTGTAACCTGTGGATCATGCTGTACTGAACTGTTTGCTGTGTTTTACCATGGATGGAAGCCAACCAATAAAGACCATGTTGAGTTCACCTAAGAGTCATCTCTGGATCCCAGCGACGTCTGAAGCCAGTAAGTGCACCTCCACCCACACAGACATGGGATGCCCTACCCTAGGTCCAAGAACCCCCCTCACTCCCCAGAGTGCATGCCCCCGGCCAGGCACGCACATGCTACATTGATATGACTGGCTGTAACCAGTTGTTCCCATTGATGTAGGAAAATGCACTGAATGCTTATGACCAAGTGGACCTGAAGTAACAATAAGAATGCCTCTCCCACGTGTACACAATGGAGCCCTGCTTACAGAAGATCACAGCAGCAGGGAGTACCTGCACACCACACCATAACCGAGTTCCCCTGAATACAAGAATCCAAACCCCTCTTTCCATACACATTGCACATGACCAGATGTGCCTGTAACATGCCATCTGACTAGCCATGCAAACCCACACCAGCCATTCTGATAGGTCTGGGCCAGGTGTATACATCAGCTAAAAGGATGCCAGGATTGCCACCACATCCAAGATGGCAGCTCATGGAACATCAGGCAGCCTGCAAACAGGAAGTGCATTCTGACTGTGCTGCTCTGCATTCTGGGATTGCTGACCCTTTCCTGACCCCAGCTCTGCTCTGTCTGAGCAAAGCACATATATAACCCACCCCCCTGTACTTTATCCCACTCTCCTCAGTAAGTTTGATGCTTCTGAGTCAAGATGGCAGCACCCATATCCAAGTCCTGAACAGAGTTGCAGCCCAGTGGGGAATGAATAAGTAAGTGACTAAAAAAATATATTAACTTTAGATGCTGGAGAATAGTTTTTTTAAGGGTTGGGGTTTTCAATAAATCATGGTGAAGGTCCAGTTTAAACTTAACTGCATTGTGCATGAGCAGATAACCTGTGCTCTCCTGCCATAGGTCAGGGACATTCAGCATTACCTACTGCTTCCATCCTAGAAAGTGGACAGCACAGTCTTGCTATCTCCCTTTTGGAGACAAAGGACCATGAAGGGCCCCCTAAGTTCAGGGGCCAACAGGGGGGTTACCTGCTGAACCAGCCAAGCCTGGGTTAGAACTGATCGGTCCTCTCTCAATCCAAGTCCACAGCCTTCTCTGTAGGTATATTTCTGCCAGGGGTTAGGTCTTACTTTTGCTATAGGGCCAGGCAAAACCTATGTGGGCCCCTGTAGGTGTTTCTTACCTGCACACTTGTAGCTGTAGCAGAGTGTGTCTGTTGTGCTCATCCAGGTGCCTGACCAGCATCACCTGTGGGGTTTTATAGGAGAACTTGCATAGGATTGTGGGAGATCTCACTTCTCTGTGGAGTTTCAGCCTGTGTGAGAGCAGCTTGACATAAGTGCAGCAGGACACAAGTGTGTAGTTTTAAAAACTGCAGTAGTTACATTGGATTTGGTAAGTAACTGTATTTGTATTTGAATCTTCCTTTTATAAGTCAAAAGTGTACTGTTTTAATTTGTCTTAAATGTGATTTGGATAGTATTGCATTGGTAGTAAAAGTTTTGGCCTGTTGCTGTTTGCTAAGCAGGTGTTGATTAAATAGGGTGGGTTCTAATTAACATAGCAAAAGAGCTAGCAATCTCTCATTAGCTTAACTTAGAGGGGCTTGTATATAAACAGGTGAGCTGCTCTGTGGAGTTTCACTCTGTGGAGTTTCAGCCTGTGTGAGAGCAGCTTGACATAAGTGCAGCAGGACACAAGTGTGTAGTTTTAAAAACTGCAGTAGTTACATTGGATTTGGTAAGTAACTGTATTTGTATTTGAATCTTCCTTTTATAAGTCAAAAGTGTACTGTTTTAATTTGTCTTAAATGTGATTTGGATAGTATTGCATTGGTAGTAAAAGTTTTGGCCTGTTGCTGTTTGCTAAGCAGGTGTTGATTAAATAGGGTGGGTTCTAATTAACATAGCAAAAGAGCTAGCAATCTCTCATTAGCTTAACTTAGAGGGGCTTGTATATAAACAGGTGAGCTGCTCTGTGGAGTTTCACTCTGTGGAGTTTCAGCCTGTGTGAGAGCAGCTTGACATAAGTGCAGCAGGACACAAGTGTGTAGTTTTAAAAACTGCAGTAGTTACATTGGATTTGGTAAGTAACTGTATTTGTATTTGAATCTTCCTTTTATAAGTCAAAAGTGTACTGTTTTAATTTGTCTTAAATGTGATTTGGATAGTATTGCATTGGCAGTAAAAGTTTTGGCCTGTTGCTGTTTGCTAAGCAGGTGTTGATTAAATAGGGTGGGTTCTAATTAACATAGCAAAAGAGCTAGCAATCTCTCATTAGCTTAACTTAGAGGGGCTTGTATATAAACAGGTGAGCTGCTCTGTGGAGTTTCACTCTGTGGAGTTTCAGCCTGTGTGAGAGCAGCTTGACATAAGTGCAGCAGGACACAAGTGTGTAGTTTTAAAAACTGCAGTAGTTACATTGGATTTGGTAAGTAACTGTATTTGTATTTGAATCTTCCTTTTATAAGTCAAAAGTGTACTGTTTTAATTTGTCTTAAATGTGATTTGGATAGTATTGCATTGGTAGTAAAAGTTTTGGCCTGTTGCTGTTTGCTAAGCAGGTGTTGATTAAATAGGGTGGGTTCTAATTAACATAGCAAAAGAGCTAGCAATCTCTCATTAGCTTAACTTAGAGGGGCTTGTATATAAACAGGTGAGCTGCTCTGTGGAGTTTCACTCTGTGGAGTTTCAGCCTGTGTGAGAGCAGCTTGACATAAGTGCAGCAGGACACAAGTGTGTAGTTTTAAAAACTGCAGTAGTTACATTGGATTTGGTAAGTAACTGTATTTGTATTTGAATCTTCCTTTTATAAGTCAAAAGTGTACTGTTTTAATTTGTCTTAAATGTGATTTGGATAGTATTGCATTGGTAGTAAAAGTTTTGGCCTGTTGCTGTTTGCTAAGCAGGTGTTGATTAAATAGGGTGGGTTCTAATTAACATAGCAAAAGAGCTAGCAATCTCTCATTAGCTTAACTTAGAGGGGCTTGTATATAAACAGGTGAGCTGCTCTGTGGAGTTTCACTCTGTGGAGTTTCAGCCTGTGTGAGAGCAGCTTGACATAAGTGCAGCAGGACACAAGTGTGTAGTTTTAAAAACTGCAGTAGTTACATTGGATTTGGTAAGTAACTGTATTTGTATTTGAATCTTCCTTTTATAAGTCAAAAGTGTACTGTTTTAATTTGTCTTAAATGTGATTTGGATAGTATTGCATTGGCAGTAAAAGTTTTGGCCTGTTGCTGTTTGCTAAGCAGGTGTTGATTAAATAGGGTGGGTTCTAATTAACATAGCAAAAGAGCTAGCAATCTCTCATTAGCTTAACTTAGAGGGGCTTGTATATAAACAGGTGAGCTGCTCTGTGGAGTTTCACTCTGTGGAGTTTCAGCCTGTGTGAGAGCAGCTTGACATAAGTGCAGCAGGACACAAGTGTGTAGTTTTAAAAACTGCAGTAGTTACATTGGATTTGGTAAGTAACTGTATTTGTATTTGAATCTTCCTTTTATAAGTCAAAAGTGTACTGTTTTAATTTGTCTTAAATGTGATTTGGATAGTATTGCATTGGTAGTAAAAGTTTTGGCCTGTTGCTGTTTGCTAAGCAGGTGTTGATTAAATAGGGTGGGTTCTAATTAACATAGCAAAAGAGCTAGCAATCTCTCATTAGCTTAACTTAGAGGGGCTTGTATATAAACAGGTGAGCTGCTCTGTGGAGTTTCACTCTGTGGAGTTTCAGCCTGTGTGAGAGCAGCTTGACATAAGTGCAGCAGGACACAAGTGTGTAGTTTTAAAAACTGCAGTAGTTACATTGGATTTGGTAAGTAACTGTATTTGTATTTGAATCTTCCTTTTATAAGTCAAAAGTGTACTGTTTTAATTTGTCTTAAATGTGATTTGGATAGTATTGCATTGGTAGTAAAAGTTTTGGCCTGTTGCTGTTTGCTAAGCAGGTGTTGATTAAATAGGGTGGGTTCTAATTAACATAGCAAAAGAGCTAGCAATCTCTCATTAGCTTAACTTAGAGGGGCTTGTATATAAACAGGTGAGCTGCTCTGTGGAGTTTCACTCTGTGGAGTTTCAGCCTGTGTGAGAGCAGCTTGACATAAGTGCAGCAGGACACAAGTGTGTAGTTTTAAAAACTGCAGTAGTTACATTGGATTTGGTAAGTAACTGTATTTGTATTTGAATCTTCCTTTTATAAGTCAAAAGTGTACTGTTTTAATTTGTCTTAAATGTGATTTGGATAGTATTGCATTGGTAGTAAAAGTTTTGGCCTGTTGCTGTTTGCTAAGCAGGTGTTGATTAAATAGGGTGGGTTCTAATTAACATAGCAAAAGAGCTAGCAATCTCTCATTAGCTTAACTTAGAGGGGCTTGTATATAAACAGGTGAGCTGCTCTGTGGAGTTTCACTCTGTGGAGTTTCAGCCTGTGTGAGAGCAGCTTGACATAAGTGCAGCAGGACACAAGTGTGTAGTTTTAAAAACTGCAGTAGTTACATTGGATTTGGTAAGTAACTGTATTTGTATTTGAATCTTCCTTTTATAAGTCAAAAGTGTACTGTTTTAATTTGTCTTAAATGTGATTTGGATAGTATTGCATTGGTAGTAAAAGTTTTGGCCTGTTGCTGTTTGCTAAGCAGGTGTTGATTAAATAGGGTGGGTTCTAATTAACATAGCAAAAGAGCTAGCAATCTCTCATTAGCTTAACTTAGAGGGGCTTGTATATAAACAGGTGAGCTGCTCTGTGGAGTTTCACTCTGTGGAGTTTCAGCCTGTGTGAGAGCAGCTTGACATAAGTGCAGCAGGACACAAGTGTGTAGTTTTAAAAACTGCAGTAGTTACATTGGATTTGGTAAGTAACTGTATTTGTATTTGAATCTTCCTTTTATAAGTCAAAAGTGTACTGTTTTAATTTGTCTTAAATGTGATTTGGATAGTATTGCATTGGCAGTAAAAGTTTTGGCCTGTTGCTGTTTGCTAAGCAGGTGTTGATTAAATAGGGTGGGTTCTAATTAACATAGCAAAAGAGCTAGCAATCTCTCATTAGCTTAACTTAGAGGGGCTTGTATATAAACAGGTGAGCTGCTCTGTGGAGTTTCACTCTGTGGAGTTTCAGCCTGTGTGAGAGCAGCTTGACATAAGTGCAGCAGGACACAAGTGTGTAGTTTTAAAAACTGCAGTAGTTACATTGGATTTGGTAAGTAACTGTATTTGTATTTGAATCTTCCTTTTATAAGTCAAAAGTGTACTGTTTTAATTTGTCTTAAATGTGATTTGGATAGTATTGCATTGGTAGTAAAAGTTTTGGCCTGTTGCTGTTTGCTAAGCAGGTGTTGATTAAATAGGGTGGGTTCTAATTAACATAGCAAAAGAGCTAGCAATCTCTCATTAGCTTAACTTAGAGGGGCTTGTATATAAACAGGTGAGCTGCTCTGTGGAGTTTCACTCTGTGGAGTTTCAGCCTGTGTGAGAGCAGCTTGACATAAGTGCAGCAGGACACAAGTGTGTAGTTTTAAAAACTGCAGTAGTTACATTGGATTTGGTAAGTAACTGTATTTGTATTTGAATCTTCCTTTTATAAGTCAAAAGTGTACTGTTTTAATTTGTCTTAAATGTGATTTGGATAGTATTGCATTGGTAGTAAAAGTTTTGGCCTGTTGCTGTTTGCTAAGCAGGTGTTGATTAAATAGGGTGGGTTCTAATTAACATAGCAAAAGAGCTAGCAATCTCTCATTAGCTTAACTTAGAGGGGCTTGTATATAAACAGGTGAGCTGCTCTGTGGAGTTTCACTCTGTGGAGTTTCAGCCTGTGTGAGAGCAGCTTGACATAAGTGCAGCAGGACACAAGTGTGTAGTTTTAAAAACTGCAGTAGTTACATTGGATTTGGTAAGTAACTGTATTTGTATTTGAATCTTCCTTTTATAAGTCAAAAGTGTACTGTTTTAATTTGTCTTAAATGTGATTTGGATAGTATTGCATTGGCAGTAAAAGTTTTGGCCTGTTGCTGTTTGCTAAGCAGGTGTTGATTAAATAGGGTGGGTTCTAATTAACATAGCAAAAGAGCTAGCAATCTCTCATTAGCTTAACTTAGAGGGGCTTGTATATAAACAGGTGAGCTGCTCTGTGGAGTTTCACTCTGTGGAGTTTCAGCCTGTGTGAGAGCAGCTTGACATAAGTGCAGCAGGACACAAGTGTGTAGTTTTAAAAACTGCAGTAGTTACATTGGATTTGGTAAGTAACTGTATTTGTATTTGAATCTTCCTTTTATAAGTCAAAAGTGTACTGTTTTAATTTGTCTTAAATGTGATTTGGATAGTATTGCATTGGTAGTAAAAGTTTTGGCCTGTTGCTGTTTGCTAAGCAGGTGTTGATTAAATAGGGTGGGTTCTAATTAACATAGCAAAAGAGCTAGCAATCTCTCATTAGCTTAACTTAGAGGGGCTTGTATATAAACAGGTGAGCTGCTCTGTGGAGTTTCACTCTGTGGAGTTTCAGCCTGTGTGAGAGCAGCTTGACATAAGTGCAGCAGGACACAAGTGTGTAGTTTTAAAAACTGCAGTAGTTACATTGGATTTGGTAAGTAACTGTATTTGTATTTGAATCTTCCTTTTATAAGTCAAAAGTGTACTGTTTTAATTTGTCTTAAATGTGATTTGGATAGTATTGCATTGGTAGTAAAAGTTTTGGCCTGTTGCTGTTTGCTAAGCAGGTGTTGATTAAATAGGGTGGGTTCTAATTAACATAGCAAAAGAGCTAGCAATCTCTCATTAGCTTAACTTAGAGGGGCTTGTATATAAACAGGTGAGCTGCTCTGTGGAGTTTCACTCTGTGGAGTTTCAGCCTGTGTGAGAGCAGCTTGACATAAGTGCAGCAGGACACAAGTGTGTAGTTTTAAAAACTGCAGTAGTTACATTGGATTTGGTAAGTAACTGTATTTGTATTTGAATCTTCCTTTTATAAGTCAAAAGTGTACTGTTTTAATTTGTCTTAAATGTGATTTGGATAGTATTGCATTGGTAGTAAAAGTTTTGGCCTGTTGCTGTTTGCTAAGCAGGTGTTGATTAAATAGGGTGGGTTCTAATTAACATAGCAAAAGAGCTAGCAATCTCTCATTAGCTTAACTTAGAGGGGCTTGTATATAAACAGGTGAGCTGCTCTGTGGAGTTTCACTCTGTGGAGTTTCAGCCTGTGTGAGAGCAGCTTGACATAAGTGCAGCAGGACACAAGTGTGTAGTTTTAAAAACTGCAGTAGTTTGAAAACAGCAGGGGTTGTACACAAGTAATAGTGGTGAGTACAGCATTTACTTTTTAGCCGTACCTATTCTTATTATCTAGAATGTCTGGTTTGGTGCAGTGTAACTCTTGCCTGGCCGTTGTGTTTCGTAGTACTCTGTGGAACTTGCGATGCTGTCCAATTTGTATGCAAATGAAGGGGTTGTATGACAAGATTTCAAAATTACAGTCTTTAGTTTCTACTCTTCAGTCTGAAGTTATGAAGCTATCCCAGCCAGTAAAGCAGCTTGTTATACAGCCACCACTCCCACAAAGACTTCACAAGAGAGGGGCAGAGTGGAAGACTGTTGGCTCTGGAAGATTGCGCATTGTAGAACAAAAACATCAACATTTTGGACTAAGCCAATATAACCAATTTGCTGTTCTTTCTGAGCTTGATGTGGATGTATCTGCTAATGCTCAGTCTGGGCAGGATTTGGTAAGATCAAAGGAAGTGGACTTAAATAAGGGACCATATAAAATGAGTACAAAAGGGCAGCAAGGAACAGTTACCAAGCCAACCAATAGGAAAAGACATATTCTGGTTGGTGACTCAACAATTAGAGGTGTGGACTTTGGACAGGATAAAGATGAGCTAAAGGAAGTGAGGTGTCTCCCAGGTGCCACGGTTAATAGGGATAAGAAACGTATTATAAATATTGTGAAGTCTGCAAGCAAACATAACCAAGTGGACATTGTGCTACATCTTGGCACAAATGACTTATCCCAAAAAGATTTGTTTGTTGTGCAGAGGGACTTCCAAAATTTTAGTCAGGAACTTTGCAAAATAACAGGTTCCATCACATTTTCTGAAGTTTTGCCAGTATGTACTCAGGGAAAAAAGGCACTCAACATTGCCAAGTTCAACTTGTGGTTACGTCAGTGGTGTGAAGACAAAGGCTTTGGATGTATTAGTCATGATGTTAGAAGGTGGTCGAACAATGAGTTGTTTAAGAGGGATGGCTTGCATCCTTCACAGAAAGGCACAAAAGAACTTGGAGTGGAACTCAGAGCATTTTTTGATTTAAACTAGAGGAAGGGGACAGAGATGTAACTTGCGAGGGTGATTTCTGTCCCCTACCATTTAGGATGAAGCAGGACATTGAAGCAGGAAACCCGGTTAGTGGTAGGCTAGAGGTGGAAAAGATCAAGGACACACTAAAATACAATACCAACAACATCCACATGATGTGTACCAATGCTCGCAGCTTGGGCAACAAGCTCTGTGAATTAATGGCTATCATATCCAGAGATGAATTGGATCTTGTTGCAATAACAGAGACTTGGTTCAAGGATCACAATGACTGGGAGATAGCCATACCCGGTTACACATTGTACAGAAAAGACAGATTGGATAGAAAGGGCGGTGGAGTAGCCATTTATGTCAAGACTACCCTTCAATCAACAATAATTCAGCATACACATAATGAACTAGAAACTCTCTGGGTTACCATGCAGACTAAGGAGGGAGCTGTGGTCAGAATTGGTGTGATATATAGGCCCCCTGGACAATCTGAGGATCTAGATAACCTGTTAATAGATGAAATCAGTGGAATGGCAGAGAAGGGGGACGTTGTAATTACAGGTGACTTCAACATGCCTGATGTGGACTGGAATATCCCAAGTGCATCGGCATGCAAGAGCAGGACTATATTAGAGGCACTTAATGGAGTGTCTCTAAAACAACTTGTGACATTGCCAACTAGAGGAGATAACATTCTGGACTTAGTTCTGACCAATGGGGATCTGGTGTCCGAGGTCAGGGTTGAAGAAAATCTGGGTTCCAGTGACCATCAATGCTTATGGTTCAGAATAAAAACAGACATTGTGCAATCACACACCAGAACCAAAGTGCTAGACTTTAGGAAGACAAACTTCAAGGAAATGGCGGAGTATGTAGAAAGAAAATTAGGTGAGTGGAACAGAGTAGCAGAAGTGAGTGCCCAGTGGTCACTATTAAAAATGGCCATCTTAAAGGCAACTAAGCAATATGTGAAACAAACTAGCAAGAATAAAAGGAAGAAGAAACCATTATGGTTTACTAGGGAAGTCAGCACTATCATAAAAGATAAGAAGTCTGCCTATAAGAAGTATAAAGTAAGTGGAAGTGTAGCTGACAGAGAGGCGTATAAAATTAAACAGAGGGAAGCAAAACTAATTATAAGGACTGCTAAAGGGCAAAAAGAGGAAGAAATGGCCACATCTATGAAGAGGGGAGATAAAACCTTTTTCCGATATATTGGTGACAGAAAGAAGAAAAACAATGCAGTCTCAAAAATTAGAAATAGGGAAAATAAATATATTGACGGAGATAAGGCTGTGGCTGACCATCTGAATAGCTACTTTTGTTCGGTATTTTCAGATAGTAGCAGGCATGGTCATAGCACAACATCCAGCTGGGAGGGTACAGCTCCGGAGTTTCTGGAGGCTGATGTCTTAGCCGAGCTGGCACATCTAAAGGTAAGTAAGGCAATGGGTCCAGATGGAATCCACCCCAGAGTTCTAAGGGAACTTAGATTTGTGATTGCAGCCCCTCTAACTGATTTACTTAACCATTCCCTTTCAACTGGTGAGGTTCCAGATGATTGGAGAATGGCCAATGTCGTACCAATCCATAAAAAGGGGAGTAGAGAAGAAGCCAGTAATTACAGGCCAGTTAGTTTAACATCTATAGTGGTCAAATTAATGGAAACACTCTTAAAAAAACAGATAATTTCCCATCTAAAAATTAATGACCTATTGGACCCAAAACAGCACGGCTTTACTGAGGGCAGATCATGTCAGACCAATCTTATTGATTTCTTTGACAATGTCACTAAAGTGTTAGATGAAGGTGGTGCTGTGGATATCGCCTATCTGGATTTTAGCAAAGCCTTTGACACTGTACCACATAAGGAGCTCATAGATAAGTTATTGAAGGTAGGACTCAATCCCTGGATAGTTCAGTGGATTTCCAGTTGGCTGAGGGATCGGTATCAGAGCGTTGTTGTAAATGGCGAGCAATCTGAACAAAGGCGAGTTACAAGTGGTGTGCCGCAAGGCTCTGTCCTGGGCCCCATTCTTTTTAATATATTTGTAGGTGACATAGGAGAAGGCTTGGTAGGAAAAGTTTGTCTGTTTGCTGATGATACAAAGGTTAGTAATAGGGTGGATATTCCTGGAGGTGTCTGCAACATGGAAAATGATTTAGCTTTACTGGATAGATGGTCAAAACTGTGGAAACTAGAGTTTAATGTCTCTAAATGTAAAATCATGCACTTGGGTAGAAGGAATCCCTGCTCTGAGTACCGTATGGGCAGTACTGTGTTAGCCAGGACCTCGGAGGAGAGAGATTTAGGGGTACTGATTACTGATAGCTGCAAGATGAGTGGACAGTGTAGCCAGGCAGTGGGAAAAGCAAGCAGGATGCTCGGCTGCATAGCTCGAGGCATCACCAGTAGGAAGAGGGAGGTTGTGATGCCGCTGTATAGAGCCCTGGTGAGGCCACAGCTAGAATACTGTGTGCAGTTCTGGAGACCTTACCTGCAAAAAGACATTATTCAAATAGAACGTGTCCAAAGGCGGGCAACGAAAATGGTGGAAGGACTTACACTTAAAACTTATCAGGAGAGACTTAAAGAACTTAATTTGTACAGTCTGGAGGAAAGAAGGGAGAGGGGGGACATGATTGAGACCTTTAAATATGTGAAAGGATTGAATAAGGTTCAGGAGGGAAGTGTTTTTAAGAAGAAACTTAACGATAGAACAAGGGGGCACAACCTGAAGCTAGTCGGAGGGAAGATCAGGAGCAATGTTAGAAAATATTATTTTACAGAAAGAGTAGTAGGTGCTTGGAACAAACTTCCAGCAGAGGTAGTTGAAACATCAACAGTCACTGAATTTAAACATGCCTGGGATAAGCACACATCTATCCTAAGATAAAGAGAACATACAGTATACACATAAGGGCAGACTAGATGGACCGTATGGTCTCCTTCTGCCGTCAACCTTCTATGTTTCTATGTTTCTATGTTTCTACAAGGAGCAAAGCTAATCAGCAAACAGATGATTATGAAGAGGTGCACATTGGTGTGTGGATAAGCTAAAGGGGGTCATGCTAAAGATTTAGTGACGCAAGTTTAAATCTAAAGGGGTTATTTAAGTGATAGCGCCATGTAGCGCCTCGTAGCGGCAGGCAGCATCTGGTGGCGCTGTATGGAAAACCACATTTAAGAAAGCGAATCTGGTGAGCACCTCTAATGCGCCATGTAGCATCACATGTATTATTACCGGTGGCTCAGCATATAGCGCTGACACTCTAGGCTCAGGAGCGCCATGTAGTACCTGTCGCTCTCCCATACATTTCAATGAGCTTTCATTAGTTGGGTATAAACAGCGTGTTTGGCCATTTAAATTTTTTTTTTTTGCTCAAATCATTGTGTGACCTCTCCTGGCTGCAAACAAACACTTTTTTAGACTTTTTATATTTTATGCAGAATTGTCATTACAGGTAGGGATGAGCGAATCGATCCGGACGAACCCGGATTCGATCCGAATTTCAGGAAAAATTCGATTCGGATCGAATCCGAATTTCCCCGCGATTCGATCACTCGAAGTTTTCCTTTAACATCCATTCATTTACATTTACAGGCATTCTAAGATGGCGGACGGGACATGTCTGGACATGTATCCCGCGCCAGTGCAAGCTGGGGCAGTCACATGCAGCCTATCAGCAGCCAGCAAGCCCGGTGACGTCACAGCGGTATTTAACGGCGGCCATCTTGCTTTTCCTCATTTCTCTATTGCATTCGTGAGAGACAGGACGCTGTGTAGCTGAGGCAGTTAGACAGGCAGGGACAGACAGGGACAGACAGGGACAGGCTGGAGACAGGCAGGAGACAGACAGAAAGCCAGGGAAAGGTAGGAAAAACGGAGGCTGTCACAGGGAGATTTTTTTTTTTTTTCATCCAGCCTGAGTGTTACTAGCTGGCTGACAGGCTTTGTTAGCGTTTTCAGGCTGCTTATAGTAACTAACAGTGCATATATACTGAACTGATCTTAAGTCTGCTGTGAGGCATCCCATTCTGTGACTAAAGCAGCCTCTGTTTAAGACCATATAAGCATTTGCTCTTATCATATTTGAAATTAGGCCTGATAAAGACACTTTTGCTGGGCATAGCACTACTGGACCCTGCCAGGTCCACTTCTGTTGGGGCATCCCATTCTGTGACTAAAGCAGCCTCTGTTTAAGACCATATAACCATTTGCTCTTATCATATTTGAAATTAGGCCTGATAAAGACACTTTTGCTGGGCATAGCACTACTGGACCCTGCCAGGTCCACTTCTGTTGGGGCATCCCATTCTGTGACTACAGCAGCCTCTGTTTAAGACCGTATAACCATTTTCACTTATCATATTTGAAATTAGGCCTGATAAAGACACTTTTGCTGGGCAAAGCACTACTGGACCCTGCCAGGTCCATTCCTGTTGGGGCATCCCATTCTGTGACTAAAGCAGCCTCTGTTTAAGACCATATAAGCATTTGCTCTTATCATATTTGAAATTAGGCCTGATAAAGACACTTTTGCTGGGCATAGCACTACTGGACCCTGCCAGGTCCACTTCTGTTGGGGCATCCCATTCTGTGACTACAGCAGCCTCTGTTTAAGACCGTATAACCATTTTCACTTATCATATTTGAAATTAGGCCTGATAAAGACACTTTTGCTGGGCAAAGCACTACTGGACCCTGCCAGGTCCATTCCTGTTGGGGCATCCCATTCTGTGACTAAAGCAGCCTCTGTTTAAGACCATATAAGCATTTGCTCTTATCATATTTGAAATTAGGCCTGATAAAGACACTTTTGCTGGGCATAGCACTACTGGACCCTGCCAGGTCCACTTCTGTTGGGGCATCCCATTCTGTGACTAAAGCAGCCTCTGTTTAAGACCATATAACCATTTGCTCTTATCATATTTGAAATTAGGCCTGATAAAGACACTTTTGCTGGGCAAAGCACTACTGGACCCTGCCAGGTCCATTCCTGTTGGGGCATCCCATTCTGTGACTAAAGCAGCCTCTGTTTAAGACCATATAAGCATTTGCTCTTATCATATTTGAAATTAGGCCTGATAAAGACACTTTTGCTGGGCATAGCACTACTGGACCCTGCCAGGTCCACTTCTGTTGGGGCATCCCATTCTGTGACTAAAGCAGCCTCTGTTTAAGACCATATAACCATTTGCTCTTATCATATTTGAAATTAGGCCTGATAAAGACACTTTTGCTGGGCATAGCACTACTGGACCCTGCCAGGTCCACTTCTGTTGGGGCATCCCATTCTGTGACTAAAGCAGCCTCTGTTTAAGACCATATAACCATTTGCTCTTATCATATTTGAAATTAGGCCTGATAAAGACACTTTTGCTGGGCAAAGCACTACTGGACCCTGCCAGGTCCATTCCTGTTGGGGCATCCCATTCTGTGACTAAAGCAGCCTCTGTTTAAGATCATATAAGCATTTGCTCTTATCATATTTGAAATTAGGCCTGATAAAGACACTTTTGCTGGGCATAGCACTACTGGACCCTGCCAGGTCCACTTCTGTTGGGGCATCCCATTCTGTGACTAAAGCAGCCTCTGTTTAAGACCATATAACCATTTGCTCTTATCATATTTGAAATTAGGCCTGATAAAGACACTTTTGCTGGGCATAGCACTACTGGACCCTGCCAGGTCCACTTCTGTTGGGGCATCCCATTCTGTGACTAAAGCAGCCTCTGTTTAAGACCATATAACCATTTGCTCTTATCATATTTGAAATTAGGCCTGATAAAGACACTTTTGCTGGGCAAAGCACTACTGGACCCTGCCAGGTCCATTCCTGTTGGGGCATCCCATTCTGTGACTAAAGCAGCCTCTGTTTAAGACCATATAAGCATTTGCTCTTATCATATTTGAAATTAGGCCTGATAAAGACACTTTTGCTGGGCATAGCACTACTGGACCCTGCCAGGTCCACTTCTGTTGGGGCATCCCATTCTGTGACTACAGCAGCCTCTGTTTAAGACCGTATAACCATTTTCACTTATCATATTTGAAATTAGGCCTGATAAAGACACTTTTGCTGGGCAAAGCACTACTGGACCCTGCCAGGTCCATTCCTGTTGGGGCATCCCATTCTGTGACTAAAGCAGCCTCTGTTTAAGACCATATAACCATTTGCTCTTATCATATTTGAAATTAGGCCTGATAAAGACACTTTTGCTGGGCATAGCACTACTGGACCCTGCCAGGTCCACTTCTGTTGGGGCATCCCATTCTGTGACTAAAGCAGCCTCTGTTTAAGACCATATAAGCATTTGCTCTTATCATATTTGAAATTAGGCCTGATAAAGACACTTTTGCTGGGCAAAGCACTACTGGACCCTGCCAGGTCCATTCCTGTTGGGGCATCCCATTCTGTGACTAAAGCAGCCTCTGTTTAAGACCATATAAGCATTTGCTCTTATCATATTTGAAATTAGGCCTGATAAAGACACTTTTGCTGGGCAAAGCACTACTGGACCCTGCCAGGTCCATTCCTGTTGGGGCATCCCATTCTGTGACTAAAGCAGCCTCTGTTTAAGACCATATAAGCATTTGCTCTTATCATATTTGAAATTAGGCCTGATAAAGACACTTTTGCTGGGCATAGCACTACTGGACCCTGCCAGGTCCACCTCTGTTGGGGCATCCCATTCTGTGACTAAAGCAGCCTCTGTTTAAGACCATATAACCATTTGCTCTTATCATATTTGAAATTAGGCCTGATAAAGACACTTTTGCTGGGCATAGCACTACTGGACCCTGCCAGGTCCACTTCTGTTGGGGCATCCCATTCTGTGACTAAAGCAGCCTCTGTTTAAGACCATATAACCATTTGCTCTTATCATATTTGAAATTAGGCCTGATAAAGACACTTTTGCTGGGCATAGCACTACTGGACCCTGCCAGGTCCACTTCTGTTGGGGCATCCCATTCTGTGACTAAAGCAGCCTCTGTTTAAGACCATATAACCATTTGCTCTTATCATATTTGAAATTAGGCCTGATAAAGACACTTTTGCTGGGCAAAGCACTACTGGACCCTGCCAGGTCCATTCCTGTTGGGGCATCCCATTCTGTGACTAAAGCAGCCTCTGTTTAAGACCATATAGGCATTTGCTCTTATCATATTTGAAATTAGGCCTGCTAAAGACACTTTTGCTGGGCATAGCACTACTGGACCCTGCCAGGTCCACTTCTGTTGGGGCATCCCATTCTGTGACTACAGCAGCCTCTGTTTAAGACCGTATAACCATTTTCACTTATCATATTTGAAATTAGGCCTGATAAAGACACTTTTGCTGGGCAAAGCACTACTGGACCCTGCCAGGTCCATTCCTGTTGGGGCATCCCATTCTGTGACTAAAGCAGCCTCTGTTTAAGACCATATAACCATTTGCTCTTATCATATTTGAAATTAGGCCTGATAAAGACACTTTTGCTGGGCATAGCACTACTGGACCCTGCCAGGTCCACTTCTGTTGGGGCATCCCATTCTGTGACTAAAGCAGCCTCTGTTTAAGACCATATAAGCATTTGCTCTTATCATATTTGAAATTAGGCCTGATAAAGACACTTTTGCTGGGCAAAGCACTACTGGACCCTGCCAGGTCAATTCCTGTTGGGGCATCCCATTCTGTGACTAAAGCAGCCTCTGTTTAAGACCATATAAGCATTTGCTCTTATCATATTTGAAATTAGGCCTGATAAAGACACTTTTGCTGGGCAAAGCACTACTGGACCCTGCCAGGTCGATTCCTGTTGGGGCATCCCATTCTGTGACTAAAGCAGCCTCTGTTTAAGACCATATAAGCATTTGCTCTTATCATATTTGAAATTAGGCCTGATAAAGACACTTTTGCTGGGCATAGCACTACTGGACCCTGCCAGGTCCACTTCTGTTGGGGCATCCCATTCTGTGACTACAGCAGCCTCTGTTTAAGACCGTATAACCATTTTCACTTATCATATTTGAAATTAGGCCTGATAAAGACACTTTTGCTGGGCAAAGCACTACTGGACCCTGCCAGGTCCATTCCTGTTGGGGCATCCCATTCTGTGACTAAAGCAGCCTCTGTTTAAGACCATATAACCATTTTCTCTTATCATATTTGAAATTAGGCCTGATAAAGACACTTTTGCTGGGCATAGCACTACTGGACCCTGCCAGGTCCACTTCTGTTGGGGCATCCCATTCTGTGACTAAAGCAGCCTCTGTTTAAGACCATATAAGCATTTGCTCTTATCATATTTGAAATTAGGCCTGATAAAGACACTTTTGCTGGGCAAAGCACTACTGGACCCTGCCAGGTCCATTCCTGTTGGGGCATCCCATTCTGTGACTAAAGCAGCCTCTGTTTAAGACCATATAAGCATTTGCTCTTATCATATTTGAAATTAGGCCTGATAAAGACACTTTTGCTGGGCAAAGCACTACTGGACCCTGCCAGGTCCATTCCTGTTGGGGCATCCCATTCTGTGACTAAAGCAGCCTCTGTTTAAGACCATATAAGCATTTGCTCTTATCATATTTGAAATTAGGCCTGATAAAGACACTTTTGCTGGGCATAGCACTACTGGACCCTGCCAGGTCCACTTCTGTTGGGGCATCCCATTCTGTGACTACAGCAGCCTCTGTTTAAGACCGTATAACCATTTTCACTTATCATATTTGAAATTAGGCCTGATAAAGACACTTTTGCTGGGCAAAGCACTACTGGACCCTGCCAGGTCCATTCCTGTTGGGGCATCCCATTCTGTGACTAAAGCAGCCTCTGTTTAAGACCATATAAGCATTTGCTCTTATCATATTTGAAATTAGGCCTGATAAAGACACTTTTGCTGGGCATAGCACTACTGGACCCTGCCAGGTCCACTTCTGTTGGGGCATCCCATTCTGTGACTAAAGCAGCCTCTGTTTAAGACCATATAACCATTTGCTCTTATCATATTTGAAATTAGGCCTGATAAAGACACTTTTGCTGGGCATAGCACTACTGGACCCTGCCAGGTCCACTTCTGTTGGGGCATCCCATTCTGTGACTAAAGCAGCCTCTGTTTAAGACCATATAACCATTTGCTCTTATCATATTTGAAATTAGGCCTGATAAAGACACTTTTGCTGGGCAAAGCACTACTGGACCCTGCCAGGTCCATTCCTGTTGGGGCATCCCATTCTGTGACTAAAGCAGCCTCTGTTTAAGACCATATAAGCATTTGCTCTTATCATATTTGAAATTAGGCCTGATAAAGACACTTTTGCTGGGCATAGCACTACTGGACCCTGCCAGGTCCACTTCTGTTGGGGCATCCCATTCTGTGACTAAAGCAGCCTCTGTTTAAGACCATATAACCATTTGCTCTTATCATATTTGAAATTAGGCCTGATAAAGACACTTTTGCTGGGCATAGCACTACTGGACCCTGCCAGGTCCACTTCTGTTGGGGCATCCCATTCTGTGACTAAAGCAGCCTCTGTTTAAGACCATATAACCATTTGCTCTTATCATATTTGAAATTAGGCCTGATAAAGACACTTTTGCTGGGCAAAGCACTACTGGACCCTGCCAGGTCCATTCCTGTTGGGGCATCCCATTCTGTGACTAAAGCAGCCTCTGTTTAAGACCATATAAGCATTTGCTCTTATCATATTTGAAATTAGGCCTGATAAAGACACTTTTGCTGGGCATAGCACTACTGGACCCTGCCAGGTCCACTTCTGTTGGGGCATCCCATTCTGTGACTACAGCAGCCTCTGTTTAAGACCGTATAACCATTTTCACTTATCATATTTGAAATTAGGCCTGATAAAGACACTTTTGCTGGGCAAAGCACTACTGGACCCTGCCAGGTCCATTCCTGTTGGGGCATCCCATTCTGTGACTAAAGCAGCCTCTGTTTAAGACCGTATAAGCATTTGCTCTTATCATATTTGAAATTAGCCTGATAAAGACACTTTTGCTGGGCATAGTACTACTGGATCTTTTTTGGGGGGCATCCCATTCTGTGACTAAAGCAGCCTCTGTTTAAGACCGTATAGGCATTTGCTCTTATCATATTTGAAATTAGCCTGATAAAGACACTTTTGCTGGGCATAGCACTACTTGTCCCTGCCAGGGCATCCCATTCTGTGACTAAAGCAGCCTCTGTTTAAGACCATATAAGCATTTGCTCTTATCATATTTGAAATTAGCCTGATAAAGACACTTTTGCTGGGCATAGTACTACTGGATCTTTTTTGGGGGCATCCCATTCTGTGACTAAAGCAGCCTCTGTTTAAGACCATATAAGCATTTGCTCTTATTATATTTATATTATAAGACACTTTTGCTGGGCATAGGCTTACTGCTGCCTGCCAGGTGCACTTCTGTTGAGGCATCCCATTCTGTAACATAGCATACCCCTCTTTATTTACACTAAGCAGCTCTCTTATTTACACTAAGCAGGCCTGTTGGAGGCTGAGTGTTACTGCTCACTTTTGGTGTGCATTACATTCTGTTTCATATAGACCCACCGCTGCCCGGGGGATCTTAAAATATCACCTACTCCCACGCCAGTTAGACTATGTCGGGCAGACAAGTGCCTGGAAGTGAAAAGAGGGGTGGCAGAGGCCAAGATTCCGCAGGCAGAGCTCGCATCAGACTGGGGGCCAGTAGCAGCAGGAGTCACGCTGAGAGACCTAATCTGCCAGTATCTGCTAGCGGTCGGGTCTCCACCAGTAACGCATCTGCCGTGGTAGATTGGTTGACGCGCTCATCAACAACATCATCACAACTTACGTCTGAGACCCCCAGTCTAGGGTCGGTAGGTTCCTCTGGCACAACCCTGAGTTGGCATGCCCCGAGAGCAGTCCCTGTCCTCCCATTGCCTCTGTCCTACGCCGTTCCCTCCCCCAGCGACGTATCCTATGCTTTGGGTTCAGCTCCACTCTTTAGTGAGGAGGACCATCAGATAGAGGACAGTCAGCAGCTACTGCCCAGCCAAGAAATGGAGGTGGCTTCTCTAGCTAGGCAGACAGATAGTGATGTGGACAGTGTCGTGGGTGCTGCGAGCGTTCCAGCTCCTGCGCCAGACACTGTTGACGAATCCACGAACATCAGTGACGTACAGCCACAACTCGGTGATGATGATGATGACGATGAAGCCGATCGCACTTGGGAGCCGGGTGATGAAGGGGCTTCATCGTCATCATCAGGAGAAGAGGGGCGCAGGTTGCCCCGGAGTCAGCAGCTGAGGCAGCAAGGTGGTAGCAGTCAGCATGGGGGCACAATTCCAAAGGCTGGAGCCGGCCGGGGCCGGGGTAGAGCACCTGCTGTGCGGCAGTCTACCTTATCGGGAGGTAGTGGAGCAGGGGTTCCTGGAGTTGGCAACAGCAGCAGTGAATCAGTGAGGCCAGGGGGTGGGAAAAGTAGCTACTCGGCAGTGTGGCAGTTTTTCCTGAGGCATCCGCAGGAGGGTAACATGGCCACATGCAAGATATGTAGGCAAAAGGTGAAGCGTGGCCAGGGTCCAAATGTTGGCACCACGGCCCTGCGTCAACATATGATGCGTCACCATAAAACGACCTGGGAGAACCGAGGCTCCCAAGGGGTGGTCCAGTCTGCTTCCTCACCAAGTGAGCTCCCAATTTCTGCCAGCCAAGGCTCCAGCACCTCAGCCGAAGGCAGCTGTGCGTCATACCCATCCTCTGTCGCTCCTGCTCCTCCTCCTCCTCCTCCAAGTCATGCATCCCGCCAGCAATCCATCAGCGAAGCCATGTCCAAGAGACAGCAGTATGCGCCCACTCATCCTACGGCGCAGAAGCTGAATGTGCTCCTGTCCAAGTTGCTGGTGCTGCAGTCGCTCCCTTTTCAGGTGGTGGAATCTGCACCTTTCAGAGAACTGATGGCTTGTGCCGAGCCGAGGTGGAGAGTCCCAAGCCGTCATTTCTTTGCCAAGAAGGCAGTACCAGCGCTGCACACTTTTGTTGAACAGAAGGTGGGCCAGTCCTTGAGCCTGTCGGTGTGTAGCAAAATACATGGCAGCGCCGACATCTGGAGCTGTAACTACGGTCAGGGGCAGTACATGTCGTTTACGGCCCACTGGGTGAATGTGGTCCCTTTGCAGCAGCAACTTGGACAGGTCACGCCGCTTCGGCCTCCGCGCTCTCTGCCCATTGGGCCTGTGACACCGTGCGACTCGGCCTCCTCATCCTCCGCCATCTCCTCACCCTCCACTGTAGGCTCAAGTCTCAGTGCCCCTCCAGTCTACCATGTGTGCAGGGCACGGAGGTGTCACGCAGTGCTTCACATGGTTTGTCTTGGCGAACGGAGTCACACAGGGGAGGAACTGCTTAAATGTATTCATCAGGAAATCCAAACATGGCTTACTCCGAGAAAACTTAAAATGGGAATCATGGTTACCGACAATGGGAAGAACATTTTGTCTGCGCTGCGCCAAGGAAGCCTGACCCATGCCCCCTGCATGGCTCACGTCTTCAATCTGGTTGTCAAGCGGTTTCTGAAGTGTTCCCCCCATCTGCAGGACATCCTAACAACTTCACGGAAACTTTGCATGCACTTCAGCCACTCCTACACCGCCAAACACACCCTTCTTGAGCTACAGCGTCAGAATGGTATCCCCCAACATAGTCTGATTTGCGATGTTTCCACCCGTTGGAATTCCACCCTTCACATGTTGGACCGATTATATGAACAGAGAAAAGCCATCACGGATTTCCTGATGATCCAAGCAGATAGGGGGACTCCCTATCCCTACCCTGTGTAACTTCAATGTCAACCAGTGGCAGCTCATACGTGACACCTGCCGTTTGCTCAGGCCCTTTGAGGAAGCCACTTTATTTGTCAGTCGGCAGGATTACGGGATGAACGACGTGATTCCACTGCTTCATGTACTACAGCACATGTTGGAAACCATGGCTGGTCAGGGCACTGGAGACATGGCGTTTACATCTTACGGCCACATGAACCCCGTTGGAGCTGAACTGGAGGAGGAGGAGGAGGAAGAGGAGGAGGAGGAGTTGCCCAGCGAAACACAGTTTAGGCTTGGCGAAATGGCTGGTTTATCTAGTCAGTGGACAGGAGAGGAGGAGCAGGAGCAGCCAGAGGAGCTAGAGGTTTTTGAGGAAGGAGAGACAGAGGACCCGGGCACACCGTGGCAGTATGCAGTGGAGATGGAGACAGGTAGTCCATCCGAGTCACTTGCGCAAATGGCACGAAGCATGCTCACATGCTTGCGTAGTGACCCCAGAATTGTTTCCATCTGTCGGCGGGATGACTTCTGGCTGTCCACCTTATTGGACCCTCGCTTCCGGCACAAAATGGGGGCATTTTTTAAACCCACCGAGAGGGAGGACAAACTCAACTACTACAAAGACATTCTACGTAGGCAGTTGGCCGATGCCTATCTGCGCCATGGTCCATACTCTCGCAGGTCTGACTCGAGGGGACCTCTGCGCTCACCTTCCACTGCCATGGCCGCTGGGGGGGTTGGCAGCAGCAGCAGCAGAAGCTCCATCAGCAGCAGCAGCCTCAGTCTTCAGTCGCTAATGAGTAGCTTTCTACACCCGCATAGTGAGGCTACTCATGAGCAGCAGGAAGACCTGGAGCAGGACCTGAACCAGCAGGTCATGTCATACTTTGACATGACCATGCCAACACACCTTGAGGATCCGCTGGACTTCTGGGCAGCCAAACTTGATTTGTGGCCGCAACTAGCAGAGTTTGCCCTGGAAAAGCTGTCCTGCCCGGCAAGTAGCGTGCCATCTGAGCGGGTGTTTAGTGCGGCGGGGGCCATAGTTACGGCGAGGAGAACTCGTCTGTCAACTAAAAATGTGGAGAGACTCACCTTTGTCAAAATGAATCAGGGATGGATCAGCCAGGATTTCCACCCACCAATGCCTGATGCATGCGACTAGATTCAGCATGGTGCCACGTTTTACACTTTCCAAATGGTGCAAAACATATTTATGTCTTTAGGCCATTTTTTGGGCTCCTGCTGCTGCTACTGTCAACTCCTGCCAACTCCAGGGTGTGATTCATCCAATTTTTGGGCTCCTGAAGCCAACTCCAGTGTATATTTGGGCTCCTGCTGCTGCTGCTGTCAACTCCTGCCAACTCCAGGGTGTGATTCATCCAATTTTTGGGCTCCTGAAGCCAACTCCAGTGTATATTTGGGCTCCTGCTGCTGCTACTGTCAACTCCTGCCAACTCCAGGGTGTGATTCATCCAATTTTTGGGCTCCTGAAGCCAACTCCAGTGTATATTTGGGCTCCTGCTGCTGCTACTGTCAACTCCTGCCAACTCCAGGGTGTGATTCATCCAATTTTTGGGCTCCTGAAGCCAACTCCAGTGTATATTTGGGCTCCTGCTGCTGCTGCTGCCAACTTCTGCCAACTCCAGGGTGTGATTCATCCAATTTTTGGGCTCCTGAAGCCAACTCCAGTGTATATTTGGGCTCCTGCTGCTGCTACTGTCAACTCCTGCCAACTCCAGGGTGTGATTCATCCAATTTTTGGGCTCCTGAAGCCAACTCCAGTGTATATTTGGGCTCCTGCTGCTGCTGCTGCCAACTTCTGCCAACTCCAGGGTGTGATTCATCCAATTTTTGGGCTCCTGAGGCCAACTCCAGTGTATATTTGGGCTCCTGCTGCTGCTGCTGTCAACTCCTGCCAACTCCAGGGTGTGATTCATCCAATTTTTGGGCTCCTGAAGCCAACTCCAGTGTATATTTGGGCTCCTGCTGCTGCTACTGTCAACTCCTGCCAACTCCAGGGTGTGATTCATCCAATTTTTGGGCTCCTGAAGCCAACTCCAGTGTATATTTGGGCTCCTGCTGCTGCTACTGTCAACTCCTGCCAACTCCAGGGTGTGATTCATCCAATTTTTGGGCTCCTGAAGCCAACTCCAGTGTATATTTGGGCTCCTGCTGCTGCTACTGTCAACTCCTGCCAACTCCAGGGTGTGATTCATCCAATTTTTGGGCTCCTGAAGCCAACTCCAGTGTATATTTGGGCTCCTGCTGCTGCTGCTGCCAACTTCTGCCAACTCCAGGGTGTGATTCATCCAATTTTTGGGCTCCTGAGGCCAACTCCAGTGTATATTTGGGCTCCTGCTGCTGCTGCTGTCAACTCCTGCCAACTCCAGGGTGTGATTCATCCAATTTTTGGGCTCCTGAGGCCAACTCCAGTGTATATTTGGGCTCCTGCTGCTGCTGCTGCCAACTTCTGCCAACTCCAGGGTGTGATTCATCCAATTTTTGGGCTCCTGAAGCCAACTCCAGTGTATATTTGGGCTCCTGCTGCTGCTGCCAACTTCTGCCAACTCCAGGGTGTGATTCATCCAATTTTTGGGCTCCTGAAGCCAACTCCAGTGTATATTTGGGCTCCTGCTGCTGCTACTGTCAACTCCTGCCAACTCCAGGGTGTGATTCATCCAATTTTTGGGCTCCTGAAGCCAACTCCAGTGTATATTTGGGCTCCTGCTGCTGCTGCTGCCAACTTCTGCCAACTCCAGGGTGTGATTCATCCAATTTTTGGGCTCCTGAGGCCAACTCCAGTGTATATTTGGGCTCCTGCTGCTGCTGCTGTCAACTCCTGCCAACTCCAGGGTGTGATTCATCCAATTTTTGGGCTCCTGAAGCCAACTCCAGTGTATATTTGGGCTCCTGCTGCTGCTACTGTCAACTCCTGCCAACTCCAGGGTGTGATTCATCCAATTTTTGGGCTCCTGAAGCCAACTCCAGTGTATATTTGGGCTCCTGCTGCTGCTACTGTCAACTCCTGCCAACTCCAGGGTGTGATTCATCCAATTTTTGGGCTCCTGAAGCCAACTCCAGTGTATATTTGGGCTCCTGCTGCTGCTACTGTCAACTCCTGCCAACTCCAGGGTGTGATTCATCCAATTTTTGGGCTCCTGAAGCCAACTCCAGTGTATATTTGGGCTCCTGCTGCTGCTGCTGCCAACTTCTGCCAACTCCAGGGTGTGATTCATCCAATTTTTGGGCTCCTGAGGCCAACTCCAGTGTATATTTGGGCTCCTGCTGCTGCTGCTGTCAACTCCTGCCAACTCCAGGGTGTGATTCATCCAATTTTTGGGCTCCTGAAGCCAACTCCAGTGTATATTTGGGCTCCTGCTGCTGCTACTGTCAACTCCTGCCAACTCCAGGGTGTGATTCATCCAACTTTTGGGCTCCTGAAGCCAACTCCAGTGTATATTTGGGCTCCTGCTGCTGCTACTGTCAACTCCTGCCAACTCCAGGGTGTGATTCATCCAATTTTTGGGCTCCTGAAGCCAACTCCAGTGTATATTTGGGCTCCTGCTGCTGCTACTGTCAACTCCTGCCAACTCCAGGGTGTGATTCATCCAATTTTTGGGCTCCTGAAGCCAACTCCAGTGTATATTTGGGCTCCTGCTGCTGCTGCTGCCAACTTCTGCCAACTCCAGGGTGTGATTCATCCAATTTTTGGGCTCCTGAGGCCAACTCCAGTGTATATTTGGGCTCCTTCTGCCCCTCATAGTGATGCCACTTCAACTCTCTGCAATTGTGCCGCTCTGCGATTCTATTAGCGATGCCTCTGATCTGCATGTGATATTTCTTCAAAGTATTATTTAACTAACCCAGCACGCATCCTGTGCGTGTTACAGCAAGGCTGAATGGTTTACAACCCTATTGAGGCTCTAGGAGGCTCAGAAATAGCCGTTTTTAATAGCGATTCATCGCGAATTTATTCGGGTCGAAACGATTTTTGTCGGAAAATTCGGCGAATCAGTCGAATCGAATTTTTCAAAAGTTCGCTCATCTCTAATTACAGGTCTGGCATTAAAGTGTTAATGTCACAATGTTATAACAATGTCATTCCATGTGTTTTTGCTTTGTTACTGGTGGATATGTGTTCAAAAACAGACTTTAATCACACAGCGCCTGGCGCTCTATGCTATAGCGACCAGATTTAGAGCGCCGATGCTGTGTGTGTTTACTGTTTACTTAAATATTGTGTAGAGCACCGAGTGCCGGATGCACTAAGCTGGCGCTGCCTCTCACTCGCTGCAGCGCTATACTGTTGTTAGAGCGCCCGCCCAACACACATCATATTCATCAATGCCAGCCAGGTTACTAGAGCGACCGAGGCGCTCTGTTACAGCACCCAATACCTGCTTACAGCGCCTATTCCTTGCCCCCGGGACACCCCAATCGGGGGAGCCCCACTGTGTGAAACCCCCAGGTCTCCGAAAACAAATAACCCCTTCCTGGTCCTACGACGCATGCGCGCTACTCATCCAATCAGCGTGCTAGGACCTCTGAGCACGCTGGCAGGCCGCATCCCCCACTACCCTCTAACAGGAAGCGTGCTCACGCCGGCCATTCACAAACTCGTACATGGACTTCGGGCTCAAGTCGCTGTTCCGGTTTGGGAACCTGAACTCGCAAAGTTCAGTACAAACCCAAACTTTGTGTTTTGGGTTTGCCCATCTTTACCGGCTGCTGATCACAGGGACAGATTGTGCTGGAAGGACGAGGAGCAGGTAAGGAGAGCCGGGGCTGCTCCACTTTAATGCCAAGCCCATGCACATGAGCTCAACCGAGAGTAGAAATTTCCTGGTTGTGGAACTGGGAAATGGAAAGGGCGGCCATTAGCCAAGAGGTTAATGCACCCTTGTGGTCAGAGGTCATAGCTATGGTCTATAACTACAGTAGTTAAAGATACTAGGAAGTCACAGGGGAGCACCGACAGGAGTTGGGTCACAGACCAGGAATTTAGGGGCAGTTACCATCTGGGAACAGGTGCACAGAATTTTAGCCGGAAACAGCTAGGAAAGGCCCAGACTGTAAAAGACTTTTTGTTTATTTGAAACACTTCATCAGGATGGGGGCCTAGAGATTATTATTATATGTAAAGTGATGCGGAAAAATAAGAAACACGTCTGCTAAAATGACTTTGCAAGAACCATTGAGGCCTTGGGGGTTCCTGCAAAGTAACAGGTGACAAAACAACCTGTTTTTTTAGCTGTTACTGGTAACTTTATCGCCCCACTTCATCAGTATAGCTCCAGGAAGTACACGCCCTATTGTGAGATCATATTGTCACAGATAGGACATTATCAACAAGAAATCAGACTAGGAGCAGATGTACTGATTAGGGATGAGCGAATCGATCCGGACGAACCCGGATTCGATCCGAATTTCAGGAAAAATTCGATTCGGATCGAATCCGAATTTCCCCGCGATTCGATCACTCGAAGTTTTCCTTTAACATCCATTCATTTACATTACAGGCATTCTAAGATGGCGGGCGGGACATGTCTGGACATGTATCCCGCGCCAGTGCAAGCTGGGGCAGTCACATGCAGCCTATCAGCAGCCAGCAAGCCCGGTGACGTCACACAGCGGTATTTAACGGCGGCCATCTTGCTTTTCCTCATTTCTCTATTGCATTCGTGACAGACAGACAGAACGCTGTGTAGCTGAGGCAGTTAGACAGGCTGGAGACAGGGACAGACAGGGACAGGCTGGAGACAGGCAGGAGACAGGCAGGAGACAGACAGGAGACAGACAGAAAGCCAGGGAAAGGTAGGAAAAACGGAGCTGGCTGACAGGGAGATTTTTTTTTTTTCATCCAGCCTTTGTTAGCGTTTTCAGGCTGCTTATAGTAACTAACTGTGCATATATACTGAACTGATCTTAAGTCTGCTGTGAGGCATCCCATTCTGTGACTAAAGCAGCCTCTGTTTAAGACCATATAAGCATTTGCTCTTATCATATTTGAAATTAGGCCTGATAAAGACACTTTTGCTGGCCAAAGCACTACTGTACCCTGCCAGCTCGATTCCTGCCCGGGGCATCCCATTCTGTGACTAAAGCAGCCTCTGTTTAAGACCATATAAGCATTTGCTCTTATCATATTTGAAATTAGGCCTGATAAAGACACTTTTGCTGGCCAAAGCACTACTGTACCCTGCCAGCTCGATTCCTGCCCGGGGCATCCCATTCTGTGACTACAGCAGCCTCTGTTTAAGACCATATAAGCATTTGCTCTTATCATATTTGAAATTAGGCCTGATAAAGACACTTTTGCTGGCCAAAGCACTACTGTACCCTGCCAGCTCGATTCCTGCCCGGGGCATCCCATTCTGTGACTAAAGCAGCCTCTGTTTAAGACCATATAAGCATTTGCTCTTATCATATTTGAAATTAGCCTGATAAAGACACTTTTGCTGGCCAAAGCACTACTGTACCCTGCCAGCTCGATTCCTGCCCGGGGCATCCCATTCTGTGACTAAAGCAGCCTCTGTTTAAGACCATATAAGCATTTGCTCTTATCATATTTGAAATTAGGCCTGATAAAGACACTTTTGCTGGCCAAAGCACTACTGTACCCTGCCAGCTCGATTCCTGCCCGGGGCATCCCATTCTGTGACTAAAGCAGCCTCTGTTTAAGACCATATAAGCATTTGCTCTTATCATATTTGAAATTAGGCCTGATAAAGACACTTTTGCTGGCCAAAGCACTACTGTACCCTGCCAGCTCGATTCCTGCCCGGGGCATCCCATTCTGTGACTAAAGCAGCCTCTGTTTAAGACCATATAAGCATTTGCTCTTATCATATTTGAAATTAGGCCTGATAAAGACACTTTTGCTGGCCAAAGCACTACTGTACCCTGCCAGCTCGATTCCTGCCCGGGGCATCCCATTCTGTGACTAAAGCAGCCTCTGTTTAAGACCATATAAGCATTTGCTCTTATCATATTTGAAATTAGGCCTGATAAAGACACTTTTGCTGGCCAAAGCACTACTGTACCCTGCCAGCTCGATTCCTGCCCGGGGCATCCCATTCTGTGACTAAAGCAGCCTCTGTTTAAGACCATATAAGCATTTGCTCTTATCATATTTGAAATTAGGCCTGATAAAGACACTTTTGCTGGCCAAAGCACTACTGTACCCTGCCAGCTCGATTCCTGCCCGGGGCATCCCATTCTGTGACTAAAGCAGCCTCTGTTTAAGACCATATAAGCATTTGCTCTTATCATATTTGAAATTAGGCCTGATAAAGACACTTTTGCTGGCCAAAGCACTACTGTACCCTGCCAGCTCGATTCCTGCCCGGGGCATCCCATTCTGTGACTAAAGCAGCCTCTGTTTAAGACCATATAAGCATTTGCTCTTATCATATTTGAAATTAGCCTGATAAAGACACTTTTGCTGGCCAAAGCACTACTGTACCCTGCCAGCTCGATTCCTGCCCGGGGCATCCCATTCTGTGACTAAAGCAGCCTCTGTTTAAGACCATATAAGCATTTGCTCTTATCATATTTGAAATTAGGCCTGATAAAGACACTTTTGCTGGCCAAAGCACTACTGTACCCTGCCAGCTCGATTCCTGCCCGGGGCATCCCATTCTGTGACTAAAGCAGCCTCTGTTTAAGACCATATAAGCATTTGCTCTTATCATATTTGAAATTAGGCCTGATAAAGACACTTTTGCTGGCCAAAGCACTACTGTACCCTGCCAGCTCGATTCCTGCCCGGGGCATCCCATTCTGTGACTAAAGCAGCCTCTGTTTAAGACCATATAAGCATTTGCTCTTATCATATTTGAAATTAGGCCTGATAAAGACACTTTTGCTGGCCAAAGCACTACTGTACCCTGCCAGCTCGATTCCTGCCCGGGGCATCCCATTCTGTGACTACAGCAGCCTCTGTTTAAGACCATATAAGCATTTGCTCTTATCATATTTGAAATTAGGCCTGATAAAGACACTTTTGCTGGCCAAAGCACTACTGTACCCTGCCAGCTCGATTCCTGCCCGGGGCATCCCATTCTGTGACTACAGCAGCCTCTGTTTAAGACCATATAAGCATTTGCTCTTATCATATTTGAAATTAGGCCTGATAAAGACACTTTTGCTGGCCAAAGCACTACTGTACCCTGCCAGCTCGATTCCTGCCCGGGGCATCCCATTCTGTGACTAAAGCAGCCTCTGTTTAAGACCATATAAGCATTTGCTCTTATCATATTTGAAATTAGGCCTGATAAAGACACTTTTGCTGGCCAAAGCACTACTGTACCCTGCCAGCTCGATTCCTGCCCGGGGCATCCCATTCTGTGACTAAAGCAGCCTCTGTTTAAGACCATATAAGCATTTGCTCTTATCATATTTGAAATTAGGCCTGATAAAGACACTTTTGCTGGCCAAAGCACTACTGTACCCTGCCAGCTCGATTCCTGCCCGGGGCATCCCATTCTGTGACTACAGCAGCCTCTGTTTAAGACCATATAAGCATTTGCTCTTATCATATTTGAAATTAGGCCTGATAAAGACACTTTTGCTGGCCAAAGCACTACTGTACCCTGCCAGCTCGATTCCTGCCCGGGGCATCCCATTCTGTGACTAAAGCAGCCTCTGTTTAAGACCATATAAGCATTTGCTCTTATCATATTTGAAATTAGGCCTGATAAAGACACTTTTGCTGGCCAAAGCACTACTGTACCCTGCCAGCTCGATTCCTGCCCGGGGCATCCCATTCTGTGACTAAAGCAGCCTCTGTTTAAGACCATATAAGCATTTGCTCTTATCATATTTGAAATTAGGCCTGATAAAGACACTTTTGCTGGCCAAAGCACTACTGTACCCTGCCAGCTCGATTCCTGCCCGGGGCATCCCATTCTGTGACTAAAGCAGCCTCTGTTTAAGACCATATAAGCATTTGCTCTTATCATATTTGAAATTAGCCTGATAAAGACACTTTTGCTGGCCAAAGCACTACTGTACCCTGCCAGCTCGATTCCTGCCCGGGGCATCCCATTCTGTGACTAAAGCAGCCTCTGTTTAAGACCATATAAGCATTTGCTCTTATCATATTTGAAATTAGGCCTGATAAAGACACTTTTGCTGGCCAAAGCACTACTGTACCCTGCCAGCTCGATTCCTGCCCGGGGCATCCCATTCTGTGACTACAGCAGCCTCTGTTTAAGACCATATAAGCATTTGCTCTTATCATATTTGAAATTAGGCCTGATAAAGACACTTTTGCTGGCCAAAGCACTACTGTACCCTGCCAGCTCGATTCCTGCCCGGGGCATCCCATTCTGTGACTAAAGCAGCCTCTGTTTAAGACCATATAAGCATTTGCTCTTATCATATTTGAAATTAGGCCTGATAAAGACACTTTTGCTGGCCAAAGCACTACTGTACCCTGCCAGCTCGATTCCTGCCCGGGGCATCCCATTCTGTGACTAAAGCAGCCTCTGTTTAAGACCATATAAGCATTTGCTCTTATCATATTTGAAATTAGGCCTGATAAAGACACTTTTGCTGGCCAAAGCACTACTGTACCCTGCCAGCTCGATTCCTGCCCGGGGCATCCCATTCTGTGACTACAGCAGCCTCTGTTTAAGACCATATAAGCATTTGCTCTTATCATATTTGAAATTAGGCCTGATAAAGACACTTTTGCTGGCCAAAGCACTACTGTACCCTGCCAGCTCGATTCCTGCCCGGGGCATCCCATTCTGTGACTAAAGCAGCCTCTGTTTAAGACCATATAAGCATTTGCTCTTATCATATTTGAAATTAGGCCTGATAAAGACACTTTTGCTGGCCAAAGCACTACTGTACCCTGCCAGCTCGATTCCTGCCCGGTGCATCCCATTCTGTGACTACAGCAGCCTCTGTTTAAGACCATATAAGCATTTGCTCTTATCATATTTGAAATTAGGCCTGATAAAGACACTTTTGCTGGCCAAAGCACTACTGTACCCTGCCAGCTCGATTCCTGCCCGGGGCATCCCATTCTGTGACTAAAGCAGCCTCTGTTTAAGACCATATAAGCATTTGCTCTTATCATATTTGAAATTAGGCCTGATAAAGACACTTTTGCTGGCCAAAGCACTACTGTACCCTGCCAGCTCGATTCCTGCCCGGGGCATCCCATTCTGTGACTACAGCAGCCTCTGTTTAAGACCATATAAGCATTTGCTCTTATCATATTTGAAATTAGGCCTGATAAAGACACTTTTGCTGGCCAAAGCACTACTGTACCCTGCCAGCTCGATTCCTGCCCGGGGCATCCCATTCTGTGACTAAAGCAGCCTCTGTTTAAGACCATATAAGCATTTGCTCTTATCATATTTGAAATTAGGCCTGATAAAGACACTTTTGCTGGCCAAAGCACTACTGTACCCTGCCAGCTCGATTCCTGCCCGGGGCATCCCATTCTGTGACTACAGCAGCCTCTGTTTAAGACCATATAAGCATTTGCTCTTATCATATTTGAAATTAGGCCTGATAAAGACACTTTTGCTGGCCAAAGCACTACTGTACCCTGCCAGCTCGATTCCTGCCCGGGGCATCCCATTCTGTGACTAAAGCAGCCTCTGTTTAAGACCATATAAGCATTTGCTCTTATCATATTTGAAATTAGGCCTGATAAAGACACTTTTGCTGGCCAAAGCACTACTGTACCCTGCCAGCTCGATTCCTGCCCGGGGCATCCCATTCTGTGACTAAAGCAGCCTCTGTTTAAGACCATATAAGCATTTGCTCTTATCATATTTGAAATTAGGCCTGATAAAGACACTTTTGCTGGCCAAAGCACTACTGTACCCTGCCAGCTCGATTCCTGCCCGGGGCATCCCATTCTGTGACTAAAGCAGCCTCTGTTTAAGACCATATAAGCATTTGCTCTTATCATATTTGAAATTAGGCCTGATAAAGACACTTTTGCTGGCCAAAGCACTACTGTACCCTGCCAGCTCGATTCCTGCCCGGGGCATCCCATTCTGTGACTACAGCAGCCTCTGTTTAAGACCATATAAGCATTTGCTCTTATCATATTTGAAATTAGGCCTGATAAAGACACTTTTGCTGGCCAAAGCACTACTGTACCCTGCCAGCTCGATTCCTGCCCGGGGCATCCCATTCTGTGACTAAAGCAGCCTCTGTTTAAGACCATATAAGCATTTGCTCTTATCATATTTGAAATTAGGCCTGATAAAGACACTTTTGCTGGCCAAAGCACTACTGTACCCTGCCAGCTCGATTCCTGCCCGGGGCATCCCATTCTGTGACTACAGCAGCCTCTGTTTAAGACCATATAAGCATTTGCTCTTATCATATTTGAAATTAGGCCTGATAAAGACACTTTTGCTGGCCAAAGCACTACTGTACCCTGCCAGCTCGATTCCTGCCCGGGGCATCCCATTCTGTGACTAAAGCAGCCTCTGTTTAAGACCATATAAGCATTTGCTCTTATCATATTTGAAATTAGGCCTGATAAAGACACTTTTGCTGGCCAAAGCACTACTGTACCCTGCCAGCTCGATTCCTGCCCGGGGCATCCCATTCTGTGACTAAAGCAGCCTCTGTTTAAGACCATATAAGCATTTGCTCTTATCATATTTGAAATTAGGCCTGATAAAGACACTTTTGCTGGCCAAAGCACTACTGTACCCTGCCAGCTCGATTCCTGCCCGGGGCATCCCATTCTGTGACTACAGCAGCCTCTGTTTAAGACCATATAAGCATTTGCTCTTATCATATTTGAAATTAGGCCTGATAAAGACACTTTTGCTGGCCAAAGCACTACTGTACCCTGCCAGCTCGATTCCTGCCCGGGGCATCCCATTCTGTGACTAAAGCAGCCTCTGTTTAAGACCATATAAGCATTTGCTCTTATCATATTTGAAATTAGGCCTGATAAAGACACTTTTGCTGGCCAAAGCACTACTGTACCCTGCCAGCTCGATTCCTGCCCGGGGCATCCCATTCTGTGACTACAGCAGCCTCTGTTTAAGACCATATAAGCATTTGCTCTTATCATATTTGAAATTAGGCCTGATAAAGACACTTTTGCTGGCCAAAGCACTACTGTACCCTGCCAGCTCGATTCCTGCCCGGGGCATCCCATTCTGTGACTAAAGCAGCCTCTGTTTAAGACCATATAAGCATTTGCTCTTATTATATTTATATTATAAGACACTTTTGCTGGGCATAGGCTTACTGCTGCCTGCCAGGTGCACTTCTGTTGAGGCATCCCATTCTGTAACATAGCATACCCCTCTTTATTTACACTAAGCAGCTCTCTTATTTACACTAAGCAGGCCTGTTGGAGGCTGAGTGTTACTGCTCACTTTTGGTGTGCATTATATTCTGTTTCATATAGACCCACCGCTGCCCGGGGTTTTTTTAAATATCACCTACTACCACGCCAGTTAGACTATGTCGGGCAGACAAGTGCCTGGAAGTGAAAAGAGGAGTGGCAGAGGCCAAGATTCCGCAGGCAGAGCTCGCATCAGACTGGGGGCCAGTAGCAGCAGGAGTCACGCTGAGAGACCTAATCTGCCAGTATCTGCTAGCGGTCGGGTCTCCACCAGTAACGCATCTGCCGTGGTAGATTGGTTGACGCGCTCATCAACAACATCATCACAACTTACGTCTGAGACCCCCAGTCTAGGGTCGGTAGGTTCCTCTGACACAACCCTGAGTTAGCATGCCCCGAGAGCAGTCCCTGTCCTCCCATTGCCTCTGGCCTACGCCGTTCCCTCCCCCAGCGACGTATCCTATGCTTTGGGTTCAGCTCCACTCTTTAGTGAGGAGGACCATCAGATAGAGGACAGTCAGCAGCTACTGCCCAGCCAAGAAATGGAGGTGGCTTCTTTAGCTAGGCAGACAAATAGTGATGTGGACAGTGTCGTGGGTGCTGCGAGCGTTCCAGCTCCTGCGCCAGACACTGTTGACGAATCCACGAACATCAGTGACGTACAGCCACAACCCGGTGATGATGATGATGATGACGATGAAGCCGATCGCACTTGGGAGCCGGGTGATGAAGGGGCTTCATCGTCATCATCAGGAGAAGAGGGGTGCAGGTTGCCCCGGAGTCAGCAGCTGAGGCAGCAAGGTGGTAGCAGTCAGCATGGGGGCACAATTCCAAAGGCTGGAGCCGGCCGGGGCCGGGGCCGGGGTAGAGCACCTGCTGTGCGGCAGTCTACCTTATCGGGAGGTAGTGGAGCAGGGGTTCCTGGAGTTGGCAACAGCAGCAGTGAATCAGTGAGGCCAGGGGGTGGGAAAAGTAGCTACTCGGCAGTGTGGCAGTTTTTCCTGAGGCATCCGCAGGAGGGTAACATGGCCACATGCAAGATATGTAGGCAAAAGGTGAAGCGTGGCCAGGGTCCAAATGTTGGCACCACGGCCCTGCGTCAACATATGATGCGTCACCATAAAACGACCTGGGAGAACCGAGGCTCCCAAGGGGTGGTCCAGTCTGCTTCCTCACCAAGTGAGCTCCCAATTTCTGCCAGCCAAGGCTCCAGCACCTCAGCCGAAGGCAGCTGTGCGTCATACCCATCCTCTGTCGCTCCTGCTCCTCCTCCTCCAAGTCATGCATCCCGCCAGCAATCCATCAGCGAAGCCATGTCCAAGAGACAGCAGTATGCGCCCACTCATCCTACGGCGCAGAAGCTGAATGTGCTCCTGTCCAAGTTGCTGGTGCTGCAGTCGCTCCCTTTTCAGGTGGTGGAATCTGCACCTTTCAGAGAACTGATGGCTTGTGCCGAGCCGAGGTGGAGAGTCCCAAGCCGTCATTTCTTTGCCAAGAAGGCAGTACCAGCGCTGCACACTTTTGTTGAACAGAAGGTGGGCCAGTCCTTGAGCCTGTCGGTGTGTAGCAAAATACATGGCAGCGCCGACATCTGGAGCTGTAACTACGGTCAGGGGCAGTACATGTCGTTTACGGCCCACTGGGTGAATGTGGTCCCTTTGCAGCAGCAACTTGGACAGGTCACGCCGCTTCGGCCTCCGCGCTCTCTGCCCATTGGGCCTGTGACACCGTGCGACTCGGCCTCCTCATCCTCCGCCATCTCCTCACCCTCCACTGTAGGCTCAAGTCTCAGTGCCCCTCCAGTCTACCATGTGTGCAGGGCACGGAGGTGTCACGCAGTGCTTCACATGGTTTGTCTTGGCGAACGGAGTCACACAGGGGAGGAACTGCTTAAATGTATTCATCAGGAAATCCAAACATGGCTTACTCCGAGAAAACTTAAAATGGGAATCATGGTTACCGACAATGGGAAGAACATTTTGTCTGCGCTGCGCCAAGGAAGCCTGACCCATGCCCCCTGCATGGCTCACGTCTTCAATCTGGTTGTCAAGCGGTTTCTGAAGTGTTCCCCCCATCTGCAGGACATCCTAACAACTTCACGGAAACTTTGCATGCACTTCAGCCAAACACACCCTTCTTGAGCTACAGCGTCAGAATGGTATCCCCCAACATAGTCTGATTTGCGATGTTTCCACCCGTTGGAATTCCACCCTTCACATGTTGGACCGATTATATGAACAGAGAAAAGCCATCACGGATTTCCTGATGATCCAAGCAGATAGGGGGACTCCCCTGTGTAACTTCAATGTCAACCAGTGGCAGCTCATACGTGACACCTGCCGTTTGCTCAGGCCCTTTGAGGAAGCCACTTTATTTGTCAGTCGGCAGGATTACGGGATGAACGACGTGATTCCACTGCTTCATGTACTACAGCACATGTTGGAAACCATGGCTGGTCAGGGCACTGGAGACATGGCGTTTACATCTTACGGCCACATGAACCCCCTTGGAGCTGAACTGGAGGAGGAGGAGGAGGAAGAGGAGGAGGAGGAGTTGCCCAGCGAAACACAGTTTAGGCTTGGCGAAATGGCTGGTTTATCTAGTCAGCGGACAGGAGAGGAGGAGCAGGAGCAGCCAGAGGAGCTAGAGGTTTTTGAGGAAGGAGAGACAGAGGACCCGGGCACACCGTGGCAGTATGCAGTGGAGATGGAGACAGGTAGTCCATCCGAGTCACTTGCGCAAATGGCACGAAGCATGCTCACGTGCTTGCGTAGTGACCCCAGAATTGTTTCCATCTGTCGGCGGGATGACTTCTGGCTGTCCACCTTATTGGACCCTCGCTTCCGGCACAAAATGGGGGCATTTTTTAAACCCACCGAGAGGGAGGACAAACTCAACTACTACAAAGACATTCTACGTAGGCAGTTGGCCGATGCCTATCTGCGCCATGGTCCATACTCTCGCAGGTCTGACTCGAGGGGACCTCTGCGCTCACCTTCCACTGCCATGGCCGCTGGGGGGGTTGGCAGCAGCAGCAGCAGAAGCTCCATCAGCAGCAGCAGCCTCAGTCTTCAGTCGCTAATGAGTAGCTTTCTACACCCGCATAGTGAGGCTACTCATGAGCAGCAGGAAGACCTGGAGCAGGACCTGAACCAGCAGGTCATGTCATACTTTGACATGACCATGCCAACACACCTTGAGGATCCGCTGGACTTCTGGGCAGCCAAACTTGATTTGTGGCCGCAACTAGCAGAGTTTGCCCTGGAAAAGCTGTCCTGCCCGGCAAGTAGCGTGCCATCTGAGCGGGTGTTTAGTGCGGCGGGGGCCATAGTTACGGCGAGGAGAACTCGTCTGTCAACTAAAAATGTGGAGAGACTCACCTTTGTCAAAATGAATCAGGGATGGATCAGCCAGGATTTCCACCCACCAATGCCTGATGCATGCGACTAGATTCAGCATGGTGCCACGTTTTACACTTTCCAAATGGTGCAAAACATATTTATGTCTTTAGGCCATTTTTTGGGCTCCTGCTGCTGCTGCTGCCAACTTCTGCCAACTCCAGGGTGTGATTCATCCAATTGTTGGGCTCCTGAAGCCAACTCCAGTGTATATTTGGGCTCCTGCTGCTGCTACTGTCAACTCCTGCCAACTCCAGGGTGTGATTCATCCAATTTTTGGGCTCCTGAGGCCAACTCCAGTGTATATTTGGGCTCCTGCTGCTGCTGCTGCCAACTTCTGCCAACTCCAGGGTGTGATTCATCCAATTTTTGGGCTCCTGAGGCCAACTCCAGTGTATATTTGGGCTCCTGCTGCTGCTACTGTCAACTCCTGCCAACTCCAGGGTGTGATTCATCCAATTTTTGGGCTCCTGAGGCCAACTCCAGTGTATATTTGGGCTCCTGCTGCTGCTGCTGCCAACTTCTGCCAACTCCAGGGTGTGATTCATCCAATTTTTGGGCTCCTGAGGCCAACTCCAGTGTATATTTGGGCTCCTGCTGCTGCTGCTGCCAACTTCTGCCAACTCCAGGGTGTGATTCATCCAATTTTTGGGCTCCTGAGGCCAACTCCAGTGTATATTTGGGCTCCTGCTGCTGCTACTGTCAACTCCTGCCAACTCCAGGGTGTGATTCATCCAATTTTTGGGCTCCTGAGGCCAACTCCAGTGTATATTTGGGCTCCTGCTGCTGCTGCTGCCAACTTCTGCCAACTCCAGGGTGTGATTCATCCAATTTTTGGGCTCCTGAGGCCAACTCCAGTGTATATTTGGGCTCCTGCTGCTGCTACTGTCAACTCCTGCCAACTCCAGGGTGTGATTCATCCAATTTTTGGGCTCCTGAGGCCAACTCCAGTGTATATTTGGGCTCCTGCTGCTGCTGCTGCCAACTTCTGCCAACTCCAGGGTGTGATTCATCCAATTTTTGGGCTCCTGAGGCCAACTCCAGTGTATATTTGGGCTCCTGCTGCTGCTGCTGCCAACTTCTGCCAACTCCAGGGTGTGATTCATCCAATTTTTGGGCTCCTGAGGCCAACTCCAGTGTATATTTGGGCTCCTGCTGCTGCTACTGTCAACTCCTGCCAACTCCAGGGTGTGATTCATCCAATTTTTGGGCTCCTGAGGCCAACTCCAGTGTATATTTGGGCTCCTGCTGCTGCTGCTGCCAACTTCTGCCAACTCCAGGGTGTGATTCATCCAATTTTTGGGCTCCTGAGGCCAACTCCAGTGTATATTTGGGCTCCTGCTGCTGCTACTGTCAACTCCTGCCAACTCCAGGGTGTGATTCATCCAATTTTTGGGCTCCTGAGGCCAACTCCAGTGTATATTTGGGCTCCTGCTGCTGCTGCTGCCAACTTCTGCCAACTCCAGGGTGTGATTCATCCAATTTTTGGGCTCCTGAGGCCAACTCCAGTGTATATTTTGGCTCCTGCTGCTGCTGCTGCCAACTTCTGCCAACTCCAGGGTGTGATTCATCCAATTTTTGGGCTCCTGAGGCCAACTCCAGTGTATATTTGGGCTCCTGCTGCTGCTACTGTCAACTCCTGCCAACTCCAGGGTGTGATTCATCCAATTTTTGGGCTCCTGAGGCCAACTCCAGTGTATATTTGGGCTCCTGCTGCTGCTGCTGCCAACTTCTGCCAACTCCAGGGTGTGATTCATCCAATTTTTGGGCTCCTGAGGCCAACTCCAGTGTATATTTGGGCTCCTGCTGCTGCTACTGTCAACTCCTGCCAACTCCAGGGTGTGATTCATCCAATTTTTGGGCTCCTGAGGCCAACTCCAGTGTATATTTGGGCTCCTGCTGCTGCTGCTGCCAACTTCTGCCAACTCCAGGGTGTGATTCATCCAATTTTTGGGCTCCTGAGGCCAACTCCAGTGTATATTTGGGCTCCTGCTGCTGCTGCTGCCAACTTCTGCCAACTCCAGGGTGTGATTCATCCAATTTTTGGGCTCCTGAGGCCAACTCCAGTGTATATTTGGGCTCCTGCTGCTGCTGCTGCCAACTTCTGCCAACTCCAGGGTGTGATTCATCCAATTTTTGGGCTCCTGAGGCCAACTCCAGTGTATATTTGGGCTCCTGCTGCTGCTACTGTCAACTCCTGCCAACTCCAGGGTGTGATTCATCCAATTTTTGGGCTCCTGAGGCCAACTCCAGTGTATATTTGGGCTCCTGCTGCTGCTGCTGCCAACTTCTGCCAACTCCAGGGTGTGATTCATCCAATTTTTGGGCTCCTGAGGCCAACTCCAGTGTATATTTGGGCTCCTGCTGCTGCTGCTGCCAACTTCTGCCAACTCCAGGGTGTGATTCATCCAATTTTTGGGCTCCTGAGGCCAACTCCAGTGTATATTTGGGCTCCTGCTGCTGCTGCTGTCAACTCCTGCCAACTCCAGGGTGTGATTCATCCAATTTTTGGGCTCCTGAAGCCAACTCCAGTGTATATTTGGGCTCCTGCTGCTGCTACTGTCAACTCCTGCCAACTCCAGGGTGTGATTCATCCAATTTTTGGGCTCCTGAGGCCAACTCCAGTGTATATTTGGGCTCCTGCTGCTGCTGCTGCCAACTTCTGCCAACTCCAGGGTGTGATTCATCCAATTTTTGGGCTCCTGAAGCCAACTCCAGTGTATATTTGGGCTCCTGCTGCTGCTGCTGCTGCCAACTTCTGCCAACTCCAGGGTGTGATTCATCCAATTTTTGGGCTCCTGAGGCCAACTCCAGTGTATATTTGGGCTCCTTCTGCCCCTCATAGTGATGCCACTTCAACTCTCTGCAATTGTGCCGCTCTGCGATTCTATTAGCGATGCCTCTGATCTGCATGTGATATTTCTTCAAAGTATTATTTAACTAACCCAGCACGCATCCTGTGCGTGTTACAGCAAGGCTGAATGGTTTACAACCCTATTGAGGCTGTAGGAGGCTCAGAAATAGCCGTTTTTAATAGCGATTCGTCGCGAATTTATTCGGGTCGAAACGATTTTTGTCGGAAAATTCGGCGAATCAGTCGAATCGAATTTTTCAAAAGTTCGCTCATCTCTAGTACTGATAACAAATCATGACTGTGCTAGCGTTCCAATATGCCCTGCGTCATACCGCTCCCATCCAAAATAACAGTCCGGACCACCATGTCGTTGGAAAGATTAAATTTAATCGGCCACAGCCCAACATAAAATAAACAAATATAAAAGCAGTACAAGCAATAGAGTCCCCCCTATTGTTCCGGGTCTGAGAAGCCTAGATGAAGGGAAGGGGAGGGAACAAAAATAACTTCCCAACGCCACCAAGCAGAAGCCAACATAAACTCGGCCGCAAAACCTCCTAGGCCAGGGAGCTTAATCGGGCTAACCGCCAGTGACCAAAAAACATCCCCTTCCTTACTTGAACCCCCAAACCAACCAAAATCCTTTAAACCAAATCGTCCTGGCCCGTTTCAACAGAAACAGCCGCATACCCTTAACCATGAAAAATGCTATCTCAGACCCGAAACCCGAGGGGAGACCCACCAAAGCCAAGCAGCGCTGAGACCTTAGCGCTGTCTGGCCTGCCACAACTCCACCGCCATCTCGATCCGCTCCTTCAATGACATGTTAAACAAGTCGTTCCCCATGTCACTCAAGTGGACCCCATCGGACCGATAAAACCCCCTCATCCCTTCCACCTCGATGTGTCGCACACTCAAACCCCCGTTCAGCATAACAAACCTCGCTATCGCCTTATTGACCTTAACCCGAACCTTCTCGATAGCCAACAAGTCTCTAGCGTCCCGCCAGGCAAAGCGGGGAACAATTTGGGACCAAACCAACACCACCCCCGGAAATACTGCCAGAGAAAACAACAAGTCCCGCATTATAGACTTGATCAGGTGTCGCATCGGCACAGACCCTAAGTCATTCCCCCCTGCGTGCATGACCAATACCCCAGGCGGCCCACTCCTTGCAGCCACCTGCATTGTGTGCTCCCGCATGTCCTTCCACCGCAGGCCCCTCACACCGGCCCAGCTCAACCGGGCACGATCTTCCAGAATGCCCAGCTGCCTTCCATTCCTCCGAACCACCGCTCGCCGAGCCGACCAGTGAATATAAGAATGCCCGAAGATCAGGACCGAGCACGCCAACTCTAAAACAAAAATAAGGAAAGGGAAGGGCGGAGGGAGGGGAAGGGGGGGGGATGGAAAAATGTTATAGACCAAACCACACGTTCACCTGTACCGCCGATCAATCCTGTCCGGCCGAATGTACCGCCGAAACCGAGCCGATTCCCACCTCCCCAGCCTCTTTATTATTTCCTCCGGCAGCCCCAGCCTAGCAGCCTCCGTTGCGGCCCCTATACGAAATGAATGGGTACCGTACTCGCTGCCTGCCAGCCCCAGTTCCCCAAGACATTTCCTAAAAACTGCCAAAAACTGGAACCGCGATAAAAAGGAACCATCCTCGTGCATGAGCAATGGACCATTCACCCTTGGCCTGACCTCCCGGAACTCCTCGACGGCGGCAGCCGGGCATAAATTACATTGCTGCAACCTTCCCAAAAAAATACTAACCCCCCGCCCCCTTTGATCCGTCTTCGACCTTCTTATACGTAACACCACCCCTTCATCTGACGTCACGGTATCATCAAAACCCAAGCCCCCAGGAACCCGTTTATTAGGGCTCACCAGCTCCCCAACCCTCAAAGCTCCGAAAAATGCTAGCGAGAAAGCTGCCCTAAACAAACGTACCTCAAAACCTGATGCGCAAACCTGGGGCAAAACGCTGATTATCCCACCCAACAAACCCCATGATACCGGTCGCCTATTATCGGCCGACCTACGCTCTTTCCGCCAACCCTTCAGAGCCTAGCGTACCCAAAACGCTTTCGTCATATCTGTCCAACCCTCCAGGCGGCACAAAAACGCCAAAGCCGACATCTTTCTGTCAACCAAAGCCGGGGACACGCCTCCCGCCACCAATTCCCCCAGGTACCAAATCAACAATGCCAGCCTATCGTCCTCAGTACTAGGCACCCCGAATTCCCCCAGCAAGGCCCACCATTGTTGCCACGTCTTCACGTATAACCCCCAAGTAGATGGTGCAACTGACTTTTGAATCAAGCCAAACAGACGTCCTACAGGATCTTCAGCAGCCAACCGGGGCACGACTCGCCAACCTCCCTTGCCTCGGGTGCCAATTTCCTGAAGCGCTCCCACTGTGAACGAGAAAGAGCGTCAGCTATCCCATTCTCCACCCCGGGCACATGTGCCGCCCTGCACCACACGTTGTACCGCAAACATCCCAACACCAGCTGTCTGAGCAGCACCACCACCGGTAATGAAGACGAAGTCTGCGTGTTTACTGTCGCAACCACCGACATATTGTCCAACCGAAAACACACCGCCTTGTTCCACAGCACCTCTACCCAGAGAGTCACCGCCACAACCAGTGGGAACAATTCTAGAAAAGCCAAATTCCTCGCCAGGGCCGATTCCATCCACCGCACTGGCCAGGGCCCCGCACACCATCTCCCCCCCAAGTAGGCCCCGAAACCAACAGAGCCCGCCGCATCAGTGAAGAGCTCAAGCTCATCATTCGCCCTCACCGGATCCATCCTTCTTAACCCCCAGGGCCCCTTCCGACCCCCAACCAAATCCTCAATTTTGTCCCTCGGAAGCCTACATACCCTTCTCACCGTGTCAATCTCAATCCCCAAGAATTTCATCACTCATGCTGGACCCTCCGTCTTGTCATGCGCCACCGGCACCCCAAAAACCCCAAATACGTCCAGCATGGTTGACAATAACAAATGGCATATTCTGGTGCCCGCCGGCCCCACACACAAAAAATCGTCTAAGTAGTGGGTGACCGACCCCATGCCCGCTCTCTCTTTTACAACCCACTCCAAAAACGAGCTAAAGGCTTCAAAATAAGCGCACGAAATCAAACACCCCATTGGTAGACACCGATCCACATATTACCCCCCTTCGAAAAAACACCCCAAAAGATACAAACTATCCGGGTGCACTGGTAGCAACCGAAATGCAGATTCGATATCGGTTTTTGCCATCAATGCCCCAGGGCCTGCCTCCCTCACCATAGCCAGAGCGAAGTCAAACGACGTATAAGACACCGATGACAGCTCTTTGGCTATCCCATCATTCACCGACCCGCCCCTCAGGAAAGACAGGTGGTGTATAAGAGGAAATTTTCCTGGCTCCTTCTTGGGCACAACTCCCAACGGGGACACCACCAAATCCTCCAGAGGGGGGTCGCTAAATGGACCCGCCATCCTCCCCAAGGAAACTTCCTTCCCCAACTTTTCTTTAATAACCTCCGGACGTTCCAGCGCCGATTTCAGATTCTTAAGCGAGCGCAGCTGTGGAGGCGCTCCCCATGGAATCCGAAAACCCAACTCGAAACCCTCCCCCAGTAATTGAGCCACCCCCTGATCAGGATACTTATTTAACCAGGGGCGCATCTCCGCCCCTCTCACCCGGGAAACCCCTTTTTCCAGGACCATCGGCCCCTCTGCGGCCCCCCTCCCCCCGACCTTTCGTAAAACACCTCCCGGCCGCATGGCCCCCGCCGCAAGCCGAACACTCGTGGCGAAATTTGCACGTGGGCCCCCATTTGCAGAAGGAGTCATTGAAGGCCCAGCACAAACCGCGTCTGGCCAACTCCGCCCCTCCCAACCCCATTGAAGTGGCGGCCCCCTGAAAGGGGGAGGAACCCCCGGTAACTGGATAAACCCCCCCCCCCTCGCATTCATCACTCTCAACCACAGCCCTATATCCCTATGATCCCACCCCAACCCCTCACTCACCGACATCCGTTGCCGGAACTGCTCGTCGTAACGAAGCCAGGCCAAGCCCCCATACACCCGATGGGCCTCCCAAATGGCGTCCAAGTAACAAAATAGCGACGAGCAGTGTTCAGGGTTCTTTTCCCGTGAATATGTCCACGTACTCCCTTCTCCATATTTTTTCCTTCACCTCCTGCCTCAAGTGCCCCCCCAACGGACCCTCGAAACACACGTAGGTGTGCCCCTTGGCGGAGTCCGAAATCGGAAGGGATCTATTGCCCCCCCCTAACTCGCCCATACCCTGATCTTCCAAATTCTCCACCTCCCTGCTGTCCCCCTGCACTGCCCCTTGCTGCAGCGCCCCCCCACGATGCCACTTGTCGCCAATGGCACCCTAGGCGCCCCCACCGCCGCCGTACCCGGTGGCGCCCCCTTGGACCCCCCACTCGCCAATAATTCCCACCTGGCCAACAACTCCCTTACCCCGGCCATAAAACCTGCCTCCCCCAAGCCGTCACCCCCAGACGCCCCACCCCCAGCTTGCGGTAATGACAAAAAATCAGCGATAAATTGTGGCTCACCCTGCCGAGCGACCCGCTTCCCGCCGGACGTCCCGACGCCAGCGCCATTCCTGGTGTCGCTGCCAAGCAGCCGGAGGATGATGGTGGCCCGCTGACGCCCGCCGCCACAGCCCGGCCACTTGCCCGACTGCCGCTGTCTTCCGTTCGCCATCCTGGTGCCTCGACCACCGCCTGCGGGGAAAAAAGCAGAGGCGAGCAGATGGTACTGGCCGGGAAACCGAGTCCCCGGCCGCATACGCGAGAGTCCGCCGTGCCTGGACCTACGTGCAAATGAGCAGGAGAGGATGCCATGCGCGCCAGCTCGCCAGGCTGGGAGGCCGCCAAGTCGAAGGGCCACGCGCTAAGGGATGCAGGGACGCGCCAGGCCGGGGGAGCCATGGGTGGGAGGGGGGCATCCCGCGGAGCCGGGGGCGGAAGCCAACGGTGCCATAAAGGGGCCGTGGGGGAGCGAGGATGACGCTCCCACCAAGGGGCATGCGCCATGGGAGAACGGGGGTGGAGTGGGGGGCGAAAATTGTGTGTGTGTTGGGGGGGTGTGCTGTTTGGGGGCCCGAGCCAGCGTCCGGGCTGACGCCGGGGGCCCCACTGACAGACCCGGAGGGGAGGTTGTCCCCGCCTCCAGGTCCGCACTCCGCTCTGCGTGGAGCAGAGCGCTGACCCGAATGGAGGTCCCTGAAAGGAGAGGAGTGTGGGGGGGGAGGGGGCCCCTCCTCCGGCTTGTACGCGGGGAGGTGCAATGAGCGGGCTGGTGGGCCCGGCCGCACTCGCCGAGTGCGCTGGGCCCGTATTGCACTCCCACCTCTGCCGTGGGGGGGAGGGTACTGGTACCGCCGCCGCTCCCCGCACTCGAGGACGGCGGGGAGCGGCGGCTCTCATGCGGCCCGAGATCCTCTGCTCGGGTCGCGACACTGCCCTACGCGATGGTGGGGGCGGGGCATCCGCCCTCACTGAATCGGCCTCTCCCTGCACAGAGCCGCGTCACCGAAGGGGGGGGGGAGGGGGGGAGCAGAGACAGTCCCGCGCCACTCAGGGAGGCACGGTGGTGAGGGGCTGAGCCGGGCAAGCGCCCGGCGGGCCCCTCTGGGTCTAGATGGGGGTGGCGGCGAGGCGGACTGGGAAGGGATTAGGCTCCTAACCCAGTCCTCACCTCGCCGTCCAGCCTCCCTGCGCAGCGCTGCGAATAGGGCCTCCATCACTTAGCTTATTGGGTGGGCGAGCGTCGGTCCGACTGCTCGTCCATCCACGCCGGGTCAAAGAGGAAGGGGAAGGGGACGGACGTCCACTTAAATAATCCCCCTTCCCCCTGAGGTCACTTCCCCCCATGGCTGGTCTGCCTCCGGACAGGAACGCAGGCCAGTCATGTTTAGCCTCTGGGCTGTGGGTTCATGAGCCCCTATAATAAATTAATGATATAGTTGAAGCACACTGTATATAATGAATAATAAGTATATTATAAAATGAGAGTTCAGCTAGCAGGGGTTTAGTAGTTCCCAAATGCGCCCACTCACTGCACATTAAATACAGCATAGATCTAAGTAACAGTAGGAAGAATGAACACCCATTACAACAACTATGTATTCCACAAAGTGATTTAATGCAAAGGAAGCACTCAAGGTTTTGGCAGGACAGCCTTTATCAAGAGGACCGCTCTTCTTGATAAAGGATGTCTTGCCGAAACGTTGAGTGCTTCCTGTTGTTATCCACCTGTGTTCCAGCCTCTAAGCCTTGTAGATCTACTTGCTTATTGAACTGCTTGTTTCTTCTGCCACTTGCATTTATTACAAGGTGATGGACTTGGTATTGTGCCCATAGAGCAAAGCCTGGGACTTTGATGCTCTGTGCCTGTTATATACATGTAAGGGACTTACCTCTGCCAGGGGGCCCGCGGCGAGCGTCTGCTGGGGGAAACGGTGCTCCTGCTGCTGGGAGCGCAGCGCATCACTCTGGCAGCCTCCCTCGCCCCTCTCTAGCTGTGCAGGCACGCGCCCCGCAGTCTGTAAATTTCGGCACTAGGAGGCGCTGCGCTGCGAGTGGCAGGCAGCACAGAGTCCTCCACACCTGATGGCAATCAGGGGCTGATCAGCCTTGCTGCCAAGACTGACCAGCCCCTGGATAGTTTCTCCAATCACTCACAGTGTTGTAAGTTGCACCAATCAGCACATACACTCCCCCCCCCCCCGGGTGGCCATTGGTCGATTCCCCAATAAATATGGAGTCAGCCCAGCACTCAGTGCACGTGATTGTCGCCTGTGATTAGGGTGTGATTCTGTTAGTTATTATCTGCTTCCGACCCGGCTTGATCGACCATCCCTGTCCGCTGCCTTTGCCTACCTTTGCTTTGTCTGACCACGAACCTGCCTGCCCCTCTGGTTACCCGCAATCTCTGACTTCCCGGCTTGACCCTTTGGCTACCACTTACTATGCACCTGTCTCATCCCTGCACTGTGGCACACCGTTCGGATTGACTACCTGTGAACGACCTCGGCTTCGGGATACCCTCGTGGTTCATCGGCCTTCACCGTAAGTAGCCATCCTTTGCGCCTATTAAGACCTGGGGGCAACCGTGTCCGGTGAGGCGTACCTAGCATCCCGGCAAACGTGGGCTTGACTATAGGCAGAAGTGGCGGTGGGGATAGGGGGTTGCCTGCTTACAGAAGGCTGGTGTCCTGCTGGGCATCACAATACATATATCTATATCTCTCTATGGGCACCATCATATGAATGCTGGAACCAGTGAAATTGCACCACATAGAGGTCATTTTTTGTAATTAATTTACTGTTCACCTTGCTTGTCTTTCTATGTTATTTAATGTGACTCATAGCATTAAATCACTTTGTGGAATGCATAGTTGTTATAATGGGTGTTCATTCATGGGCCACTATGACTGGTGCACTCTGGGATTTTTAAAAAAGAAAGGGTTTTTATAGCCCTAGCAGTGCCAAGCTCAATTTCCATAACAGCCAGACGTTGCATTCTTTAATTCAATTTGAGCCAGCAAAAATGAAAAGCTTGCATGCGGCCCAAATATTTGTGCTGCCTATCGCAAGCTTCACAATGTGTCTGTGTTACTTGATGGACTGATAAACTGACGGACTTTGAGGATGGCTGAATCAAAAAGTAGGAAGGAACAGAGAAAAATTAGAGAAAAACTAAAGTAGTTTGAAAAAAAAAAGTGAGACAAAGAAATATGAAAACAAGAAAGAAGAAAAGATCAAGAAAAATGCACAGAAGAGGTAACAAAGTTGACAACAAGAGGGAGATGACAAGAGGAAGGACAGAATGTGGAAAAGAAAGTAGAGGTGTAATAAATTTAGAAAAAGAAATGTAGACACAGAGAAGGTGAAAGAGGGAGGATAGAAGGTAACAATAGAAATATGGAAGGAATGTGGAAAAGAAAGATGAGGAGACAGTGAAAAAAGATGAACAGGTGAATGTGGAATAGAGAGAGAAAGAGATGGAGGGAATGTGGAAGAAGAGGATGCAGATAAGGTGGAGGGGGAGATGGAAGGAAGCATGTGGAAAAGAAAGATTGAAAGAGTGTATAAAATTTGTGAATAAAATATAAGGAAAAAGAAAGGAAGACTTAACAAAATAGAAACAAGTGGGAGATGAAAGTAAGGTGACCAGAGAGGACAGAATGTGGAAAAGACTGTAGAGGTGGAAAACAAGAGGAAGACACAGAAAAGGTGGTAGAAAGATGAAAGGAATGGGGAAAAGTGAGATTAAAGCGGACCTTTACCCTGAATAATAGCATGTCTTATATGTTTCGCACACCCTGTACATACAGATTGTTATAAACCTTTAAACATCAAAGATGGAGCATCAGGCAGCCTGCAAACAGGAAGTGTCTTCTGACTGTGTCGCTCTGCATTCAGGGATTGCTGTCCTTTTCTTGACACCAGCTCTGCTCTTTCTGTGTGAAGCACAGCTATAACCCCACCCCCTGCACTTTATCCCGCTATCCTGTCCTCAATATGTGTGATGGCGCCCGTATCCTAAAGTCCTGAACAGAGTCGAAGCCCAGTGGTTGATAAAATAAAAAGTAAGTGTAAAAACATAAAAAATAATAGTTTTAGATGCTGGGGAATAGTTTTTTTTAAGGTTTGGGCTTTTCAATAAATTATGCTGAAGGTCCAGTTAAAGTAAGGTGACATAATCCAGTACATATGTCTTTATGATTATTGGCTCATTTAGGCTGGGTCATATTTTGTATGGCCTTTGTGCAGCATCAGTGAATATGCTGGTGCTGTTAGGCACTTACCTCGTCACCGTCCCGGGTCCCGCGACGCGCTGTCGGGCGGTCCCCGGCTGGTTGCTGCCCAGCGCTCCCCGGGCGTATTCACTCCCCAGCGTGGTGGCGGCGGTCAGGGGTCGGCGGCGCGAGGTGGTGTCGGCAGCCGCGCCGCAGCCCGCTCTGCGCGGCTGCGCGGGCCCGGCGGGCTCCCTCACTGTCCGGCGCTTCCGCCTCCCGGCGGCGGCGCGCTCGATCATCTACGTGCTCGCGCGCGCGCGCGAGCACGTCACCTTTATGCCTCCCGGCGGCGCTTTCCCCAGCGCGCCCGCCGGGGGCGAGTTTGTTCCATCCAACCCTGGCCCTGCTCATAGAGGGAGCCCAGGGACTGGTCGGCCTGTCTGGCCTGGGCCATCCAGTTCCTGGGACCACTCCCGTTTTTACTGTTGCACCAAGCACCTTCCTTCCCTCCTTTTTCCCTGTTTCCCATTGGCCAGACTTCCCTATATATTTGCACTGTTCCAGTTTCCCAGTGCCCGTTATAGCTTCTGGGTTCTGGATGTGTGTTGCTGTTCCTTAGTGAAGAATTTGGATTTGGATTTGGATTTGGACCTCGACTATTCTTGCTAGCTGCCTGCCCTGACCTCCTGCTTTGCCTGACCACTCTCTTGCCTGACCCTCCTGTACCTCGCCTGTGACCTCCTGGACTTGACCTCGGCTACCCTCGACCATTCTTTGTCTTCTCCCTTGGATACCTCGCCTGTGACCTCCTGGTTTGACCTCGGCCTGATTTACGGACTTTCGCACCCGGCATCCTCATTCGGGATTCCCTGCCAAACACCAAGCTGCACCTTAAGCTATTATCCTTTGCGCCTGTTAAGTCCTGGGGGCAACCGACTGGGAGAGGCATTACCCGTGTCTCCCACAAGCGGGGGCTTGCCTATAGGCGGAAGTGGCGGTGGAGATTGGGGGATTCTGGCTTAAGACAGACGGGTGTTTGGTACAGTCCTGACATTATAACGGGCCAGAAAGAAGAATGGACCAAATTCTGGAGCAAGTGCAGGCCCTGACAGCGGCGGTGGAGCACCTGGCTCATCGAGTTGCGGCCCAGGAGAACCGTCCTACTCCCATTGTCCCCACTTCTCAGGGGACTCCGGCCGCAATGACTGTGGAACCCAAGATCCCGCTCCCTGAAAAGTTTTTTGGCGATAGGGCAAAATTTGCCAATTTCCGGGACTCTTGTAAACTATACTTCCAGCTTCGCCCGGTTTCCTCAGGCTCACAGGAACAAAGGGTGGGCTTGATTATTTCCCTGTTGCATGGAGACCCTCAGTCCTGGGCCTTTAGCTTATCAGCTCAGGACCCCATCCGCCAGTCGGTGGATAGTTTCTTCGCTGCAATGGAGGTCCTTTATGATGACCCTGACAAAGGGGCCTCAGCTGACGCTAAGTTACGTACCCTCCGCCAGGGACGCCGTCCAGCCGAAGACTACTGTTCCGAATTCCGGCGTTGGGCAGTTGACTCACGTTGGAACAATCCTGCCCTCTGCGGCCAATTCCGATTAGGTCTGGCTGACTCTATCAAGGACACCCTGGTGAACTACCCGGAACCCCAAACTCTGGATGAATTGATGCATTTGGCCATCCGCATTGATCGCCGACTCCGGGAAAGGCGCCTAGAGAAAGGATCACATCCTGACTCCGCTGCAAAATCTGAGGCTCTAGTCGCTCAACCTTCAGAAGAGCCTATGCAGCTAGGTGCCACCAGGCTCACCGAAGGCGAGAGACGACGACGCCTATCCGAGGGGCTCTGTCTTTACTGTGGTGGGACTGGCCACATGGTTAGACATTGCCCAAAGAAACCGTCGGGAAACTTCAGAGCCTAGGGGGTTTCGAGGGGGCCCTCCTAGGCTGTAAGGTATCTCCTCAAGTATCGTCTCCAGTTTTCGTCCCAGTTCAGTTTATAAATGGTGCTAAATGTGTTAATCTAAAGGCTCTTCTAGATTCTGGAGCAGCTGGGAATTTCCTAGACTCTGATCTAGCACAGACTCTAGGAATTATGGTACAGACCTTGCCAACTCCTATCCGGGTTTCAGCCATTGATGGCACTCCAGTGGCCGGGGGGTTAGTTCGGTTCCAATCACCTCCTATGCAAATCAAAGTAGGAGCCAGTCATTCTGAGGTTATCAGGTTCCTGATTTTGAGCATGCCTGGTACTCCTTTGATTTTGGGGTTGCCATGGCTGCAGGAGCATAATCCTCAAATTGATTGGGTTTCGGGGCAAATTACCAAGTGGGGACACCAGTGTTTCCGGAACTGCCTAGAATTTCCCCTCAGGGTCACGCACCTACTCCCTAGTGGGATTCCAACTCCATATTTGGAGTTTGCTGATGTTTTTTCAGAAAAGGCAGCAGACAAACTTCCTCCCCATAGACCTTGGGACTGCCCAATAGAACTGCTCCCTGGTACGATGCCTCCCAGAGGGAGAATATTTAATTTGACCCGAGCGGAAACCCTTGCCATGCGGGAATATATCACCGAAAACTTAGAAAAAGGGTTTATTCGGCCTTCATCTTCTCCAGCAGGGGCAGGGTTTTTTTTTGTGGAGAAAAAGGATGGGGGACTTCGCCCCTGTATCGATTACCGGGGCTTAAATAACATCACGGTAAAAAATAAGTATCCCCTACCGCTTATTGAGGGACTCTTTACGCAGGTGGTCGGGGCGCAGGTCTTCTCTAAACTGGATCTCCGAGGGGCCTATAACCTCATAAGAATTAGGCAGGGGGACGAGTGGAAAACGGCCTTTAATACCCTTGAAGGGCATTATGAATACTTGGTTATGCCTTTCGGCCTGTGTAATGCCCCTGCGGTCTTTCAAAGTTTTGTCAATGAAATTTTCAGGGATTATCTTGGCCGGTTTATGGTTGTCTACCTAGATGACATTTTAATTTTTTCTTCATCCCTTGACGAGCATCGTAAACATGTGTGCCTAGTTTTGCAGAAACTTAGGGAGAATTGTTTATATGCCAAGTTAAAGAAATGTCAATTTGAGGTATCTGAGGTTCCGTTCCTCGGTTACATTATCTCCAAATCTGGTCTGTCTATGGACCAATCTAAGGTGAGGGCGGTTTTAGAATGGGAGCAGCCCAGAGATCTGAAGGGCCTGCAGAGGTTTTTGGGTTTTGCCAATTTTTATAGAAGGTTCATTAAGAATTTCTCTGCCCTGGTTACACCACTAACTAACCTAACTAAGAAAAGCGGGTACCCCCCGGTTTGGCCGGCTCAAGCTGTCCAGGCCTTCGGGAATCTTAAGAGGGTATTTAGCGTTGCTCCCGTCCTAGTCCATCCCGATGAACAACGACCTTTCCTTGTGGAGGTGGATGCTTCAGAGATAGCGGTCGGGGCGGTCTTGTCTCAATACTACGGCTCACCTGCACGCCTCCATCCATGTGCCTTCTTTTCCAAGAAATTCTCAGCGGCCGAAAGGAATTATGATATCGGCAACAGAGAATTACTGGCCATCAAGCTTGCCTTCCAGGAATGGAGACACTGGCTGGAGGGGGCTCAGTATCCAGTTACGGTCTTTACGGACCATAAAAATCTAGAATACATCCAGTCCGCCAAGAGGTTAACTCCTAGACAGGCTCGTTGGTCCTTATTCTTTTATTCTTTCACCGGAAGGCCCGCTCCTTCCATTATCCATTCCTGCCTCCCCGTGGACACATCTGGCCATGGATTTTGTTACTGACCTTCCTCCGTCTCAGGGACATACGGTTATTTGGGTAATTGTGGACCGCTTTAGCAAGATGGCCCATTTCGTCCCTTTAAAGAAACTCCCCTCAGCTCAAACTCTTGCTCAACTTTTCATTACTCATATCTTTAGGATTCATGGTATTCCCATGGATGTTGTTTCAGATAGGGGGGTCCAGTTTGTCTCCCGGTTCTGGAGGGCTTTCTGTGCCAAGTTGGGGTTCACCGTCTCCCTTTCCTCGGCCTTTCATCCGCAGTCGAATGGTCAAACCGAGAGAACGAACCAGTCCCTGGAACAATATTTGCGCTGTTTTACGGCGGGTTCTCAAACTGATTGGGCCTTCTTCTTACCTTTTGCGGAATTTGCTTTTAACAACGCCACGCATTCATCCACAGGGGTTTCTCCTTTCCACTGTGTTTATGGCAAGGATCTGAAGTTTTCTGCTCTTTCAGACCAACCCTCTAGAGTTCCCTCCGTGGATGAATGGGTTTCCAAATGGCCAGGGGAGTGGAATAGAATCCAGCAACACCTAACTAGGGCCGCTTGTCAACAGAAAACATTTTCTGATCGCAAGCGATCGTCTAATTCTAACTTTAAAGTGGGTGACTGGGTTTGGCTTTCAACCAAGAACTTGGCGCTACGCCAACCCTCCGCTAAGTTAGGACCTAAGTTTATTGGCCCATTCCCCATAACACACAAAGTTAATCAGGTTACATACCGGTTGGCCCTCCCTTCATCCATGAAAATCTGTAAATCCTTTCATGTTTCACTTCTTAAGTCCGCAAGAAACCATGAACCTAATAGTCCTCCTAGTCCTGTGGTAGTTGATGGGCATCAGGAGTTTGAGGTTGCCCGGGTCCTTGATTCTCGTTTCTTTCGGAACTCTCTTCAATATCTTATTGACTGGAAGGGGTACGGTCCGGAAGAAAGATCTTGGGTTCCTGCCAGAGAAGTTCATGCGCAGAATTTGGTAAAGAAGTTTCATAGGGAGAATCCTTTAAAACCTAGTTTGGAGGGTCCAGTGTCCCCTCCTCAGGGGGGGGGTAATGTTAGGCACTTACCTCGTCACCGTCCCGGGTCCCGCGACGCGCTGTCGGGCGGTCCCCGGCTGGTTGCTGCCCAGCGCTCCCCGGGCGTATTCACTCCCCAGCGTGGTGGCGGCGGTCAGGGGTCGGCGGCGCGAGGTGGTGTCGGCAGCCGCGCCGCAGCCCGCTCTGCGCGGCTGCGCGGGCCCGGCGGGCTCCCTCACTGTCCGGCGCTTCCGCCTCCCGGCGGGGGCGCGCTCGATCATCTACGTGCTCGCGCGCGCGCGCGAGCACGTCACCTTTATGCCTCCCGGCGGCGCTTTCCCCAGCGCGCCCGCCGGGGGCGAGTTTGTTCCATCCAACCCTGGCCCTGCTCATAGAGGGAGCCCAGGGACTGGTCGGCCTGTCTGGCCTGGGCCGTCCAGTTCCTGGGACCACTCCCGTTTTTACTGTTGCACCAAGCACCTTCCTTCCCTCCTTTTTCCCTGTTTCCCATTGGCCAGACTTCCCTATATATTTGCACTGTTCCAGTTTCCCAGTGCCCGTTATAGCTTCTGGGTTCTGGATGTGTGTTGCTGTTCCTTAGTGAAGAATTTGGATTTGGATTTGGATTTGGACCTCGACTATTCTTGCTAGCTGCCTGCCCTGACCTCCTGCTTTGCCTGACCACTCTCTTGCCTGACCCTCCTGTACCTCGCCTGTGACCTCCTGGACTTGACCTCGGCTACCCTCGACCATTCTTTGTCTTCTCCCTTGGATACCTCGCCTGTGACCTCCTGGTTTGACCTCGGCCTGATTTACGGACTTTCGCACCCGGCATCCTCATTCGGGATTCCCTGCCAAACACCAAGCTGCACCTTAAGCTATTATCCTTTGCGCCTGTTAAGTCCTGGGGGCAACCGACTGGGAGAGGCATTACCCGTGTCTCCCACAAGCGGGGGCTTGTCTATAGGCGGAAGTGGCGGTGGAGATTGGGGGATTCTGGCTTAAGACAGACGGGTGTTTGGTACAGTCCTGACAGGTGCTATATAAATTAACAAAACTAATCATTTTAGATGTCTGTGTATTATTATATAGTTACAGACAGTCAGAGTTGCTTGATGATGAGTGTCAGCAGGGCCCCCCAGGGCACTGGTACAGGGCAAATGTTCACCCGAGGAGAGGGTCTTTGGTCATGGTTGCCTCCCTGACCAAAAGCTGTTACAACATGAAACACAAAGGAATATAGTATCTTTGACCCCCCACCACCAATCTTCTATCTGCATCCTCTCCCAGCGGAAGCGGCACGGGCGGCCGCGTGCGCAGTTTCCCCTCTGCTTTTCCCCCCTCTGATATCTGTGATCGGTTTGTGTTGCCTGGCCTACGGTTTGAACATTCCTTTATGTTTGCTAAAATTTGCTTTGATTTATGCACTTTGCACTTTATTTGGGTCCATGACTAGTTGTACCACAGAGGTAATCACATGTATGATATTTGTCTTTATAACTTTTGTATCTTCTGGTATTATTCATTTATTTATTTCTTCTGAATATAGCACCTTGTCATATTCACAATTGTAATTATTGCATTGTCACTTTATTACTCACGAGATAGGTTGTTCTTGTAATAATTATAATTTTAGGTTTTTTGTGCCGGCACAAAAGATATTAACTGTGACTCCAGTGAGTTCCGATCCTGTGTACATGTGGAGTTTCCCAGATAGTATTGTCTGCCAGTAGTCTAGCAGCACTGGATGCATTAGGGGTCTTTGCAGTGTCTTTTTAAATTGTTGGTGAACTTGTGTGTGTGTCATTTTTTGTACAATAAACTTGTGTATATATTGATTATATTGGTGTTACATTTACATTTATGGGTGCTCCTATAGGTGGGGTGGAGGCGGACCAGTGGTCCACTGCCCCCCTTGTGTTTGGTCTATCTGCAAAGAAGACTGGCGTGCTTCGGAGGCGTGTATTCACAGAGAACCTTTTCTTTTTATGCCGTTTGCTGTGTTTTATACTACTAGGAACGAGGAAATAGAAATTCTCTGCCCTCGCACCATCTGACCTCTTGTGAAAATGAGTTTTATCAGCTGCATAGGGGGTAGCACGGTGCTTTACCAACATATCTTCCTGAACAAGATCTGGCTGTCATCCAAAGCCCACACAGATTACAGCACCCTATCCTGATTCGCTCACATTGTCTATGCATTTTTAAATGAGTTCACACATTACAGAAAAAAATTGGTCAAATACTGATTAACACTGTTTTAGCCAGATTTTCTGCCTGATCGTTTAGGAAGATGTCTGAGAATTTGCAATGAACAATGTACAGTACAATAGTAGTCGCAAGCCACCATTAGGAAAGACCTAGGTTGGATTTAATATCGTGGATTTAATATCGTGGGCTAGAGATATGAAGTCCAATTAAAGATCAAATATTTACATTCAAGCACTCACAAGGAATAAAAGGATTACCAATCTTTTCTTGTCAGTATGCACAATTCAATGATCTTTTACGGCAGCGGTACTAAACTGGCGGACCAGGGTCCGAATGTGGACCTTGGCGCCAGATTTCTGGACCCCTGCCCTGACAGCTCTACACTCTCTGTGTTGCCATGCTCAGCGCTGCCCCTTTACTTTATCAGCGATGTAGTGCTTAGTCTCCCTGCCAGTGTCATGACTCTGCTGCCGGGCACCTAGCATTGCAATATGAAGTGCTGCACTCTTTGCCCCATCCAATCCTGTCTCCCTGTCCCAGTTCAGCCCCATCCATCACTGTGCTGCCATCTCTGCCCCATCCATTCTTTTCCCCCCTAGCTTTGCATCATCCATTCCTGTCCCCCCAGCTTTGCCCAATCAATCCCTTCCCCATCCATTCCTGTCCCTCGAGCTCAGCCCTATCCATTCCTGCCTCCCCCAGCATTGCCCCATCAATCCCATTCCCATCCATTCCTGCCCCCTAAGCTCAACTCCATCTATTCCTGTCCCCCCCCCAGCTTTACCCCATCCATTCCTACCCACCCAGATTTGCCCCATCAATCCCATCCCCATCCATTCATGCCCCCCCAGCTCTGCCCAATCAATCCCATCCCCATCCATTCCTGTCCCCCCAGCTTTGCTCAATCAATCCCATCCCCATTCATTCCTGTCCCTCGAGCTCAGCCCCATCCATTCCTGCCTCCCCCAGCATTGCCCCATCAATCCCATTCCCATCCATTCCTGTCCCCCCCCCCCAGCTTTACCCCATCCATTCCTACCCACCCAGATTTGCCCATCAATCCCATCCCCATCCATTCCTGCCCCCCCAGCTCTGCCCATCCATCCCAACCTTTTTTAGTTTTGCCTGTGGAATATATCCCCCCCCAGTGCACTAACTATACACCCCCCGTGACAACCTCCTGCCCGGACCTTCACCTCTCACCAGAGGCCTGTATATGAACCTTTACAAGAAGTGGTTGAGTACCCTTGTTCTACCATATATTGATTTAAATAATATGAAAATATTACGGAATTTAGGGGCTAAATGAAGGGTAAAAATCTCACCTGACACGCCAACATTTTGTGGCAAAATATGTTAAAAAAACCTCTCTCCCGCAAACATTTTGCGTCTTTAATAAGCAGCATTGTCAAAATATTTTTGGGATTAAATGGATGCTAAATAGTGTGATCTGTTTTGTTTTTTTGTTTTTACATGATATTTTTACATGATATCAACATTATATTGATTATATAACATATTATATTAATGATATTGGCAATGTGTTGGAAGGGCAGGTCACAATGTCCTCCATCACCACTTGCCATATCTGGCCACTTGAGATTCGGGGCAAAATTATCTGCCCCCTATACAATCATTGGGCTATTATCTGTTTTGTCATATTGTAAGTGCGGTCCAGGCCCCACATGGCCTCCTGAACCATCCAGTACCAGTGAGAGGCTGGAATGAACACGCACACATCGTATGTAACGTTAGACCCACAGCTGTTAGCTATTCTGTAGGAAAGCGCCAATTGGCAGATGACACCTTGCCTGCCTTCTATCTACCTGCTTATATACACATGTATCTTGGAGCAACAATATTGGCTTGATACAGGGTGCTTATCCACCTGAAACGCATCACCTGGGGAGCAGGATGGACGTTTTTTCTTTGGATTTTTCTAAGTACTTTTTCTTTTCCTCTTGAATTCCTGTTATGGAAGAGGATGGGTTTTTGGATTTGTTAATACTTCTTTGACTTTTGCAGTAACGCCTATTACGAAGCTCCCCATGGATTCAAACAGGCGAGCAATCAGTCAATCTTTTTTCTTGGGAAAATAGTGAATACATATGGTTTGTAGTCCTTGGTAGTTGCCCAAGTGTTCGTACTCTATCATCATGGGACAGTCATGGCTCAGTAAGAGTTACTTAAATCCCAAATAAGATACCATGATCTGGCATTTTTACTATCCCCACATATATTTGTTGCATCAGTATCCTTAATCAAAAAGTATAGGATATGATTAGAATATCTGAAACAACACGTTATTGTATACACGTTATGCATATAGTACATGATTGAGAACAAAAAGAGTAAAGATAAGATAAACTTACAGGCAGCACCAGGAAGTAACCCTCGACGTTTCGGTTGTTTTTATCCTTCTTCAGGGGGCTGGTGCTGCCTGTAAGATTTATCTTATCCTTACTCTTTTTGTTCTCAATCATGTACTATATGCACATTTAGCATTGTGACTAAGGAGTGTCTTTACAATCTCAACAAATGCTAGTGTTTACTCTGGTTATTCTTTGCTTGTTGGACTCTGTATCAACAATGATTTACTGACATTCCTTTATATAGTGTGATGTCAACACTGTATGCTGTACTCTGGCACCATCTAGCGGTCAATTTGGGTATGTCACCCATCCTTTTATTTGTATTATAGTTTCCACTGTGTATAAACTTCAGCATTCATGTGCACTAACTCCTAATTAAACTTCAATGTTTTATTTGCATACTTACTATAGTTGTTCGCCTCTCCTCTTTTGTCCTTCAATCCCCATACAGCCAGAAACATCGGCCCTAGTGCTGATGAGAGCCTAAAGCTCGAAACACATGTCCACTAGTTGGATGTGATTGGCTGTGTAAATTTAAAGCTAATCCTTGGCTTTGCACCCTTAGTATTTCTAAGGGCCTTGGATGGCTCAGAGACATAAAGAGATGATTTGCATATTTCCGGCTGCTGAAAGAATTGATGGGTAATGCTATTTTTCCTTGTGTTGGGCGCTGTGCGAATACTTTCCGTTTTAGGAAAGCGCCTCTTTTCCTGCACAGGAAGATAAAGCTGCCAGCTAGCTGGCCGAGGTAAAGTCTACTTCAGACACAGTGGGGTTTAGGTCAGCACACGGTGCACATCATAGTAAACAGCACACAACACTGCTTACATTAAACACAGTAATTTGTGGTTTTAAAGATCTATATAACATTGGTTGTGCTTTTAACATGTTATGTGCTCTACCTGTTTCATTACATCTGAGTATAAGGCTCCCGGGAGGCTCAAATTTGTTTAAACCGGACCTTCACCATGATTTAATGAAAAGCCCAAACTCTTAAAAAACGGTTCCCCAGCATCTAAAATAAACATATTTTACATTTTTAGTCACTAACTTATTATTCTTTCCCCCACTGGGCTGCAACTCTGTTCAGAAATTTAGTATATGGTGCCACCATCTTGACTCAGAAGCATCACACTTACTGAGGAGAGGAGAGTGGGATAAGGTACAGGGGGGGCGGGTTATAGCTGTGCTTTGCTCAGACAGGTCAGAGCTGGGGTCAGGTAACGGTCAGCGGTCCCAGAATACAGAGCAGCACAGTCAGGAGGCACTTCCTGTTTGCAGACTGCCTGATAAGAAAGCGGCTTCCATAAGCCGCCATCTTGGATGTTTAAAGGCTCATAACATGCAGTAGATGCAGGTAGGATGATTTTTAATGTGAACAATCTGTATGTACAGGGTGCGGGAAACATATAAGATAGACTCTTATACAGACCACTTTAATAATGACAAAATACAGTAATATCAAATATTTCAGGGTTTTTAAAGATGACAAAGCCTTAACTATGCACTGTGGCCAAAATACAGCCATTCCAGTCACTCGTGTGTGTTAAATGATTTGAAATAAATGAATTTAGTATGGATGCGTCATGGTGCCACACAATGAGGGCTATGCTAATTATTTAAGTTTAACTTTGCTTTTGGATGTATATTGCAACAGTTTTGTTTTTACTTTACACATAGCCACAAATGTTTCCCCCCCCCAAAAAATCACCTGCCCATACAATGAGGTATTTTTAAAGGTGGGATACGTCATTTTTCCAATGAGGTAAGGATATTTTTTAAAAAGTTTGGAAACAACAGAAGCCTATGGACTATAGAGAAAGCAAATCTTTGTTATGTAACGACCCGGTCATGCCTCAGCACCATGGGAGGGAGGCAGGGCCAGGGTTACTATTAGATTGGACATCCGCTTTAAAGTAATGAATAGACATCACAGTTGACTTTGTTGATCAGGTTATGCTGGTACAGGTGTGGCATGAACTAGAGCAGTGGTGTCAAACTCATTTTCACCGAGGGGCCACATCGGAATTCTGGTCGCCTTAAAAAAAAAAACTTTGCATAAATAACTTCTGTATTATCGCTAATGTAATTCTTTAAATATTTTTCAGATATTTTGCAGAGAATACCCAGCAATACCTTTCTGTATTATTTTTTGGGGAATTCAAAACACAAGGACAGGTAAGCTAATGAAATCACATAAAAAAAATATGAATGAAAATTCCTTTTATCCGACAAGAACTGCAGCTTTTACATTGAAAGATAACTTTTGTTACGCAAAGGGTTACTGAGACAGAACAATCAAAATTACGCTTTAACAACATTTCCCCTGCAGCAGCTTTCTTCAGGCTTTTCTGGTATAACTGTTTAAAGCGATTCTACGCCCTAACTTTTTTTCTGTGAAATTCTTTATTTATTTTCAAAATTATCACAAGACATTACAAAAGCGAAGGAGTAGGTACAAAAGTACAAAATTGCAGCTTAACAGAGCCAGTCAGCGTATATACAGTCGAATAACCAGCATGTACATAAGGCTAAGATTCGCTAAGACACACTCTTGTGCAATAAAAATAAAGTGCAACATAACCTGTCTGTAACCGACCATCCGCCCAGGCCGGCAGCAGCCCCCCCGGGGGCCAAATAAGTAGCACCCGCGGCTACACCCTAACTTTTAATGAAGCACCAGGCATAGCTGCAATACTCACCTCTTTCTGGATCCCAGCAATGGGCAGCTGGTTGGAGGACCCACATTACTGCGGGCAGCCAATCACATTGCATGGGTGCACATTGATGCTCTATCCTATTCTGAATCCAGCACTCGCCTTTAGTATAACTTTAAGTGTTAATAGCAAACGTGTATATTTTTATGCACTATTAATGTAAGTCATTTTCTTTTTTCAATCCTTATTAATCCTTATTTTACTGCATTGCATGCCTTATTTTGAAATAAAGCCTGAAATGGCCCTTATGTCCATGAGAGGAAAGTTTATCGACTCAAGGCCAAGATGTTAAAGCCCTCCTATTCAGGCTATTGCGGCTGGTGCAGTGTAAAGACACTCACCGGATCATCCGTTCCCTCCACCGCCTCAACACTCGACACCGCTGTGCAGAAGGGGACTATGGGGCGCCCACCCCTCATCTCAGGAATTATGGCACGCCCCTCTCCATTGAAGGGAATGGCCTCAATTCAGTAAGCTTGCTGTAAAATATCTTATGAAAATTCGGACTGTTTCTTGCTTTATATAAAGAAGGCATGTGATAAAATAAAAAATGTGCATATAGGATCAGCGCTGGGAAGATATATAGAGCAGCAACCTGTGTGAGTGGGCAAACTCAGATGTAGTCAAAACAATGATATCAGAAAAAAAACAGGCTGGAAACAGTGCAGGTCCCAAAATCCATGCTTGAAATCTAAATGACAGGTGCGCTTGGTGGAGTAAGATGTATGTGGATGGTATTAGTCAACAGTAAGTATTCAGTGCTGTTGACTTTTCCTTCCTCTAAATCAGGGGTCCACAACCCTGTCCTCAAGGCCCACCAACAGGCCAGGTTTTGCAGATCTCCACAAAGATGCACAGGTGGAGTAATTAGTGCAGCTGCAGAGCAATAGAGCTGGCTATTTGGAGATCCAAAAAACATGACATGTTGGTGGGCCTTGAGGACAGGGTTGAGGAACACTGCTCTAAATAGTTTGGGCTGAACAGGTGAACAATGATGTCATAAAAATCACTTTCTCAGCCCCATGTACTGATTTGAACTCAAATAATTATTCTATGTCAGATATGTAAATCTTTTATTACCAATATAAATGGTAAAGAAAAAGATGAGAGGGCAATTACCGCTACAGCCTGGGGTTCTCAAACTGCCCTGGGCCTCTGATTGTAAGGGGGCAGGGATTGAATGTGGGTGTTAAAAGCAGCAGCCCAACTGGCCCCAAAAAAGTGCAGCCCACTGGGCATTGTACCTGGTCTCCCTATGGCCAGTGCATCCCTGGCTGGCACTGGCAAAGCCATGGAGGGATGCAGAGGATGCCACTGCCTGATTATGCATTGCTGCCAGTAAAACCCCCAGAATGTAATATAAACCAGTTTTAACTTCTCAAACATACCCTAACAGCAGCTAAATTAATTAGAGGAGTTTCCTTGAAAAAAGATCGACTGCCGTTCCAAGACCTTTAAACCAGAGTCAATAAAGTAATAACAAGTGGGAAATTATCTGCTATACAAAATACTTCTTTGGAATTATTCATTCAGATCTGGAATCCATGGATTCAATGCTTCTCTCCAAACCACATGGATATGACAAACTTTATAATCTTATAATGCATTATGAGTTTGTCTCGACATTCACATCATTTTCCCTTCCCTCCCACCTATTCATTACCTTAATTTATCCTTCTTAAGCAATATTATGAATTTGCTCTTTTATCTCAGCTAATTTAAAATTGTTTCTAACCAAATTTATTTCCATACCTTAAGCTTTTATTATCCATAATACGTGTAACAGCATTAATATATGGAGATATTATATATAATGTGGAGATTAGCTCTGGTAGGCGACCGGGTGTCAGCAGTATAGAGGCAGAGGCAAACAGTTCAAAGTAAAGTCTGTGTTTATTTCACACATAAATCCACAAAAGCATATGTCCAAACAGGTTACATCACCTTTTCAGGAAACAGCAGCATAAATGATTCAATCAGGCAAACAGCTTTTAGTCCTTGAGCAAACGTCCTGTTTACAGTCCAACTAGGCCTCAGGTCCGCATGAAACAGCCTCCACAGGAGATTTCAGCCAGGCTCACAGAGTCTCACTCCCATGTGAGCTCTAGACAAAGGACACAGCACAGCTGATTCCCCAGGCTATTTAAACAGCCCGCAAAACCCGGACCTGGGTAGTGGGATGGAGTCCCACCCTGCTCTACTCCATCCCAGTAAAGCCGTCCCAGGTTAGCCTTTCGGCTATTCTAAATCATCAGCAGCAAACTGCCACCAGCAGCTGATGCTGGAAAAACAAGCTATACGGCTTTACTGCACCAATGCCAGGTACATTGGTGCTACATACCTGCCGTCAATAACGGCCCCTTGCACCTTACCACAATATATATATATATATATATATATATATATATATATATCACTGAAAATGATTGTATAACTATATTATTATACTTTGCATTGTGACTTACAAATGCAAATTGCAAATACAAATACCGTATTTGCCGTCGTATAAGACGACTTTCTGCCCCTGAAAAACCTGCCTTCAAGTGGGGGGGGTTGTCTTATACGCCGGGCGCACGGCACAGCACTGTTACCTGCGGGGCCGCTAGGATTCCGGGGCGGCCGGGAGGGAAGGCAGCGCGCAAGCCGGAGACGAGAAGAAAGGCAGCGGGTGGGGCCAGCGGCCGGGTGGAGGGGAAGGCAGTGGGCGGGGTCCGAGACCATGATGGAGGCAGTGGGCGGGGCCGTCGGCCAGGATGGAAGGCAGCGGGCGGGGCCGGCCGTCCGAGAGGAAAGACGGCGGGCGGGAGGAAAGACAGCAGGTGGGTGATGTATGGAGGAGCGGCCGGCTCAGCTGTCTGCTTCGACCGCAGGAGGCTGAGCGGCGCTCAATTAAGTTCTGCAGTGCACTGCTTAATATCCTCCGGACAGCAACAAGCAGGACTATGCATTAGTTTGGCCCTGCATAGTTCTGTTTGCAGCTGCCCAGCGGATATAAAACAGTGCATGAAGCAGGACGTTTATGAGTGTGTGTCGCTCAGCCTCCTGGGATAGTTGCAGATGACTGAACCTTTTATCGACAGCCAGCTTTTCCCTGGGGCATCCTGAATCGGGATGCCCCCACTGTGTGAAACCCCCCACCCGGGCACCTGTAAAAACCAACCTTTCCCTGCTTCAACTCTCTTTTCTTAGCTCTGCCCCATCCCATCTCTGTTCCCAGCTTTGTCCCATGATTCCCATCCCATCTGTCTATTCCCAGCTCTGTCCCATCCCATCTCTCTATTCCCAGCTCTGCCCCATCCCATCTCTCTATTCCCAGCTCTGTCCCATCCCATCTCTCTATTCCCAGCTCTGTCCCATCCCATCTCTCTATTCCCAGCTCTGCCCCATCCCATCTCTCTATTCCCAGCTCTGCCCCATCCCATCTCTCTTCTCCCAGCTCTGTCCCATCCCATCTCTCTCTGTTCCCAGCTCTGTCCCATCCCATCTCTCTATTCCCAGCTCTGCCCCATCCCATATCTCTATTATCCCAGCTCTGTCCCATCCCATCTCTCTATTCCCAGCTCTGTCCCATCCCATCTCTCTATTATCCCAGCTCTGTCCCATCCCATCTCTCTATTATCCCAGCTCTGCCCCATCCCATCTCTCTATTCCCAGCTCTGTCCCATCCCATCTCTCTATTATCCCAGCTATGTCCCATCCCATCTCTCTATTCCCAGCTCTGCCCCATCCCATCTCTCTATTCCCAGCTCTGCCCCATCCCATCTCTCTTCTCCCAGCTCTGTCCCATCCCATCTCTCTCTGTTCCCAGCTCTGTCCCATCCCATGTCTCTTTTCCCAGCTCTGTCCCATCCCATCTCTCTCTTCTCCCAGCTCTGTCCCATCACATCTCTCTATTCCCAGCTCTGCCCCATCCCATCTCTCTTCTCCCAGCTCTGTCCCATCCCATCTCTCTCTGTTCCCAGCTCTGTCCCATCCCATCTCTCTATTCCCAGCTCTGCCCCATCCCATCTCTCTTCTCCCAGCTCTGTCCCATCCCATCTCTCTTCTCCCAGCTCTGTCCCATCCCATGTCTCTTTTCCCAGCTCTGTCCCATCCCATCTCTCTATTCCCAGCTCTGTCCCATCCCATCTCTGTTCTCCCAGCTCTGTCCCATCCCATCTCTCTTCTCCCAGCTCTGTCCCATCCCATGTCTCTTTTCCCAGCTCTGTCCCATCCCATCTCTCTCTTCTCCCAGCTCTGCCCCATCCCATCTCTCTCTTCTCCCAGCTCTGCCCCATCCCATCTCTCTATTATCCCATCTCTGCTAACATGCTCAGGTTGTTTTTTTGGGTGTTGTTTATTTGGTTTGTTGTTGTATTTGGTGTGTGGAAGGTGTGCGGAAGTGCGGAAGAGGGAGTAGTCTTATACGGCGAGTATATAACAAATTCTATATTTTGAGTGGAAATGTTGGGGGGTCGTCTTATACGCCCAGTCGTCTTATACGCCGGCAAATACGGTATTGAAAGAGAAAATATCAGGATGCATTATTTCTCCCTCCTGCTGTGACTATAACAAACAAGATGATCCCTGCTGAGAGTTACATTGTGTCACATTGTTATAGCCAAGGAGCAGTTAATGTATCATCATCAGTTGTGATACATTGTAAAGCAGTCATGGGTCTGCTATTGGAATTGAAATAGCTTAGAGATAGTTTGCAGCCAAAGTGATGTGCGCATAGTGCTGTGATGGAGAGAACACTGTGAACACTGTGAAGGACAGACCTGATCTTGGGTCTGTGGGATAGTCCACTTAAAGGAAAATGCCATTTTTCTCAGGTTTTTGGTGTTCTGCCGTATTGTTTTCCTCTTCTGGAATGTAATATAAACATTACTACTCAGGTAAGATTGGAACCAGTAACCCTTTAGCTACTGGAACACAAGATTGTGATACCCCATCTGAAGAGATGAATTAGAGCAGGAAGGGTTTACTCTGTGAGCTTAGGAGTGTGGAGTGTCATCTCTGCATCAGCCTCATCAGGTGATTAGCATGCAGGAGTCATGTCGTCTCTACTAGTAACACACCAGTTAGTATACTGCTGCAACACAGTGTTGCTAGAAAAGACGGTTGCAAACAAATAGAAAAGAAAAAAATACCATTTTGTAATTACTCACCTGTAAAATGGGTATTATAAGTATGTCTCACACCCTGCTTCGGAAGTAGTCATTACACTTGGGTTACGTCCAGTAGAGGGTGAACTTCTGCAGAGATGACCAGAAAAAAGAAGCCCCTCCCGGCCCATAAATACCTGGGACCTCCCACACATTCCCCAGCATAAGAAAGCAGTAAGGGGACCAGGAAGATCAAATAAAACCTATGAGAAAAAAGTATCACCATATAGAGGATCCAAGATACAACTCAGGGTGGGACGAAGCAGGGTGTGAGACATACTTATAATACCCATTTTACAGGTGAGTAATCACAAAATGGTATTATTCCAAGTATGTCTCACACCCTGCTTCGGAAGTAGTCATTACACTTGGGACATCCAATAGCAGTGTCCAAAAAGGGCGGGGATCCCAACAGGCAAAGTGCACAAAAGAAACCACTGCAGCTTGCAAAACTTTGCGACCAAAAACAGCATCTGCTGAGGCCTGCACATCAACCTTATAAAACTTGGAAAGGTATGAACAAGTAGCAGCTGTACAAACTAGTTCAACAGAAGCCTAGTGCTGAAAAGCCCAGGAAGCCCCAACAGCACGAGTAGAATGAGCAGAGATCTGAAAAGGGGGATCCCTCCCCTTGGCAGTATCGGCCCCAACAATGGCCAGACATATCCATTTACTAATGGTAGACTTGACGGATGCCAAACCCTACTGGGGCCCAGAGGGCACAACAAGGTGCCCGTCCCACAGAATTAACCACCAAATAGTAAATCACACAACGAACACATCCAAAGAGTGCAGGTCCCTCTCCTTGTCATAGCTAGGCTTAGGACACAAGGAAGGGAGAACCACATCCTGATTGAGAAGGAAGGCAGAGACCACTTTAGGTAGGAAATCTGGCTTAAAACAGAAGACCAACTTGTCCTGAAGTCTTTCAAAGCAAGGGGCCTGAATAGACAGAGCTGCCAACTCAGAAACACATCGAACAGAGTTAATAGTCACCAAAAAGGCAACCTTTTGCGTGACAATGGAAAGTGCAACATCCTGCATTGGCTCAAAAGGAGGCCCCTGGAGAGCCGACAGAACCAAATACAAGTCTTAACCAAAGGGTGAAGAGCAAAAGACCTTTGAAAGAAAACCGCCATGGCGGAGACCTGTCCTTTCGAGGTACTAAGCTGAAAACCCAGGTCCAAACCATATTGAAGAAACTCCAAAATCCTGGGAATCGAAAACACCCTACAAGGCAAGGCCCTAGCCTCGCACCAATCAATATAGGACCGCCAAGTCCTGTAGTAGATGTTAGAGGAAGATCTCTTCCTAGCCCCAACAAGTGTCTGGATCACGGCATCAGACCAACTTTCATCTTTTAAAAAGGAGGTTTCAGCAGCCACGCCGTCAATTCAGCGTTTGTAAATTGGGGCAACAAAGCTGACCTTGAGTGACCAGATCCTGAAACAGAGGCAACCAGTACCGATTGCCTGCCATCCACACGACGTCTGCGGACCACACCTGTCTTGGCCTCCTTGGAGCCACCAGAGTTGCTAGCACATCCACTTGAACCAGCATGCACACCACCCTGCCAGCCATGGAGAAGGGAGGAAACAGGTACAGGAGACCCAGATCCCTCCAGGCAAGGGACATGGCAGCCACTGCCAGAGCCAGAGGATCCTGAGACCCAGACAAAAAAGCAGGGAGCTTGTGGTTGTGACGGAAGGCAAAGAGATCCACCTCCGGGAACCCCCACCTGTGACAAAATGGAAAAAAATACAAGAGGACCCCCCGACGAGGGAGTCCGCTTCCATGTTCTCCACACCTGGAATGTACACCGCCGAGATGCATGGAACATTGCTCTCGACCCATGCAAGAATCAGAGAAAACCTCACTGAGGGCACTCCTGCTGCGAGTCCCACCTTGGTGATTGATGTAAGCAACCGCCGTCTGATGGTCTGATCGAACCTGACCCGGTAAGCCTTGCAGGTGAAGCGTCAAGTGCAACAGCACCAACCAGATAGCCCTCAGCTCCAAGACGTTGATGGGGGTGTGAGCCTCTTGAGGACCCCACAGCCCCTGGAACTGATGTTCCAGCCAGAACCCCCCCCCCCCCAGCCCAACAGGCTGGCATCCATGGTGACCTTCTCCCAACAAGAGGCCCGAAAAGATCTGCCCCTCAGAAGATTCCTAAGTTCCAGCCACTACTGAAGAGACCGCCGAACCAGGGGAGACAGCACAAACGACTGATCCAAAGACAGAGGGCATCTGTCCCAAACCGCTAACAGATAAAGGACACACATGAAGAGGTCTCATGTGAAACTGAACAAAGGGGACCGCCTCGAAGGAGGCCACCATCAACCCTACCAGCCTCATCCTTTGCCGGACGGACTGGCGAGGCTTGGACAGAAGAAGACGTATCAAATCTTGTACCATCTGCACCTTCGACTGAGGCAGAAACCCTCTGGTCTAAATGGTATCCAGATTCATGCCCAGAATGGAAACCTCCCTTGACGGGGAGAGAGAAGACTTAGGGTAGATGATCACCCAACCGAACCTCTCCAGTGATGCCACCACCGTCCTGGTGTCCAGCTCTGCATGGCTGAGAGAGGATGCCGTGATGAGAATGTCATCCAGATACGGCGCAATGCGAATGCCCTGGGCTCTGAAAAGGGCCATTACACCCGCCAACACCTTGGTGAACACCCGTGGTGCCGAGGTCAGTCCGAAGGGAAGAGCCACAAACTAGCAGTGCTGATCTCCCACCACAAACCTGACAACCCGCTGACGACCTGGGAAGATCGGCACATGAGGGTAAGCGTCCTTGATGACCATGGACATCATAAAGTCCCCTGGACGAAGAGAATTTATGGCCGAGCGCAGAGACTCCATGCGAAATTTCTTGGTCCTGATGAACCTGTTGAGAATTTTTAAAAACCAGAATGGGTCTTATGGAACCATCCTTTTTTGGGCACTGTAAAAAGGCTGGAATAATAGCCCCGGCATCTCTCTGAGAAGGGCACCGGGCAAATGACCTCCAACTCCAGAAGATTTTGTACTGCCAACAACAGCCTCTGCGCAGCCCGGGGGTCCGAAGGAACCCGAGACCTGAGGAATCTGGGAGGAGGCCGGAACTCGAACTCCAGCTTGTACCCGGAAGAGACCACTTCCAGGATCCATTTGTCTGTGACCTCCCAGGACCAGACCTGGGTGAAGTGCCGTAGCCGTCCCCCCACCCGCGAGGATGAGGGCGCCCCCTCAATGCTGAGAGGGCTTGGCAACAGCCCTGGGTTTGGCACCCCAGGCAGTTCCGGGGCGGGCACGTCCTCTGCCCCTACCCCAGGAGTCACCTCTGAACGCAGAGTAAGCAACTCCCCTGCTTGCTCGAGAGCCACGAAAGGAAGGAGTAAAGGAGCCTGCACCCCGAAAGGAGCGGCGTTGCGTTTTGCGTTGTGGCAGCTTTCCTCCTTTCGCCACCGAGTCCAATTAATCTCCAAACAGACGCATACCCAAGAAGGGTAGCCCTGCGAGCGCCTTCTTAGCCGCCATCTCAGCCACCCATTGCGTATAGCCAAAAGCGAGGCCGAGGTTCTACTACACATGCATATTGTATCGACCAAGCTGATAAGACAAAGGTCATAAACAAATCACACCTCGTAAGTGCTGCAAACACATCACTAGCAGGGTCAAGATGGGGACCATTCAACAGGCCCCTAATTACAGATCTGGTAGATACGGCCGTGAGAGCTGAAGCACAAGTCGGGCGCAGGGCCGAACCCACATCGGCAAAGGCGTGTGACGCCATTTGATCAAGATGACGGTCCTCACCATCCTACGCGTGGTGGAGTCTGGTGAATGCACAACCAATGTGTTGGACAACCCAGAATCGAGCGTGGGGGTGACGACCAGCGCTTCACCGTGACCACCAGAAAGGGATACTTCCTATCCCACCCCTGAGGGACCCCGGGAAGCAGGCTGGACCTTTCCCATTCCTAAAGAATCCTTCTGCGGGGGGGGGGAGCTCCGCAGGAGGGGAAATAGCAAGAACCTCAAAAATATTGGCCAGAAGTCTGGGGGTATCCGCAGTATCCCCACGCTCCTGCCCAGCATCAAGGTCAAAGAACTGCTGATCATCAGAGCCTACAGCGTCCTGAAAACAATCCCCCTTCTTCAAGCGGGGAATAATCAGACCAAGTGAACGGGTCATAATCATAATAATCAAAGGCCGGCGCAGCCGGCGCCAAATGCCGTCTCTTAGCTGGGGCCTACCTGGCCGCAAAGCTAGCAATCATCTTCTCAATGTTGGCCAATAATCACATACATCAGATTGCGACTGCCCGCTAATGACAGTGTCACTTGGGGTCAAAGCCAGGCGTGGGGGTGTAGGTGATGAGGCCAGCGGCGCTGATCCAGACGCCAGGGGCCCGGATTGCCGCTCAATGGCCTGCTGTGCACATAGTACACAAATAAGCACATTATCCCCCGCAAGGGGTACCCCACAAACCACAACTGCCGGGGTTGCCCCAAAGGGATCCCGAGCCCGGTATCCTGGGAAGCCTCCATAAGGTGATTTTTTTTTTTTTTTTATGGTAGTCGCAATGACCAGTGGGAATTACGCTAATAAGCTACCCGGGATGCCCCTTAATGTCCGTTAGAGGGAGGATTTATGATTGACAAGGAATAGACCCCAATTGAGTGAGGGACCTAAGGACCAAGAGAACCCCCTTTTATCTAAGGTAAGGTATTTCCCCCAAGAGCACAATATAAGGTACAATAAAAGCACACCAAGCGCTAAATACATATAAAAGCATTCATGCACCGATAACATATAACATAAATATATATATAGTCAAAGCATATAGCACAAGAAACACACCGTCCATGAGCTGAGAGCCCCTAACGGGTTAACAGCAGTGTACCAATAAAAACGAACAGGCCCCGCAGGGCACTCACAGAGAACCGGAGGAAATGGCGTCCATCCAGCGCAGAGAGAAGAAGGAGGGCGGGCCAGCATGGATCGCGCGACGCGCGTGGCCCCACACCCTCCCAACCATGGCTAGAGACAGCGGTACCCAGCCATTGGCTGAGGACCGCAAAGGGCGCCAGAGGAGGGGGGCGGGCCGCAACCTGCGCGCCGAGCGCCCAGCCCCGTCCCCTCTCTTGACTGAAAGTGAATAGAGGGAATGGCCGCGCTCCCAGCCATGCTGCGGAGCCGGCCCGTTCTTTAGAGAGCCAGCCCGCCGCCGCTGAGAGCAACAGCCGTGCGGACCTGGCAAAATGAAACTAAGTGCGCACAATCATTCTCAAAACACACTCACTCACACACATGCTGGCCCGCGAAAGAACCACAATCCGCAAAATGGAGGTACAGGTCTAATGTAGCGCAGGGAAAATAAACGGACAGGGCATCCCATACCAGGATCACGAACCTGCCGGCCGCCTACCCTTTGGATAGGGTCTCACGGAGGAGCATAGCTCCTATACAGTACACCTCTAAGGTGTAACCTACCCTTACCCGGACTCACAGCCAAAGCTGGGAGGCATAGGGACTTAAGAATAAAAGTCCAGGCAGAAATAGGGACAAGTGGCCGGGTGTAAACCCGGCTTACCTGCAAGGGAAGGATAGACAGCCATCTCCTTGACTTGCTTCGCCGTCTGCAGAGACTTCTCTGGGGAATGTGTGGGAGGTCCCGGGTAATTATGGGCCGGGAGGGGCTTCTTTTTTCTAGTCATCTCTGCAGAAGTTCGCCCTCTACTGGACATAACCCAAGTGTAATGACTACTTCCGAAGCAGGGTGTGAGACATACTTGGAATAAATTACAGACATAAAGGGACATCATTTTGGCACACAAGAATGTAAACTTTTAAAAATGCCATAAAAAGTGGAATTATTCTTTAAGTGGATTTTCTTTTGTGGAGGCTGATTCACTACTAACGCCAGGTATCGGCAGATGAGTTTCTGTATAGCGGCGCTTAGAGCGACCTCAGTCACTCACTGTAGTAACCTGGCCAGCATTAATGAATGTGATGTATGTTGGGTGCTCTAACACCAGTACAGCGCTGCAGCAAGCAAGCGGTAGCGCCAGCTCAGTGCGAGCGACTCTTAGTGCCTCACACCATATTTAACAAAACACTAGACCCACACAGCGTCGGCGCTCTAAATCTGGACACTGTAGCACAGAGCACCAGACACTGTGTGATCAACGTCTGTTTTTGAACACCTATCCACCAGTAACAAAGCGAAAACACATGGAATTACATTGTTTAAACAGTGTGATATTAACACTTTAGTGCCAGACTTGTAATGACAATTCTGCATAAAAATATAAAACGTAAAAAAAAAAAGTCAAAAGTGTTTGTTTGCAGCCAGGAGAGATCACAAAATGATTTGAGCAAAAAAAAAAAAAATATGTCAAACACGCTATTTAAACACAAGCAAATGAACGGCCATTGAAATGTATGGGAGAGAGACAGTGAGCGAAAGGTAATACTTGGCGCTCTGGAAGCTAGAGCGCCGGCGCTATACACTGAGCCGCCTGTAATAATACATGTGACGCTATCCCCTCGATTCAAAGAGCAAAAGTTAATTGATTTCGTATCGAAAATCGTAAGTTTGGGTGGGTGTTTGTCATTTTTTCCTTTTTTTTTGGCCATTTCGTATTCGCACGATCGTTCGCGCCTAGACGTATATGAACATACGCATTTCTTACGGAAATCGTATATTTTGCGTTAGTTCGTGTCTTTTTCCCGTCCAAATCGTATTATTTGCGTCCGATCCTATTTTTTACGTCATTCACATGGACTTGCGACCAATTCAGAGAGCTGATTGCTAATTGTTTTGAAGCCCATTAAATAGCTGCTTTACGAAATGTTTGCCGGCAGCTATTTGGCCTCGGGAGTAGGATGGAGAGGAGCGAGTTTGTGGCACATCAAGGGCTTATGCTTTTTGGCATTGAGTTGATCCAGATGTCTGAGAGCAGATTGCCCCTGCGTCGTCGCATGAACATCGATAGCATGAATGATGTTGAGCTGTTCGAGCTGACCAGGCTTAATCGCGCTTCCCTCCATAAATTATATAGTGAGCTGCGGCCATGGTTAGCCCGCACCACAAGGAAGGGGCATGCAATTTCAGGTATGACCAAGATGCTTGGCTGCCTGCAATTTTTGGCGAACGGCTCGTTCCAGAGGCTGGGTGCCCTCTCCGTGGGGATGTCACAGCCTACGCTGAGCCGCGCACTATCTAAATTTTTGGAAGGCATGGCTGCCATAACTCCAAAATATATATATTTTCCGGATGATATGGCAGCCAGAAACGCCATTAAGCTTGCTTTTTATAATGTGGCCGACATGCCCAACGTTATTGGTGCTGTTGACTGCACACATGTGGCACTCGTACCTAGGGCAGCCGACGAGTATATATATAGGTATTTAGATTTTGGTTTAGGTTATTATGTTGCCCAACGTGTAATGTAACCTGTTTTCCTTTGCGGCAGCATATTTTTTTATCCCTCATTTGTGTACATGCTTTATATAGGCTTTTCATTAGTATTTCCCAATAGAGTGCAGACATGTTTTTTTTTTTTTTTTTTCCTTTTTACAAATATCAATTACCCTTTTTGTATGCTTTTGCCTTAAGGAATCGAAAAATGGGACACTCCCTTAATGTCCAGGCCGTGGTTGGGCCGGACATGCGTTTTATGAGTGTCCTTGCCGGCTACCCAGGATCGTCGCACGACTCCTATATACTCAGGCGATCTGGGTTGTTTCGGATATTTGAGTCAGGTGAATTTTCGGGTGCATGGCTGCTTGGTAAGTGTGTCATATTTTTGTGCTATTAAATGTCGGATTAATCTTGTATTTGTTGATATTTTGGTATTTGTATTCTTTACATAAGCCAGAAACTGCATTTTTGTTGGGTCATATATTCAGAACTCAAAACCAAAATGCTTGCCTCGCTTTGTCCTTCAGAATGTTTTCCCTTTAGTTAGGATGTCTGTAAGTTCCATGTCCCAAAATATATTGGTTGGGAGTTTATCCCCAAGTATCTGTTAGCTTTTGCTCCTTTTGTAGTATTGGTCTTTAAATGGCAAAGTGGACTTAAACTGCATACATTGTATTTTTCATATAAATGTTGATTGCCCCTCAGCAGCATCCTAATTGTAACATGTCAGAAAACTAAAAATATATTTAAATTCGAACTACCCTTGGCCGTGCAGATGTTTTTGAATTATTTGGTATATTGAAGGGCCATTTTTATTTATGTACTACATTAGTGGCAATAGTTATTTTGCTAATGTGCCCTGGGTGTATTTTTTCGCCCTTTACCTTACATCATTATGATATATGTCAAATTCTTTGTGTTTGTTGTCTTGCCTTTTTAATTTTTATTACATTTAATTGTCTTGTTAAGGTGATTCCGGGTACCCACTTCTCCCCTGGCTCATGACGCCTGTGCTGCGGCCCCAGGATGCCTCTCAGGAAGCGTACAACCGTGCGCACCGCAAGACCAGGGCTGTTGTGGAGAGGGCCTTTGGGCTGTTGAAGACCCGTTTTCGTTGCTTGGACCATACTGGGGGCGCCCTGCAATATGATCCCAAAAAAGTGATCGACATCATCATGGCATGTGCTGTTTTGCACAATTTTGCTATACTAGAACGTGTCCCACGTTATGTGGATAGTCTGCCCTCTACAGCCCTAGAGGATGATGGAGAGAATTATGTTGGGCCACCCAGTGAGTCTGCCCAATCAGTTAGAGCAAACTTGATATTGCAGCATTTTAGTTAATTTTATTTCGTTTCTCAACATTCTGTGTGTCTGGCTTAGCCTTTTTGTTCAATATGTTGTTTTGCCGTAATGTGGCATTACCTAAAATTAAAACATTTTTCCCTTAATTGTTGCCTAATGTATTTCATGTTGTTTCCTTAGCTTGATATTAGCATTGTTACACCTCTTAAAACAAAAAATATCTGGTTTAGCCCAAGCTGATTTAAAATGTGTTTCCACTAAAAACGCCACAAGTATTGTAATTGTGAATTTTTTTTTACTTTGTAAAATTAAAATTATTGTGCTTAACAGAAAACATTCCACATACAACTGTGGTTAAAAATGGATGATATAACAAAAAACAAATCGAGCACATCTACACCTGGAAGTGAGTGGCACAACCAAACAAGGACACCCAGTCCAAAGGCCAGCCTAGTCCAGTCATTAATATTGCCTGTGGCAAGGGATATTTGGGCATGGCCATAATGTCACACAAACATGTCTGCAAACAGGAGGAGCACAAACCAAATACATATTTAAAGCCATAAGTGGCCAGATACACTCCACATAGACCTATGGCATTGGCTAGTGGCCTTAATCATTACTCTAAGGAGCTATATGGGAGCAAATACAAAACACAACCTGCATGAGCAACACAAAATGGATTGTTTGAAACCTCAAAGGACAAGTAAATACAGTGGGGGGTAAGAGAAAAGATGTCCCACACAATCATGGCTTAATAGGGTGGCTGCCCATAATACCCAGGTGGAGGTCCAGGTGGAGGTCCATGTGGATGGGACCTAGCCTGGGCCATGGCAGCATTGTGAATTTGAAACTGCTCCATAATGTTTCTCTGCATATTGGTCATCTCAGCCATGGCTGACTGGATGCCATTACTTGCAGTTACCATGTTGCTGTTGAGGGTACGCAACTCCGCGAGGATGCCCTGTAAGCTGGTATTTATGTTGACCGTGTCGGCATGCCTTTCCTCACGCTCTGTAACGAGCTGTGCCTCATAAGAGTCCCTTTCTTGGGTCCATAATTGAAGCAGGGCACTCTGCCTCCCCTGGGAAATTGTGGGGCGGCGTAATGGAGTCCGCCGCACAATTACCCTGGCTCTTGGGCGTGCCCTGCCGCGTGGTGTCGTCCCCTCAACAGCAACAGGCATGCTTTGCAAATCCTCAGCAGCAGAGTGAACACTGGGGACTGTTGTGTCAGTCTCCCCATGTGCCTGCACAATGGATGGAGATTCACTCTGCTGCTGAGGATTGGCCAGAGAAACATTAGGGAGCAGTTCCAGATTGGGACCCAGGGGGAGGTCATCGGACGTGCCCTGCATGGAGACATCAGCTTCCTCCATTTCCTGGATCTCTTCCATGAGTGTGCGGGTCTGTAGGGACATATAAAAAAAAAGTGTAAGTTGGCGTCCAAATTTGGGATTCCATCAGTTTAACACATGCTTAAGCACTTGGTAGTATTTATGGTACTAAATTAACTTACCGGAAATCTCGGATCTGGGCTCCTATGCTGTACGGACCTGGTAGGCATAAGCAAACTGGGGGGTGAGTTTACCCTTGCTGAGGGATCATGCTGGGCTGAAGAAGAGAAAACCAAACAAGGTAAACACACACATAAGCATTGTTTTTTAAGTTAATCAAAAAAACCACTATTTGTAATATTAAGCAACTCTACAGCAATGGGGACATTTGTTAAAAGACACGCAATTTTAGATAGGTGCAATGGCTCGAGAAAACTGCTAACTGACCTCAGTTCTAAGTCAGGAAGTGTACCCAGTCAGCATACAACTTGCACCGCCAATATTTGGATTTTGACTACCATTCGCTAGGTCAGGGGTACTCAAACACTTCTTGTAAAGGTCCATTTAAAGGTATGTGGTGAGAGGTGAATGTCTGGCCATGGGGCTGTCGCAGGGGGTGTCTAGTTAGAAATAAACACACTGGGGGAGGGGCTGGAGATTTCAAAGTGCAAACTAATAAAGGCTGCTTGCCCTTGCTGGGCTGGATGGGGACAGGGATTGGATGGCTAAAGGGGGGAGTTCACGAATTGATGGTGATGGGATGGATGGAGCAAATCTGTTACAAATGTATGGGGCTTATGTGGGGGGGGGCCACATGGGGGGACTGTGGCAGATGGGGCAGAGCTGGGGCAGCGGGACACGATTGGACCAAGAGAAAGATGCACCAAGTTACTGTGTACCTTGCAATGCCACTTCCTGTGCAGTACTTCATATTGCAATGCTATGTTTCAGGGAGCCATGACATTGGGCAGGAGAACAACCACTACATCGCCGATCAAGGGGGCAGCTCTGAGCACGTCAACACAGAAGTAACTGAGTGCAGGGCTGTCTGGCCAGGGGTCCTGGAATCTGGTGCCAAGGTCCGCATTGGTACCCCGGGCCGCCAGTTGAGTCTCGCTGCTCTAGGTCAGATATGTTTGGGGGTGGGTAATTAAATTGTTACCTCAAACACAACTCACACAACAAATAGCCAACCCATCCATAATGATGTGTGTTTTGTGATTGAGTCAAAATATATCACTTTTCAGGATAAACTTCGTTACTTGACCAATAAATTTGGAAAATTGATCTTTTACATAATGGATGTGGTCCTAAATGTGTGATTCACAGGGACCAAAACAGGACACAAACAGGCACAGTAGTGCGAGGCCAAGCAAGGCAAACCATAGGGCCATCCCGTCATCTTGGTACTAGGGAACTTTAGATTATTTACCAAACAGGCAAACATGCAGATTTAAGAGTACTCACCGTGGGTACGGGTCGGTGAGTCTGTGTCCCTTAGACCCGCATGGCCACCGACCGCGACCGGATGGAGAAGGCCCAGCACAATCTCCTCAGCAGGGGTAAACTCCAGTTTGGTAGGAAAGCCACCTCCAGTTTGCATGCTGAAAAGAGAAAATCGTTTGGTACTCAGAAAAGGTGCATACAGTACATCCTAATCCTTATATTTGGAGACATCATTTATTTACCTGTAATTATGCCTTTTAATTTCTTTTTGACGTACAGCATATTTCAGATCCGAGATTTTCTTCTGAATTTGGGACACATCTTTCCTCTCTTCCCCCGCTGCATTTACTTGTCGTAGGATGGTTTCAAACAATTCCATCTTGCGCTGCTTTGTGGTGTGTTTTGATTTGCTCCCATAGAGCTCGTCATAGTATAATGTAAGGCCACTAGCCAATGCCATATTTTGGTCATGGGAGAATCTCCCACTCAACTGGCCGCGGCGCAATGTGCGGCCAGATGGTTGGCTTGGCTGCTCCTCCATGTGTGCAGACACATGTGGTGACATTATGGCCTGGGGCTGGGTAGGGGAATGGACGGATTGTTGGCTTCCCAATGACTGGACTGGACTGGCCAAGGGACTGGGTGTTCTTGCGTGGCTGGCCACCGAACTTCCAGGTGTAGATGTGGTCAGGGTGGCCATTCTTTGGCCTCTTGGGGGGCTATGTTCCCGGCTGGTGCCAGGTCGGGGGCTCTGTTCCCGGCTGGTGCCAGGTCGTGGGCTTCTGGCCCTGCTGCGGGGCCTGTATTGGCTTCTGGCCCTGCTTCTTTCCCTTTCTGGGGTTCGGGCCCTGCTGCGGGGCCTGTAGGGGCTTCTGGCCCTGCTTCGGGGCCTTGCTGGGGTTCTGGGCCTCCTGTCTCGCCTTTCTGGGCTTCTGGCCCTGCTTGTGTGCCTGGACGGGCTTCTGGCCCTGCTGCGGGGCCTGTAAGGGCTTCTGGCCCTGCTTCTGGGCCTTTCTGGGGTTCGGGCCCTGCTTGTGTGGCTGGACGGGCTTCTGGCCCTGCTGCGGGGCCTGTAAGGGCTTCTGGCCCTGCTTCTGGGCCTTTCTGGGGTTCGGGCCCTGCTTGTGTGGCTGGACGGGCTTCTGGCCCTGCTGCGGGGCCTGTAAGGGCTTCTGGCCCTGCTTCTGGGCCTTTCTGGGGTTCGGGCCCTGCTGCGGGGCCTGTAGGGGCTTCTGGCCCTGCTTCGGGGCCTTGCTGGGGTTGTTGCCCTGCTGCGCGGCCTTGCTGGGGTTCTGGGCCTCCTGTCTCGCCTTTCTGGGCTTCTGGCCCTGCTTGTGTGCCTGGACGGACTTCTGGCCCTGGATGGGCTTCTGGCCCTGGATGGGCTTCTGGCCCTGGATGGCCTTCTGGCCCTGCTGCGGGGCCTGGGTTGGCGAACTGCTCTGCTTGAACCCATGGGCGGTGTGTCCTCCCTTGGGCGGCCTCTTCTGGGGGCAGAGGTGGTGGGTGCTGCTGTGGCCTGTTTTTTTGCCGCAGGGGCACGTGCCTTGGGGCCCCTTTTTTGGCTAACGGAGGGTCCAGTGTCCCTTGGTGGGGCAGAGGTAGTACTTGCCGTCTTTGATCGGAGTTTTTTCATTCCTTGCTGGGACCTGGTGGTTGGGCCCTCCGAGGTCTGGCTTTGCTGGGCGCGTTTGGATGCTGGCTTTTTTGGTGCCATTTTCCACAAATGCTCAAAGAGAATGAGCTTTGGGTGCAGGGACCTTTAAATAATGAGCCCAGCATGTGACGCCTATGCGCACGACTACGCGCTCGTACGGACGTACGTTCGAGCGGAACCAGGAAACCGCTGGGGTTTCACTTATCTGCTGCCTTGAAGAAGCATAAAGATGGCGCCCACTATCTTCACCCGTCAACAGGAAGAGATCCTCATGCTGGTAAGTGCCTGCCTCTGCATTTTAATCTAATAGTCAATGATGGCCTAAATGTAAATGATGCGTTTGTAACTAGTTTTGGGTCTCTTAATGTTTAAGAACTGGCTCCTCACACTTCATCCTCAAGGGCCGAGCCTGGCCACGTTTTCACCTGTCTATGCTGATGTCCTAATTAGGGCAATTGCTCAGGCTTAGCACCAGTTAATTAACCTGTGGAGTAGCGGGGCTAGCTGTCAAACCTGGCCTGTCTCGGACCTTGATGCGGATGTTTGAGGAACACTGTTTGCCTAAGCCCGCAAAACACAACGGGAAGCCACACACGTGGGCCAAAAGCCTAAGCATAAGCCTACATCTTGGATGTTTAAACCATCCTAACATGCCATAGATGCAGGTGGCCTGATTTTTAATGTTGGCTATTATCTGTATGTACATGGTGTGTGAAACATATAACATAAGACCAGACTCTCATTCACAGTCAACGTCCGCTTTAAGGCACTCCCCAAAAATGGCTGGCACTCTAAATGTGTGTGTTAATGACATGAAATTATCAACTTGTGATGCAACACATATGGGTCTGTGTGTAAAAGTAAAAGCTCTGTGTCCATTATGTTTTTCAGATCATGCTTCAGCGCCGGTATGACTTCGCGCCCAATGTGTGCGAAAAAAGGGACATCGCCCGGGAGATCATCACGGAAATCCACCGTGTGACCAGCACCACCTTCACTCACACCCAGATAATGCAGCATTGGTCGGACCTGAAACGTCTGCACATGGCCCGGGTGCGGAGGTTTTTTGGGATCCATTTCCCAAGTAAGTACCAAGCGATAGCATGTGATATGTAGGAAATGTATAAGCTATACCTTTATTTATAATGACTTTTCTTTGCTAGTGTTGGAAATGGATTTCAGAATTCGCCGCACCCGGAGGCGCACAGGCCGACCAGTGCTGCATGAGTCTGCATCTGTGAGTGAAGGTGGTGGATCTCCCGGGCGAGGGACCTACCCCTCCTCTGTGGCCTCCTCAGACCAGCCCCTGGACCTTACCACAGAGGAGGGGCGCAACCGTGTGGGCGTGGAGTCATGCCCGGCCAGGCATGGGGAAGGCTCTGGTATGTCACTCTTCATGTATAGGCACAAAGATATACATGGCAGGCCAAAAACTAAGTTCTCCTTTATTATGTATTTGTAGAATCTTCTGGAGCGGGTGAAATAGTGGAGGAGGAGGCAGCAGAGATGCTGGAAGGAGATCCTGACGAAGGTGAGTGATGTCAGCCAGCCTGGGAGCCAGATCTGTTTGGAATAGTGACTCTATACAACTACTAACCAAATGTCACATGTTTCTCCAGGGACTTCTTCACAGCATAGCCAGGACCAAGGGCAGCCTGTTGGCCCCAACCAGCCATCTGTCGGCCACCAACTCCGTAAGTCTCCATGCCATTATTCATATTAATGTTTTGTTAGCTAATAACACACACATAACTAAAGGCATAGCCAATGTGTAGTTAACACTTTCATGTGGGCACTTCGTTAGCTTAAAGCGGACCCTAACTTGTATTAAGAACATAGCTAATAATTAGGCAACACACTGTACCTACAGATTTGAAACATTGAAAAACAGCCTTCAGCCATCTAATGCATGTTAGGAGCCTGAAAACATCCAATATTGCGGAATATGGAATGCGCAATATTTACAGGCAGCATGGGATACAGATTGAAAAAAGTAAGGTGCTGCCATGCATTGTGGGAGTGATGACCTTTCCCTCAACCCAGCTATGCTCTGGATTCCCAACGCACCACTGTAACCTACTCCCCTGTACTTTAGCCCACTCTCCACTCCTCATTAAGTGTTATGCTTCAGAGTCCAGATGGCGGCGCTGTAATCAAAAAACCTCCAAAATGTACTTTGATCTGGTGCAGAATCATTTGGGAATCGTTATTGGTTTTCATTAAATAATGTTGAAGGTCCGGTTTAAGGAGTTTAAATACTTACCTGTGGGAAATGCATTAACTTTATCCCTTGGAAGAATGACATATGTCATGCATTTACATGTATTTGATTAACCACAAATCTATTTCCAGCATACAAACCGGTCTGGTACTCCTATTTATGTTAATTTCTCTATTGCTTACAGGGATTATCCCAAAAACCGTCCAGGAAAAAAAAAAAAGAATCCAGGAGTTGGTGGCCGAGCTGCTGGCCATACAGGCGACGTTGGGGCCAACAGATGAAGAAGAGGAGGAGGATTAGTGCCCTTGGCCCTGGCTACTTTTGTTAAATGGTTTTCCAAGTTTTTTATTGTTAAAAATTTTATTGGTTTTTAAAAACAAAACAAAAAAAAAAAACATTTTCCTGTTTTTAAAAAAAAAAAAAAAAAAATTTTAATATGTTTGTAAACATAAAAAAAAAAAAAATTTTACGATGTTTTAAACAAACCAAAAAAAAAAACAAACAAAATAATTTAAATAAATTATATTTTAAGCCTTCATAAATGTGTCTTTTCTAATATGCGCACCAAAAAACAATTACACAAACAATAAAAAACACGCTTATAAACATATAGACATATGTACATTATGTGGTTTGGGTAAGTTTTAGGGTCGTCAACATGAAGAAGGATGCAAGCGCTAAGGGGTTTAGGTAAGTTTTATGGACCGAGAAATGAAGTTGGATGCAAGCGCTAAGGGGTTTAGGTAAGTTTTAGGGACCGAGAAATGAAGTTGGATGCAAGCGCTAAGGGGTTTAGGTAAGTTTTATGGACCGAGAAATGAAGAAGGATGCAAGCGCTAAGGGGTTTAGGTAAGTTTTAGGGACCGAGAAATGAAGTTGGATGCAAGCGCTAAGGGGTTTAGGTAAGTTTTATGGACCGAGAAATGAAGAAGGATGCAAGCGCTAAGGGGTTTAGGTAAGTTTTAGGGACCGAGAAATGAAGTTGGATGCAAGCGCTAAGGGGTTTAGGTAAGTTTTATGGACCGAGAAATGACGTTGGATGCAAGCGCTAAGGGGTTTAGGTAAGTTTTAGGGACCGAGAAATGACGTTGGATGCAAGCGCTAAGGGGTTTAGGTAAGTTTTAGGGACCGAGAAATGACGTTGGATGCAAGCGCTAAGGGGTTTAGGTAAGTTTTAGGGACCGAGAAATGAAGTTGGATGCAAGCGCTAAGGGGTTTAGGTAAGTTTTATGGACCGAGAAATGACGTTGGATGCAAGCGCTAAGGGGTTTAGGTAAGTTTTAGGGACCGAGAAATGAAGAAGGATGCAAGCGCTAAGGGGTTTAGGTAAGTTTTATGGACCGAGAAATGAAGTTGGATGCAAGCGCTAAGGGGTTTAGGTAAGTTTTAGGGACCGAGAAATGAAGAAGGATGCAAGCGCTAAGGGGTGTTAGGTAAGTTTTATGGACCGAGAAATGAAGTTGGATGCAAGCGCTAAGGGGTTTAGGTAAGTTTTATGGACCGAGAAATGAAGAAGGATGCAAGCGCTAAGGGGTTTAGGTAAGTTTTAGGGACCGAGAAATGAAGTTGGATGCAAGCGCTAAGGGGTTTAGGTAAGTTTTATGGACCGAGAAATGAAGAAGGATGCAAGCGCTAAGGGGTTTAGGTAAGTTTTAGGGACCGAGAAATGAAGTTGGATGCAAGCGCTAAGGGGTTTAGGTAAGTTTTATGGACCGAGAAATGAAGAAGGATGCAAGCGCTAAGGGGTTTGGGTAAGTTTTTGGTTCTTAAAGGAAAGTGGGAGCCAGGCAGTAGTGGTGAGGGTGCGCATGCGCAAGATCTTATACATACGAACGCACGAATCTAAGAGGCCAAAAACCAATGAAAACCAGAGGCAAACGCAAGTAATTGGAAGAGGTGGACGATGGAAGCAGCAGAAAAAACAGGCTGCCGCCGCAACAAGTGAGCACATGAACGTGAAGTTTACGATTGTCAACTGACTGAGGCAAGTTCGGGAGATAACATACGAACGGACGTATATTTTAGGATAGAAACGTATTTGCTTATAGAATCACTCGCAAGTTCATACGTACGCACGAGCGTTCGGAAATAATAGGATGATCGGCACCAAAATCAATGCTTTAACATGTTTCTTTGAATCGACCCATATATGTCTGCTAAATGGAGCCTCTCACAGCCCTGTAACAGGAGAGAGGCCGGGTGGCCAGTGTGACCAATGAGAAAACTTCTATAAAGCCACCTCACATCTGTGTCCAAATCTGATCTGCTCCTGATCTGTGTCTCCAAATCTGATCTGCCCCTGATCTGTGTCACCAAATCTGATCTGCTCCTGATCTGTTTCTCCAAATCTGATCTGCTCCTGATCTGTGTCTCCAAATCTGATCTGCTCCTGATCTGTGTCTCCAAATCTGATCTGCTCCTGATCTGTGTCTCCAAATCTGATCTGCTCCTGATCTGTGTCTCCAAATCTGATCTGCTCCTGATCTGTGTCCAAATCTGATCTGCTCCTGATCTGTGTCCAAATCTGATCTGCTCCTGATCTGTGTCTCCAAATCTGATCTGCTCCTGATCTGTGTCTCCAAATCTGATCTGCTCCTGATCTGTGTCTCCAAATCTGATCTGCTCCTGATCTGTGTCTCCAAATCTGATCTGCTCCTGATCTGTGTCTCCAAATCTGATCTGCTCCTGATCTGTGTCCAAATCTGATCTGTGCCCGAATCTACTCTGCCACCAACTGATCTATATTCTAAACTAAATTGTGCTGCTAACTGTTCTGTGCCCCAGCTTTATCCACTACTGACTCATCTGTGCCCAAATGCATACCTTCTAACTTTTTGGTGTGGGAAATAGGGACAGTTGTTAAATTAAGCCTGTAAAATGGGATGCCCCTCTCAGCCTGTAAAGTGGGATGCCCCTCTCTTTCTTTCTTATTTTTGTCCTCCTAAACCCTGGTAAACCTTGGAACAAAATAAGGTATAGATATAGATATATATATAAAATGATGTGACATTAATATACTATACTGGGCCAGGAACAGTAAAGCAGGACCGGTGTGCCCCAAAAAGTCTCGGGCCATTTTTTAGTCCCAGTCCGCCCCTGGTCACAATGTTATAACAATGTCATTCCATGTGTTTTTGCTTTGTTACTGGTGGATATGTGTTCAAAAACAGACTTTAACCACACAGCGCCTGGCGCTCTATGCTATAGCGACCAGCTTTAGAGCGCCGATGCTGTGTGTGTTTAGTGTTTAGTTAAATATGGTGTAGAGCATCGAGTGCCGGATGCACTAAGCTGGCGCTACCTCTCACTCGCTGCAGCGCTATACTGTTGTTAGAGTGCCCGCCCAACACATCATATTCATCAATGCCGGCCAGGTTACTAGAGTGACTGAGGCGCTCTGTTACAGCACCCAATACCTGCTTACAGCGCCTATTCCTTGCACCCGGGGCACCCCAATCGGGGGAGCCCCACTGTGTGAAACCCCCAGGTCTCCGAAAACAAATAACCCCTTCCAGGTCCTACGACGCATGCGAGGCTACTCATCCAATCAGCGTGCTCGGACCTCTGAGCTCGCTGGCAGGCCGCATCCCCCACTACCCTCTAACAGGAAGCGTGCTCACGCCGGCCATTCACAAACTCGTACGTGGATTTCGGGCTCAAGTCGGTGTTCCGGTTTGGGAACCTGAACTCGCAAAGTTCAGTACAAACCCAAACTTTGTGTTTCGGGTTTGCCCATCTTTACCGGCAGCTGATCACAGGGACAGATTTTGCTGGAAGGACGAGAAGCAGGTAAGGAGAGTCGAGGCTGCTCCACTTTAATGCCAGGCCCATGCACATGAGCTCAAGAGAGTAGAAATTTCCTGGTTTTGGAACTGGGAAATGGAAAGGGCGGCCATTAGCCAAGAGGTTAATGCACCCTTGTGGTCAGAGGTCATAGCTATTGTCTATAACTACAGTAGTTAAAGATACTAGGAAGTCACAGGGGAGCACCGACAGGAGTTGAGTCACAGACCAGGAATTTAGGGGCAGTTACCATCTGGGAACAGGTGCACAGAATTCAAGCCGGAAACAGCTAGGAAAGGCCCAGACTGTAAAAGACTTTTTGTTTATTTGAAACACTTCATCAGGATGGGGGCCTAGAAATTATTATTATATGTAAAGTGATGCGGAAAAATAAGAAACACGTCTGCTAAAATGACTTTGCAAGAACCATTGAGGCCTCAGGGGTTCCTGCAAAGTAACAGGTGACAAAACAACCTGTTTTTTTACCTGTTACTGGTAACTTTATCGCCCCATCTCTTCAGTATAGCTCCAGGAAGTACACGCCCTATTGTGAGATCATATTGTCACAGATAGGACATTATCAACAAGAAATCAGACTAGGAGCAGATGTACTGATAACAAATCAGGAACCCACCACATAAGGGATTATGAAGAAGGCCTAAGGTCAAGCACAAGGATCAGAAGGCCTTACATCCAGCACATGGACTTACAGACAAGCATAGAAAGAACGTTAGAGGGGGAAAACTAACACCAGGAGTTTAGCCTCTGGGCTGTGGGTTCATGAGCCCCTATAATAAATTAATGATATAGTTGAAGCACACTGTATATAATGAATAATAAGTATATTATATAATTAGAGTTCAGCTAGCAGGGGTTCCGTTGTTCCCAAATGCGCCCACTCATTGCACATTAAATACAGCATAGATCTAAGTAACAGTAGGAAGAATGAACACCCATTACAACAACTATATTCCCCAAAGTGATTTAATGCAAAGGAAGCACTCAAGGTTTTGGCAAGACAGCCTTTATCAAGAGGACGGCTCCTCTTGATAAAGGCTGTCTTGCCGAAACGTTGAGTGCTTTCTGTTGTTATCCACCTGTGTTCCAGCCTCTAAGCCTTGTAGATTTACTTGCTTATTGAACTGCTTGTTTCTTCTGCCACTTGCATTTATTACATGGTGGTGGACTTGGTATTGTGCCCATAGAACAAATCCTGGGACTTTGATGCTCTGTCCTTGTTATATACATGTAAGGAACTTACCTCTGCCAGGGGGCCCGCAGCGAGCATCTGCTGGGCGACGCAGCACTCCTGCTGCTGGGAGTGCAGCGCATCACTCTGGTAGCCTCCCTCGCCCCTGTCTAGCTGTGCAGGCGCGCGTCCCGCAGTCTGTAAATTTTGCCACTAGGAGGCGCTGTGCTGCGAGTGGCAGGCAGAGCAGAGTCCTCCACACCTGATGGGAATCAGGGGCTTATCAGCCTTGCTGCCAAGACTGACCAGTCCCTGGATAGTTTTTCCAATCACTCACAGTGTTGTAAGTTGCACCAATTATTATTATTATTATTATTGTTTATTTATATAGCGCCATCAACTTCCGTAGCGCTTTACAAGTAAGAATACAGACAAGGTAAAACAGATAGCACAGACAACAATACAAAATTAGATGCCACAGGTTAAAACCAAGTGTTGTGAGCACAGGAGACAATAGGGAGGAGTGCCCTGCCCTTGCGAGCTTACAGACTAAAGGATGGGGGTGGAGACAAAGGGGGTGGGGTCACAAGTGGTAGAGCTTGAGTATGGCTGCACGTGCCATTGAAGGTTATAGTGGTTGCTTAAGCCAGGTCATATGCTTGTCTGAAGAAGTGGGTTTTGAGGGCGCTTTTAAAGGCTTGGAGTGACGGAGAGTGGCGGATCGAGCGGGGGAGTGCATTCCAGAGAAGTGGGGAGGCACGGGAGAAGTCTTGAAGGCGGGAGTGCGAGGAAGTAACCAAGGAAGAGGACAGGAGAATGTCAGAGGCGGAGCGGAGGTTGCGTTTTGGTTGGTAATGCTGGATCAAAGATGAAATGTAGGAAGGGGCCTGGTTAGAGAGAGCTTTGTAGGTTAGCACTAGAAGTTTGAACTGAACTCTATGGGAGACAGGTAACCAGTGGAGGGATTGACAGAGGGGAGTAGCACTGGAGAAGCGAGAGGAGAGATGGATGAGGCGAGCAGCAGAGTTTAGGATAGATTGTAGGGGAGCCAGTCTGTTTGTTGGCAAACCACAGAGGAGGGTGTTGCAGTAGTCCAGTCGGGATATGACCAGGGCATGCACTAGCATTTTAGTGGTGACAGGTGAGAGGAAGGAACGGATGCGAGATATATTTTTGAGTTGGAGGCGACAGGAGGTGGCTAGGGAGTGAATCTGAGGTCTGAAGGAAAGAGAGGAGTCCAGAATGACACCCAGGCATCGAGCTTGAGGAGTTGCAGTTATTGTAAGATTATTTACAGAGATTGTGGTGTTAGAGATGGGAGGGGAGTGAGATGGTGGGAAAATGACCAGTTCAGTTTTGTCCATGTTCAGTTTAAGAGAGCGAGATGTCATGAAGGAAGAGATGGCTGTTAGACAGTCAGGAAGGCGAGAGAGGATAGAAGAGAGATTTGGACCAGAGTGGTAGATCTGAGTGTCGTCTGCATAAAAGTGATATTGGAAGCCTAGCGAGGTTATTAGTTGTCCTAGACCAGAAGTGTATATTGAAAAAAGTAGGGGTCCTAGGACTGATCCTTGTGGTACCCCTACAGACAGAGGCCGGGGAGAGGAAATGGTGTTTGAGTAAGATACACTAAATGTGCGGTTAGAGAGATAGGAGGAGAGCCAAGAGAGTGCGAGACCTTGGATTCCAAGAGAAGAAAGAATATTGAGGAGCAGAGCCTTGCTGCCAAGACTGACCAGTCCCTGGATAGTTTTTCCAATCACTCACAGTGTTGTAAGTTGCACCAATCAGCACATACACTCCCCCCCCCCCCCACCCAGAGTGGCCATTGGTCGATTCCCCAATAAATATGGAGTCAGCCCAGCACTCAGTGCACATGATAGTCGCTTGTGATTAGGGTGTGATTCTGTTAGTTATTATCTATTTCCGACCCGGCTTGATCGACCATCCCTGTCCACTGCTTGTACCGACATTTGCTTTGTCTGACCACGAACCTGCCTGCCCCTCTGGATACCCCGCGATCTCTGACCTCCCGGCTTGACCCTTTGGCTACCTCTGACTACACACCTGTCTCATCCCTGTACTCTGACGCACCCTCTGGACTGACTACCTGTGAAAGACCATGGTTTCGGGATACCCTCATGGTTCATCGGCCTTCACCGTAAGTAGCCATCGTTTGCGCCTATTAAGACCTGGGGGCAACCGTATCCGGTGAGGCGTACCTTGCATCCCAGCAAACGGGGGCTTGACTCTAGGCAGAAGCGGCGGTAGAGATTGGGGGTTGCCTGCTTACAGAAGGCTGGTGTCCTGCTGGGCATCACAATACATATATCTATATGTGTCTATGGGCACCATCATATGAATGCTGGAACCAGTCAAATTGCACCACCTAGCGGTCATTTATTCTAAGTATGTCACACACCCCGCTTCAAATAATAATTATGCTTGGGTTATACCGACCTGAAGAGGGCGATGTTGTAGAGAAGTCTTGAAAAAAAAGAGCCCCTCCCGGTCCATAAATACCTGGGACCTCCCACTCATATCCCAGTGTTCTTCTCTGCAAGATGGCGACAAGTCAGAAGAATGAAGTCTCCTGCTTGCAGGTAGCCGGGGTAACACCCAGCCCCCCTCTTGGTTCTATTTCTGCCCGGCTGTTTTGTTATTGCCCCTTAGAGAATCCTCCCAGCCTAGGCTGCTAGGCCGGGCGATGGTAGATGGCACCTTGTGGTGCCTAGGAGCCTAGCTCCACCGCAGGCCTCATATTAGGGGGCAAAGCGGATATCCGGTCTGGTGATCCCGGATTTGGGATGCCCCGTCCCTGTTCCCACCCTCTGGGTGATGTCTCTCTCTCTCCCCCGCCAGGTCCCATTCTCCCTGCGCTGGAGGGGGGGGGGGGGGCCTTCTTTCTACTTGTGTGAGTGTCTTGTGCATTTTACTTGTGATCTGTGTGTGTGTGTGCATGTTTTTTACTGTGGTCCCGCTCGGGACCTGTGGCGCTACATGCTGGCTTGGGGAGCTTCCCCGCCGCAGGCTCTCGGCGCGGCGCGCCGTGCCTGGCTAGTGTGGCTCTGTTTGCGGGAAGGGGGCGGGGCCGGGACGCTTCACGCGTCTCGGGCCGGCCCGCCCCCCTTCTCCGTCCTCCGGTGCTGCTGTTCGCTGCTGCTGTTGCGGCTGCTGCTGTCTCCTGTTCTCCGCCATTGGTGGGTCTGTTCCTTTCTATTTGCATATGGCTCAGGTACGGGTCCCTTCCTGTTCCCTGGGCAATTGTCTTGCGCTTATTGTGCTTATGTATGCAGTGTGGAAAACATGACCTCTGGAGTGACTGTTGTCCTTTCTGTTACAGATCCCGGGTCACATGTTAAAGGGGTCTCCCGGTCTTAGTTACCTGGCAGTCTGGTTTTCCCTAAAAATTTTACCTACAAATTCTCCCACGCGGGACATTAAAAGGGGCATCCCGGGTTGCTTATTGCTTAAATCCCTGGGTACTTGCGAATACTACAATTTCACCATATGGAGGCAATGTGTGGGTTGTGGGGCTCCTCTTCCAGGGGATGATGTCATTCTCTGTATTCCATGTGCACAGCGGAACATTACGCGGCAGTCCGGTACGCCGGCCTCCGGCTCCTTGCCGCCCGTGTCATCACCTACCCCTCCCCGCCTGTTCCGGACCCCATGTGACGTTGTCATGGGGGGGGATTCGCAATCTGAGGTGTGCGCCAGGTTGGCCAACCTTGAGAGACTGTTTTCCAATGTGGTTGCCCAGAAGGCTCCGGCTAAGCGGAAACATCTGTCCCCGGCTGCGCCGGCCTGTGATGTTGATGAATTTGAGTCATTAGACTGGTCCAATTGCCCCCCGCTTGAGGAGGGGGAGCTCTTTGATGTTTTGGCTATCGCCCCTCCTGAGGTGGTTCCTCCGCCAAAAGGTGAGTTATTTGAGGTGGCTAAGCCACGCTTGGAGTTTCCCCATCAAAGACATTTTGATGATTTCAGTCTTAAGGAATGGGAGAAGCCTACTCGTCTTCCGGGTGTTCCGCCGAGTTGGGATAAGAAATATCCTTTCCCGGCGGACCTGGTTAAGCGATGGTCTTCTCCGCCTGAGGTTGATGCCCCGGTTTTGGGGCTGTCTAACACGGCTGTTTTGCACTCGCCTGACTGTACTACCATCAAGGATGGTGAGGATCGACGCATTGACCTGCTGGCTTGCCACGGCTTTGCTGGTGTTGGGTCGGCCTTGAGGCCGGTCTGTGCTTCAGCACTGTTGCTGTTGGCTTCCAGGTCCATTTTCAGGGAACTGTTGGCTTCTTCCGGCCTTGATCCGGCTTGTGAGGAGTTTATTGCTCTCAAACGTTGTGAGTTGTTTTTGTCCTTTGTGTTTGCCGCTCAGGATGATGCCATGGTGATGTGTGGTAGGACCACGGCCTTGTTGGTGGCTATCCGGCGGTCGGTTTTGGTTGCGTCAATGGACTGCTGATTTTAATTCCAAAAAGTCTCTTACGGCTCCCCCTTTTGTGGGTCTGCGCCTGTTTGGTGAGAAGTTGGATTCTGTTGCCAAGGGAGGTAAGTTACCTCAGCGCAAGAAACAGCGCCGTTCCTTTCGGGGGGCAGCTTCCTTTAACCCGTCTTTTCGGGGAGCCAGAGCTGGCAGGGGTTCGGCTTTCTCCGCCTCCAGAGGTGCCGCTTGGAACAGGGGCAGAGGTCGTGTCCGTCCTGGTCTCTCCTGGGGCTCCAAGCCCGCTCAGCAATGAGGGGACGCCCTCACCCTTGCGGGTGGGGGGACGGTTGCGACACTTCTCCCAGGTCTGGAACCAGGCGGTCTCGGACAGGTGGATCCGGGAGGTGGTGTCGTCCGGTTACAAGCTGGAGTTCGAGTCCTGACCTCCTCCCAGGTTTTTCAGGTCTTGTGTGCCTTCGGATCCTTTGGCCACGCAGGGGCTCCTGGCGGCTGTAAGGAATCTTCTGGACATGGTAGTCATTTGCCCAGTGTCTCCCTTGGACGTGGGCCTAAGGTATTATTCCAATCTCTTCACAGTGCCCAAAAAAAGACGGATCAGTTCGTCCCATCTTGGATCTGAAGTTCCTCAACAGGTTTATCCGTCCCCGGAAACTCTGCGCTCTTCCATCAATTCTCTTCGGCAGGGGGACTTCATGACGTCCATAGACATCCAGGACGCTTACCTTCATGTTCCTATCTTTCCGTCCCACCAGAGATTTCTCAGGTTCGTGGTGGAAGATCGGCATTTTCAATTTGTGGCTCTTCCGTTCGGCCTTACCTCGGCTCCAAGGATGTTCACCAAGGTGCTGGCAGGGGTGATGGCCCTTCTCTGAGCCCAGGGAATTCGCATCGTACCTTATCTGGACGACCTTCTCATCATGGTTTCCTCTTTCAGTCAATCGGAGGCTGACACCAGGACGGTGGTTTAAACTCTGGAGAGTTTCGGCTGGGTGATCAACTATCCCAAGTCCTCCCTATCTCCTTCCAGGGTGGTGTCCTTCCTGGGAATGTCTCTGGATTCTTCCCAACACAGAGTGTTTCTTCCTCACTCCAAGGTTCTCTTGATTCAGGAATTGACTCAGCTTCTTCTGTCCAACCCTCGCCCGTCTATCCGGCAGGGGATGAGACTGGTGGGATTGATGGTGGCTGTAGCGATAACCCTTATCGCCGGAGGGCTTCACCGCCCGAGACGTCCTTTTCCCAATGGTGAGAGGTGCTGCAGGAATCCCAGAGTCATCAGTGAGGAACCAGGAACAGCCCTTACAAGGGCTAGTGAATTGTAATATAGCGTTTCCCCCAATAAGAGACAGAACTCAGTATTGAGGGTGAAGATGAACTTAACTTTATTAATGCCACACTGTGCCTTATATGCAAGGCTCCATGCAAGGGGACCTCCCCCGTGGACCTGATGGAGGACTGCATGACAAATACACGGACCAATAGCAGCAGGGCACACAATCCCTCAACTCTGCCGGTAACACAATCAGTAGAGCAATAGCAGTCTGTAACACAATCAGTAGAACAATAGCAGTCTGTAGCACAATCAGTATAACAATAGCAGTTTGTAATACAATCAACAATACACAATGGCAGTCTGTAATACAATCCAAAATACAATGACATTGCCTGTAACAGTATCAAAATACAATGACATTAGGGTTGATTCAGAGAAACACCAAAAACTTTAGTATTTTTTCCGATCTGTGTTTTTTGGTGTAAATTTTCCGATTTCGTATGAACATTCGAGCAATTCTATAATGCATTTCAAACCGTGTGTAAGTTTTCCGTCCGTTCGTATGGCAGTTAGTGAATCAGTTGAATGTCAGTTTCCATCCTGACTTTTCCGTTTCATTTCTCAGGTTTCAAAGTCGGTTTAAGATTTTGCCCTTTTTCCTTTTTTGTCCGGACGAAAATCCTTATGATCTTGCGCCTGCACACTACAAACTTAACTCATTAAAGTGCTGCCTACATATTTGGCTCACTCACTTCTTCTACAATGCTTAGCTAAATCACTTTGCACTTTCTTACATCTTCCATGTCTCACCCCTAAAACTGACCCAAACCATTGTGCGCTCAGGCGAATCTTCATTTCTGCTTTTTCTTTATTTCATTCGTTTTGTAGTAACCAAGCATTAATGAATGTATTTCTAAAAGTAAATCATACATTTTTTTTTATTTTTTTATTTTGAACTGGCATTTTTTACTTGCGTTTTTTAATTAAATTTTTTGGTTTCAAATGGTACAACTTTAAATTTTTTGTGCTGTTACCCACACCCTGTACATACAGATTGCTCTCCAAATTTTAAAAACACCCAGCATCTTCTGCATGTTATGAGCCTTGAAACAGCCAAGATGGCGGGTCAGGTAATATAAGGCAGCCTGCAAACAGAAAGGGCCTTGTTACTGTGTTGCTCTGCATTCTGGGATTCCTGACCTTTCAAGGCCCCCAGCTCTGCTGTCTCTGAGCAAAACACAGCTGTAACCCGCACCCTGCACTTTATCCCACTCTCCTCTCCTCAGTAAGTGTGATGCGTCTGACCAAAGATAAGATAAAATAATTACACAAAGCAAAGGTTACCAACTACAACAATAAATCCGAAAACAAATTAAGATTCAAGTACAACAACAATCCAAAAAAAAAAAAAAATAACAAAGGACATAAGTTTAAAAAAAAAATCGCAATTATATGGATGTGTGGCAAAATAAAGGTTTACATGCAAAGGACTAATTAAGGTCCACATTAAAATGCTTTTATAAGGCATACATGAAATGTATTGATCCGGGTATGCATTGCTATACAATTTATGGCCTCGGCCATGCTGATACATGCAGTTCATTGGAGCTGAAGGCGCGCAGACTCCTCCACATAGCCACAAAACATGTTCTACAATAGCAAATCCGAGTCCTCAAAGGTGTCGGAAGTGGATTTTCAATTAAACAGATTTTTAGGGTGGGAATCAGCTCTCTGAATCACATGGAAACACATCCAATTAACGGAAGTTTTAGGAACGAACGGAAAAATTACAATTTGGTTGGGAACATTTCCGATTTGGTTGTAAAACTTCCGATTTTGTTAGTAAAACTTCCGATGATTGTAAGAGCATATACGAATTCGTTTGAACGTTCGCGCGAGTCAGAAATGGCCAAAAAAAAAGGAAAAAATGACTAACACCCACCCAAACTTACGATTCCCGATCCGAAATCAATTAACTTTTGCATTTAGAATCGACCCTATTGTCTGGAACCTAATTAAGAAAAGGCCAGTGAATGACCCGGTGGGCAATTGAATAGTGATGACATCCAAAAGGCAGAGCGTCTGTCACAGTGGCCTCCTTCGAGGCAGTTCCCTTTGCTCAGTTTCACACAAGGACGCTTCAGATTCATCTGTTGGCGGCTTGGGACCGGTGTCCAAGGTCGTTGGATCTGTCTTTCCGGATGTCCTGGGTTCGGCAGTCTCTTCAGTGGTGGATGGTTCCAGCCAAGCTCTTGAGGGGCAGGTCCTTTCTGACGCCTCTTTGGGAAACTGTCACCACGGATGCCAGTCTGTCGGGTTGGGGAGGTTTTTGTAAGGATCTGCAGTTCCGGGGGCTGTGGGGGCTTCAGGAGGCCCACTTGCCTATCAATGTTCTGGAGCTGAGAGCCATCAGGTTGGTTCTTTCTCACTTGACTCTGCATTTACAGGGGTTGCTGGTTCAAGTTCGGTCGGACAATCGGAAGGCTGTTGCTTACATCAATCTTGAGGGAGGGACTCGCATTTGGGGTGCCCTCAGAGAGGTGTCTCTGATCCTGGCCTGGGCGGAGAACCATGTCCCATGTCTCTCGGCAGTGTTCATTCCGGGAGTGGAAAACACGGAGGCGGACTCCCTGAGCAGGTGCTCTTCCCGCTGGGGGTAATGGTCTCTCAATCCCAAGGTTTTTCGGTCTCTTTGTCTCCGGTGGGGGACACCGGAGGTGGACCTGATTACCTCTCGTCACAATTACAAACTTCCGGCATTCGTGTCTCCTTTATCTGTTTCCTCCGTTTCCCATGCTGGGCAGGGTGCTACGAAACCTGGCCCTAGAAGGGGTTCCCGCCATTCTTGTGGCTCCAAGGTGGCCAAGGCGGGTGTGGTTCGCAGACATCGTCCGGCTGGCAGTGGATCAGTTTGTTCTGCCTCTTCAGCCAGACCTGCTCACTCAGGGTCAACTACGTTACCCCAATTTACCAACGCTGGCTTTGACGGCTTGGCTGCTGAAGCCTCCATTTTAAAGGAGGAGGGCCTGTCTGATTCTGTCATTCAGACTCTTGTTAGTGCTAGGAAGAGATCTTCTTCTACTATCTACTATAGGTCTTGGAGGTCTTATATTGATTGGTGTGAGGCTAGGGCCTTGCCCTGCAGGGTCTCCTCCATTTCTTGGATTTTGGATTTTCTGCAATCTGGGCTGGACTCGGGTCTCCAGCTGAGCACATTGATAGGGCAGGTGTCTGCTCTGTCTGTCTTCTTTCAAAGATCTTTTGCGCTTCATCCTTTGGTCGGGACTTTCTTCCAGGGGGTTACGCATGTGCGGCCTCCTAGGAAGCCTATGCTCCCTGTTTGGAATTTGAATCTGGTTCTGTCGGCTCTTCAGGGTCCTCCCTTTGAGCCCTTGCTGGATATTGCTCTTTCTACGTTGACTCAGAAGGTTGCCTTTTTGGTTGCCATCACCTCTGTTCGACATGTCTCGGAGTTGGCGGCCTTGTCGATTCAGGCTCCTTACGTTGAGTGGCATCTGGACAAGGTGGTTTTTCGCTTCAAACCAGACTTTCTTCCTAAGGTGGTTTCTGCTTTTCAACCACATTGTTCTTCCTTCCTTGTGTCCTAAGCCTAGGAATGACAAGGAGAGGGTTTTGCATTGTTTGGATGTGGTACGCTGTGTTAAGTGCTATTGCGTGCTACTTCTTCTTTTCGGAAGACTGATGCTCTTTTTTGTGGTGCCCTGTGGGCCTAGGAAGGGTTTGGCTCCGGCCAAGTCTTCCATTAGTAAATGGATTCGCCAGGCCATTGTTGGGGCCTACTCTGCCTAGGGGAAGGTTCCCCCTTTTCGTATTACTGCTCATTCTACTCGTGCTGTTGGAGCGTCTTGGGCTTTTCAGCACCAGGCTTCTGTTGAACAAGTTTGTAAGGCTGCTACTTGGTCTTCTGTTCACACCTTTTCCAAGTTTTATAAGGTTGATGTGCGGGCCTCAGTGGAGGCTGTTTTTGGCTGCAAAGTTCTGCAGGCTGCAGTGGTTTGAGTTATGCTTTGTTGCCTTGTTGGATACCCGCCCTTTGTGGACACTGCTTTTGGATGTCCCAAGCGTAATTATTATTTGAAACGGGGTGTGTGACATACTTAGAATAATACCATTTTGTGAATACTCACCTGTAAATGGGTATTATAAGTATGTCACACACCCCGCTTCACCCGCCCTTTTGATATCCTGGATCCTTTGTATGGTGAAGCTTTGTTTCCAATGTGAGGGTTACTTTTGGATTGTTCCTGGTTCCTTTGTCTTTACTGCTGTTTGAAAACTGTGATATGAGTGGGAGGTCCCAGGTATTTATGGACCGGGAGGGGCTCTTTTTTTTCAAGACTTCTCTGCAACATCGCCCTCTTCAGGTCGGTATAACCCAAGTGTAATTATTAATTGAAGCGGGGTGTGTGACATACTTATAATACCCATTTTACAGGTGAGTATTCACAAAATGGTATTTTTGTAATTAATTTACTGTTCACCTTGCTTGTCTTTCTATGTTATTTAAAGTGGACCAACACCCAGGGGTGATCGCCCCGGGAATCTATAAGAGTCCAGATCTCGGATGCCCCACGGTGAGGGACCCCCCCCCCCTTCCAAAAGCCCCAAAAAACCTTACCTTATCGGCGACGCATCAGCCACCACCGCCGCCGCCTCCCGCGCGCCCCTCTAGCAGTGCCATTCACAAACGGCCGGCGCGGGCGCGCGCCCTGTAAGAGGGACGCACGGGAGGCGGCGGCGGTTTATCCGTCGCTTGTCCGTCGCCCAAAAGGTACGTTTTTGGGGGGGTTTCACAGAGCGGGGCATCCTGATCTCGGATGCCCCGCTGAAGTGGACCAACACCCAGGATAGTGAAAATCCTGGGTGTTGGTCCACTTTAATGTGATTCATAGCATTAAATCACTTTGTGGAATGCATAGTTGTTATAATGGGTGTTCATTCATGAGCCCCTATGACTGGTGCACTCTGGGGAAAAAAGAAAGGGTTTTTATAGCCCTAGCAGTGCCAAGGACAAGCTCAATTTCGATAACAGCCAGACGTTGCATTCTTTAATCCAATTTAAGCCAGCAAAAATGAAAAGCTTGCATGCGGCCCAAATATTTGTGCTGCCTATCGCAAGCTTCACAATGTGTGTGTGTGTGTGTTACTTGATGGACTGATAAACTGACGGACTTTGTGGATGGCTGAATCAAAAAAGTAGGAAGGAACAGAGAAAAAGAAGAGAAAAACTAAAGTAGTCTGAAAAAAAAAAGCGAGGCAAAGAAATATGAAAACAAGAAAAAAGAAAAGATCAAGAAAAAGTTGACAACAAGAGGGAGATAACAAGAGGAAGGACAGAATGTGGAAAATAAAGTAGAGGTGTAATAAATGTGGAAAAAGAAATGTAGACACAGAGAAGGTGAAAGAAGAGGGAGGATAGAAGGTAACAATAGAAATATGGAAGGAATGTGCAAAAGAAAGATGAGGAGAATGTGAAAAAAGATGAAAAAGTGAATGTGGAATAGAGAGAGAAAGAGATGGAGGGAATGTGGAAGAAGAGGATGCAGATAAGGTGGAGGGGGAGATGGAAGGAAGCATGTGGAAAAGAAAGATTGAAAGAGTGTATAAAATTGGTGAATGCAGAAAAGAGAAAAAAATATAAGGAAAAAGAATGGAAGACTTAACAAAATAGAAACAAGTGGGGGATGAAAGTAAGGTGACCAGAGAAAGGACAAAATGTGGAAAACACAAAAAAGGTGTAAGAAATATGAAAGGAATGAGGAAAAGTGAGATTAAAGCGGACCTTTACCCTGAATAATAGCATATCTTATATGTTTCCCACACCCTGTACATACAGATTGTCTGCGTTAAAACTCATCCTACATGTTATGAACCTTTAAACATCCAAGATGGCGGCTCATGGAGCATCAGGCAGCCTGCAAACAGGAAGTGTCTTCTGACTGTGTCGCTCTGCATTCAGGGATTGTTGTCCTTTTCTTGGCATCAGCTTTGCTCTTTCTGTGTGAAGCACAGCCATAACCCCACCCCCCTGCAATTTATCCCGCTCTCCTCTCCTCAATTTGTGTGATGCTTCTGAGGCAAGATGACGGCGCCTGTATCCTAGAGTCCTGAACACAGTTGAAGCCCAGTGGTTGATAAAATAAAAAGTAAGTGACTAAAAACATAAAAAATAATAGTTTTAGATGCTGGGGAATAGTTTTTTTTTTTTAAAGTGGACCAACACCCAGGGGGGATCGGCCCGGGAATCTATAAGATTCCGAAATCGGGATGCCCCGCGGGGTGAAACCCCCCCAGGAAGCCCAGAAACCTTACCTTAACCCCGCTCCAACGGCGCATGCGCGGGCCGCGTCTCGCGCTTCCCTCTAGCAGGGCGCGCTCCCTGTTTGTGAATGGCCGGCGCGCTCCCTGTTAGAGGGAAGCGCGAGACGCGGCCTCCAGCGCTCAGAGCCGCTGTGGTTGGACGCCACTTGTACGTGCATACCACAGCGGCACTGAGCGCTCTGATTGGACGAGCGCCCGCTTAGGAGCGGGGTGAGGTGAGTGTTTCCGGCCGTTCTGGAGGGTTTCACACAACGGGGCACCCCCGATCGGGGTGCCCCACCGAAGTGGACCGAAACCCAGGATAGTGAAAATCCTGGGTGTTGGTCCACTTTAAGGTTTGGGCTTTTCAATAAATTATGCTGAAGGTCCAGTTGAAGTAAGGTGACATAATCCAGTACATATGTCTTTATGATTATTGGCTCATTTAGGCTGGGGCATATTTTGTATGGCCTTTGTGCAGCATCACTGAATATGCTGGTGCTATATAAATAAACAAAACTAATTATTTTAGATGTCTGTGTATTATTATATAGTGACAGACAGTCAGAGTTGCTTGATGATGAGTGTCAGCAGGGCCCCCCAGGGCACTGGTACAGGGCAAATGTTCACCCGAGGAAAGGGTCTTTGGTTATGGTTGCCTCCCTGACCAAAAGCTGTTACAACATGAAACACAAAGGAATATAGTATCTTTGACCCCCCACCACCAATCTTCTATCTGCATCCTCACCCAGCGGAAGCGGCACGGGCGGCCGCGTGCGCAGTTTCCCCTCTGCTTTTCCCCCCTCTGATATCTGTGATCGTTTGTGTTGCCTGGCCTACAGTTTGAACATCCTTTTATGTTTGCTAAAATTTGCTTTGATTTATGCACTTTACACTTTATTTGGGTCCATGACTAGTTGTACCACAGAGGTAATCACATGTATGATATTTGTCTTTATAACTTTTGTATCTTCTGGTATTATTCATTTATGTATTTCTTCTGAATATAGCACCTTGTCATATTCACAATTGTAATTATTGCATTGTCACTTTATTATTCACACGAGATAGGTTGTTCTTGGAATAATTATAATAGTTTTTTTGTGCCGGCACAAAAGATATTAACTGTGACTCCAGTGAGTTCTGATCCTGTGTACATGTGGAGTTTCCCAGATATTATTGTCTGCCAGTAGTCTGGCAGCACTGGATGCATTAGGGGTCTTTGCAGTGTCTTTTTAAATTGTTGGTGAACTTGTGTATGTGTCATTTTTTGTACAATAAACTTGTGTATATATTGATTATATTGGTGCTGCATTTACATTTATGGGTGCTCCTATAGATGGGGTGGAGGCGGACCAGTGGTCCACTGCCCCCCTTGTGTTTGGTCTATCTGCAAAGAAGATTGGCGTGCTTCGGAGGCGTGTATTCACAGAGAACCTTTTCTTTTTATGCCGTTTGCTGTGTTTTATACTACTAGGAACGAGGAAATAGAAATTCTCTGACCTCGCACCATCTGACCTCTTGTGAAAATAAGTTTTATCAGCTGCATAGCGGGTAGCACGGTGCTTTACCAACATATCTTCCTGAACAAGATCTGGCTGTCATCCAAAGCCCACGCAGATTACAGCACCCTATTCTGATTCGCTCACATTGTCTATGCATTTTTAAATGAATTCACACATAACAGAAAAAAATTGGTCAAATACTGATTAACACTGTTTTAGCCAGATTTTCTGCCTGATCGTTTAGGAAGATGTCTGAGAATTTGCAATGAACAATGTACAGTACAATAGTAGTAGCAAGCCACCATTAGAAAAGACCTAGGTTGGATTTAATATCATGGATTTAATATCGTGGGCTAGAGATATGAAGTCCAATTAAAGATCAAATATTTACATTCAAGCATTCACAAGGAATAAAAGGATTACCAATCTTTTCTTGTCAGTATGCACAACAAGGCAGCAGTACTAAACTGGTGGACCAGGGTCCGAATGTGGACCTTGGTGCCATATTTCTGGACCCCTGCCCTGACAGCTCTACACTCAGTTACTTCTGCGTTGCCATGCTCAGCGCTGCCCCTTTACTTTATCAGCGATGTAGTGCTTAGTCTCCCTGCCAGTGTCATGACTCTGCTGCCTGTCACCTAGCATTGCAATATAAAGTACTGCACTTTCTCTTTGCCCCATCCAATCCTGTCCCAGTTCAGCCCCATCCATCACTGTCCTGCCATCTCTGCCCCATCCATTCTTTCCCCCCCCTAGCTTTGCCCCATCCATTCCTGTCCCCCCAGCTTTGCCCAATCAATCCCATCCCCATTCATTCCTGTCCCTTGAGCTCAGCCCTATCCATTCCTGCCTCCCCCAGCATTGCCCCATCAATCCCATTCCCATCCATTCCTGTCCCCCAAGCTCAACTCCATCTATTCCTGCCCCCCCCCCCCAGCTTTACCCCATCCATTCCTACCCACCCAGATTTGCCCCATCAATCCCATTCCCATCCATTCCTGTCCTCCAATCTCAACTCCATCTATTCCTGCCCCCCCCCCCCAGCTTTACTCCATCCATTCCTACCCACCCAGATTTGCCCCATCAATCCCATCCACATCCATTCCTGCCCCCCCCCCCCCCCAGCTCTGCCCTTCCATCCCAACCTTTTTTAGTTTTGCCTGTGGAATATATCCCCCCCCCAGTGCACTAACTATACATCCCCCGTGACAGCCTCCTGCCCGGACCTTCATCTCTCACCAGAGGCCTGTATATGAACCTTTACAAGAAGTGGTTGAGTACCCTTGTTCTACGGTATATTGATTTAAATAATATGAAAATATTACGGAATTTAGGGGCTAAATGAAGGGTAAAAATCTCACCTGACACGCCAACATTTTGTGGCAAAATATGGGAAAAAACCTCTCTCCCGCAAACATTTTGCGTCTTTAATAAGCAGCATTGTCAAAATATTTTTGGGATTAAATGGCTGCTAAATAGTGTGATCTGTTTTGTTTTTTCGTTTTCACATGATATCAACATTATATTGAGGCATTTAAAACCCACCCCTCTGCCAATGATATTGGCAATGTGTTGGAAGGGCAGGTCACAATGTCCTCCATCACCACTTGCCATATCTGGCCACTTGAGATTCGGGGCAAAATTATCTGCCCCCTATACAATCATTGGGCTATTATCTGTTTGTCATGTTGTAAGTGCGGTCCAGGCCCCACATGGCCTCCTGAACCATCCAGTACCAGTGAGAGGCTGGAATGAACACGCACACATTGTATGTAACGTTAGACCCACAGCTGTTAGCTATTCTGTAGGCAAGCGCCAATTGGCAGATGACACCTTGCCTGCCTTCTATCTACCTGCTTATACACATGTATTTTGGAGCAACGATATTGGCTTGATACAGGTTGCTTATCCACCTGAAACGCATCACCTGGGGAGCAGGATGGACGTTTTTTCTTTGGATTTTTCTAAGTACTTTTTCTTTTTTATACTTTTTTGTTATTTTTTCCTTTTGAATTCCTGTTATGGAAGAGGATGGGTTTTTGGATTTTTTAATACTTCTTTGGACTTTTGCAGTAACCCCTATTACGAAGCTCCCCATGGATTCAAACAGGCGAGCAATCAGTCAACCTTTTTTCTTGGGAAAATAGTGAATACATATGGTTTGTAGTCCTTGGTAGTTGCCCAAGTTTTCGTACTCTATCATCATGGGACAGTCATGGCTCAGTAAGGGTTACTTAAATCCCAAATAAGATACCATGATCTGGCATTTTTACTATCCCCACATATATTTGTTGCTTCAGTATCCTTAATCAAAAAGTATAGGATATGTGTCAGGGACCACTGGACACCCTTCTCTCGTGAGCCAACAATCCCCAATCTCCACCGCCTCTTGTGCCTATAGACAAGCCCCCGCTTGCTGGAGACACGGGTTATGCCTCTCCAGACTCGGTTGCCCCCAGGACTTACTGGCGCAAAGATTGCTGGCTTACGATAAAGACGGATGAACTACGGGGTATCCCAAAACAGGAGTTCATGCACAAAAGTCCGTAAACGTCAAAACCAAGGGTCAAGGCAAAGAGTAGTCGGGACTGGCAAGGGTCAAGGCCGGGTGATCACAGAAGCACGGTATCCAAGGGGTTAAGCAGAAAACGAAGTCAGACAGGCAGAAGGTCGGTTCAGGCAGCGAGCAGGAGTAGTCAAGGATGAAGCCGGATCAAAAACACTAAGACGAGAGTCAGAAGCACACCCAAGCTAGTAAATGGCTATAACGAGCACTGGTGGTCCAGGCAGGAAAATATTTAAATGGTGACTGACCAATGGGAAGGGGAATGTGCTGATAGGAGAAACCCCAGGGACTGGACCGCCCTGGCCAGTCAGGCTGTCTAGTCCCTGACCTCCCCAGAGCAGAGGATACCTGGGCCAGGATTGGTTCCCTTAAATCTGCCCCCGGCGAATGCGGGGGGACATAAAAGGAACCTGCTAGCACGTGAGCACGTGCACGGCAGACGCTGGAGGGGCGGCGTCCGTGCCAGGCAGCCGGAGGTGCCGCGCCGCCAGTGAGCGCGCAGAAGGTGCGGCGGGACAGACTCCCATGTAAGTTCCTTACAATATGATTAGAATATCTGAAACAACACATTATTATAATGTATTGCATGCTATGTATGGGTGCGTCATTTCTATTTAAATAAGTAAACACCAGCAGTGGAATATCAATAAACCTTTGTTTGACATATTGCTCACAGTTCTGGGAATCATTGGGAAATTTCGGGCAGCCAATACAGGCACCAGATAAGACATTTTTTTTTTTTTAACTTTACCTTTTCCTGTTTTGGAATTTTTTTAAAGCGTATAAAAAGGAAAGTTTGCACCATAGTAAGACCAACCACAGCTCCTTCAAGAACGAACTTTCCACTGACTGGACAGGTGAGACATTTCATTATTTTTGTCATATACACAGTGCAACAGATAATAACAATTAGCATAGAAATTGAATACAAGATAAACAAACTACAGAGAATACAGAGATACAGATTATCTTACATGGTGCAAGTGATACCAGAAGAGCAGAAGAGCACTAGCAACTTTTTTTTACAGTCCCATCTCATTTTTAGGGCTCTACACTCTGTTTAGGAAATAAGAGCCTGCTTATCAAAGTGTCTGCACAGGTACTCACCAAGTCTCAATCCCCATACAAGTAAACAAGGGGTGGTAGAAGCATACCTAGTTAGATAAAAGGAATGGGGAGTTAGTGTTCAGCCTGTCCCAAAATCTCTGTTCCACTCTTCAGAGATATAACACATGTAGGACAAAAGAGAAGGAGAGGCGAACAACTATAGTAAGTATGCAAATAAAACATTGAAGTTGAATTAGGAGTTAGTGCACATGAATGCTGAAGTTTATACACAGTGGAAACTATAATACAAATAAAAGGATGGGTGAAATACCTCAACGTTTCGGTTGTTTTTATCCTTCTTCAGGGGGGGAATCGGTACCAGTCAGTGTCCCGTGTGGACTTAAATACCCTAATGAGTGAGCCAGTGTGCTGTAGATGGCGCCAACAGGGGCACGCACTGGCTCACTAATTAGGGTATTTAAGTCCACACGGGACACTGACTGGTACCGCTTCCCCCCTGAAGAAGGTTAAAAACAACCGAAACGTCGAGGGTTACTTCCTGGTGCTGCCTGTAAGATTTATCTTATCCTTACTCTTTTTGTTCTCAATCATGTACTATATGCACATTTAGCATTGTGACTAAGGAGTGTCTTCACACTCTCAACAAATGCTAGTGTTTACTCTGGTTATTCTTTGCTTGTTGGACTCTGTTTCAACAATGATTTACTGACATTCCTTTATATAGTGTGATGTCAACACTGTATGCTGTACTAGTGGTCAATTTGGGTATTTCACCCATCCTTTTATTTGTATTATAGTTTCCACTGTGTATAAACTTCAGCATTCATGTGCACTAACTCCTAATTAAACTTCAATGTTTTATTTGCATACTTACTAAAATTGTTCGCCTCTCCTCTTTTGTCCTTCAATCCCCATACAGCCAGAAACATCAGCCCTAGTGCTGATGAGAGCCTAAAGCTCGAAACACATGTCCACTAGTTGGATGTGATTGGCTGTGTAAATTTAAAGCTAATCCTTGGCTTTGCACCCTTAGCATTTCTAAGGGCCTTGGATGGCTCAGAGACATAAAGAGATTATTTGCATATTTCCGGCTGCTGAAAGAATTGATGGGTAATGCTATTTTTCCTTGTGTTGGGCGCTGTGCGAATACTTTCCATTTTAGGAAAGCGCCTCTTTTCCTGCACAGGAAGATAAAGCTGCCAGCTAGCTGGCCGAGGTAAAGTCTACTTCAGACACAGTGGGGTTTAGGTCAGCACACGGTGCACATCATAGTAAACAGCACACAACACTGCTTACATTAAACACAGTAATTTGTGGTTTTAAAGATCTATATAACATTGGTTGTGCTTATAAGATGTGATGTGCTCTACCTGTTTCATTACATCTGAGAATAAGGCTCCCGGGAGGCTCAAATTTGTTTAATAATGAGAAAATACAGTAATATCAAATATTTCAGGGTTTTTAAAGATGACAAAGCCTTAAAGCGGACCTTCACTCTAAATAAGAGCCTATCTTATATGTTTCTCACACCCTGTACATACAGATTGGCCGCATTAAAAATCATCCTACCTGCATCTACTGCATGTTATGAGCCTTTAAACATCCAAGATGGCGGCTTATGGAAGCCGCCATCTTATCAGGCAGCCTGCAAACAGGAAGTGCCTCCTGACTGTGCTGCTCTGCATTCTGGGACTGCTGACCGTTACCTGACCCCAGCTCTGCTCTGTCTGAGCAAAGCACAGCTATAACCCGCCCCCCTGTACCTTATCCCTCTCTCCTCTCCTCAGTAAGTGTGAACAGAGTTGCAGCCTAGTGGGGGAAAGAATAATAATGTAGTGACTAGAAATGTAAAATATATTAATTTTAGATGCTGGGGAACCGTTTTTTAAGAGTTTGGGCTTTTCATTAAATCATGCTGAAGGCCCGGTTTAACTATGCACTGTGGCCAAATTACAGCCATTCCAGTCATTTGTGTGTGTTAAATGATTTGAAATAAATGAATTTAGTATGGATGCGTCATGGTGCCACACATTGAGGGCTATGCTAATTATTTGGTGCAGCAAGTTTAACTTTGCTTTTGGATGTATATTGCAACAGTTTTGTTTTTACTTTACACATAGCCACAAATGTTTCCCCCTCCCAAAAAATCACCTGCCCATACAATGAGGTATTTTTAAAGGTGGGATACTTCATTTTTCCAATGAGGTAAGGAAATTTGTTTTAAAGTTTGGAAACAACAGAAGCCTATGGACTATACAGAAAGCTAATCTTTGTTATGTAACGACCCGGTCATGCCTCAACACCATGGGAGGGAGGCAGGGCCAGGGTTACTATTAGACTGGACATCCACTTTAAAGTGGACCAACACCCAGGGCGATCAGATCCCTCCCCGCGGGACATCCCGATTTGAAACCCCCCAGGAAGCCCACTGAAGCCTATCTTTTCCCCGTTCCAGCGTCGCATGCGCGTCCGCCGCCACCTCCCGCGCGTCCCTCTAGCAGGGCGCGCTCCCGCGCCGGCCATTTGTGGATGGCCGGTGCAGGCGCGCTCCCTGTAAGGGGGACGCGCAGGAGGCAGCGGCGGACGCGCTCTGCTTGTCCGCCGCTGCCTCTCGTTGTCCGTCCAAGGTGATTGGCTCCAGCGGTCACGTGGGAGCGGGGTGAGGTGAGTTTTCCGGGCGATCGGGGGGTTTCACACAGCGGGGCTGTGTGAAACCCACCGAAGTGGACCAAAACCCAGGATAGTCAAAATCCTGGGTGTTGGTCCACTTTAAAGTAATAGATAGACATCACAGTTGACTTTGTTGATCAGGTTATGCTGGTACAGGTGTGGCATGAACTAGAGCAGTGGTGTCCAACTCATTTTCACCGGAGGGGCCACATCAGAATTCTGGTCGCCTTCAAAAAAAACTTTGCATAAATAACTTCTGTATTATCGCTAATCTAATTCTTTAAATATTTTTCAGATATTTTGCAGAGAATACCCAGCAATACCTTTCTGTAATATTTTTGGGGAATTCAAAACACAAGGACAGGTAAGCTAATGAAATCTCATAAAAAAATATGAATGAAAATTCCTTTCATCCGACAAGAACTGCAGCTTTTACATTGAAAGATAACTTATGTTACGCAAAGGGTTACTGAGACAGAACGATCAAAATGACGCTTTAACAACATTTCCCCTGCAGCAGCTTTGTTCAGGCTTTTCTGATATAACTGTTTAAAGCGATTTTACACCCTAACTTTTTTTTGTGAAATTCTTTATTTATTTTCAAAATTATCACAAGACATTACAAAAGCGAAGGAGTAGGTACAAAAGTACAAAATTGCAGCTTAACAGAGCCAGTCAGCGTATATACAGTTGAATAACCAGCATGTACATAAGGCGGGGAGGCCAATTCAGTAATAGCGCCAGGTAGCGACAGATGAGCGACTGTAGCATTATTTTCACTGCGCCCGCTAGTATTCGCTGTGCTTGGCCGTTGTTCGCTTGTTGATAGCGACTCAGTCGATGTGCGCTAATGTTGAATACAGGGTTAGGAGTCGCTGTTTGACAGGTTCCGCGCTGTATGGGAGCGCATGACAGCGAATGGCCATAGCGAACAGCTCCCAGCATATTCATTAACAAATCAAGCTCAAAAAATTATCGCGCTGTGAAATGCATGTTTAAACCCCAGAGCGCTGGCGGCGATGGGTTAAAAGTAGTTTTTTAACCCCCAGACAACCATATTTAAAAAAAAAAAAAAACACGTTTTTAAAAACATTTTGTAATATGAATACATCAGACCTGTAATATCAATTATGCACAATTTTTTTTTTTTTTTAACCTTAAAAAAAATGTAACATTGCAGAAGTGGTCACACAATTTTTGACATTTAAAAAAAAAAAAAAATTAACAATTAATTATGAATAATTAAAGATTGTCCCATTGAAATGCATTGGAGATCGCCAGGTAGCGAGAGGTCATACCTGTCGCTGTTCAAGTTCGCTTGCTGGCGCTGTGTGGTGAGGCTGGAATAATCATGAATGATTCGCTATCTGGCGCTCTGTCGTTCGCTAAGCAGGATCGGCTTGATAAATGTGTGATTGCGTAGGGGAGCCGGCGTTCTCGTGGCGGTGCCTGTCATTACCGTTTGCTCACCAGTCGCTACCTGGCGCTAGCCCTTGATAAATAAGGCCCTAAGATTCGCTAAGACACACTCTTGTGCAATAAAAATAAAGTGCAACATAACCTGTCTGTAACCGACCATCCGCCCGGGCTGCAATACTCACCTCTTTCTGAATCCCAGCAATGGGCAGCTGGTTGGAGGACCCACATTACTGCGGGCAGCCAATCACATTGCATGGGTGCACATTGATGCTCTATCCTATTCTGAATCCAGCACTCGCCTTTAGTATAACTTTAAGTGTTAATAGCAAACATGTATATTTTTATGCACTTATCAATGTATGTAACTTTTTCTATTCTTATTAATCCTTATTTTACTGCATTGCATGCCTTATTTTGAAACAAAGCCTGAAATTGCCCTTATGTCCATGAGATACTTTAAGGAAAGTTTATCGACTCAAGGCCAATATGTTAAAGTCATATTTTAGTCAAAAAAAAAAAACCCTATACTCCCCTCCTATCCAGCTCAGGCTATTGCAGCTGGTGCAGTGTAAAGACACTCACCGGATCATCCGTTCCCTCCACTGCCTCAACACTCGACACCGCTGTGCAGAAGGGGACTATGGGGCGCCCAGCCCTCATCTCAGGAACTATGACACGCCCCTCTCCATTGAAGGGAATGACCTCAATTCAGTAAGCTTGCTGTAAAATATCTTATGAAAATTCGGACTGTTTCTTGCTTTATATAAAGAAGGCACTTGATAAAATAAAAAATGTGCACATAGGATCAGCGCTGGGAAGATATATAGAGCAGCAACCTGTGTGAGTGGGCAAACCCAGATGTAGTCAAAACAATGGTATCAGAAAAAAAACAGGCTGGGAACAGTGCAGGTCCCAAAATCCACGTTTGAAATCTAAATGACAGGTGCGCTTGGTGGAGTAAGATGTATGTGAATCGTATTAGTCAACAGTAAGTATTCAGTGCTGTTGACTTTTCCTTCCTCTAAATAGTTTGGGCTGAACAGGTGAACAAGGATGTCATAAAAATCACTTTCTCAGTCCTATGTACTGATTTGAACTCAAATAATTATTCTATGTCAGATATGTAAATCTTTTATTACCAATATAAATGGTAAAGAAAAAGATGAAAGGGCAATTACCGCTACAGCCTGGGGTTCTCAAACCGCCCTGGGCCTCTGATTGTAAGGGGGCAGGGATTGAATGTGGGTGTTAAAAGCAGCAGCCCAACTGGCCCCAAGAAAAGTGCAGCTCACCGGGCATTGTACCTGGTCTCCCTATGGCCAGTGCACCCCTGGCTGGCACTGGCAAAGCCATGGAGGGATGCAGGGGATGCCACCGCCTGATTATGCATTGCTGCCAGTAAAACCCCCAGAATGTAATAGAAACCAGTTTTAACTTCTAAAACATACCCTAACAGCAGCTAAATTAATTAGAGGAGTTTCCTTGAAAAAAGATCGACTGCCGTTCCAAGACCTTTAAACCAGAGTCAATAAAGTAATAACAAGTGAAAAAATATCTGCTATACAAAATACTTCTTTGGAATTATTCATTTAGATCTGGAATCCTTGGATTCAATGCTTCTCTCCAAACCACATGGATATGACAAACTTTATAATCTTATAATGCATTATGAGGTTGTCTCGACATTCACATAATTTTCCCTTCTCTCCCACCTATTCATTACCTTAATTTATCCTTCTTAAGCAATATTATGAATTTGCTCTTTTATCTCAGCTAATTTAATATTGTTTCTAACCAAATTTATTTCCATACCTTAAAGGAGCAGTATCGCGAAATTTGCATTAAAAAAGATAAATAATTAAATAGCCACACAATAGCTTCTAACATGTGTATAAATAATCTGGCGATAGAAAAAATAAAAAATATATGCCTTTCTTTTAAATTGTATAATGCCAATGGCTCAGTCCATTTGCTGAATAGGGGGATCTGCTGGGTTGTATTTAGTGAGCTGCTTCATTTAGCCCACTGGTCTCCTAGCAATACTTTACCTCAGAGGCTGACACTGTAATCAGTGGTAACGGCTGTGTGTGTGAGGTGCTGCTTTTGTTATGAGACCAGGTGACTCAAATGTGTAAAATCTATACAAAATAAACTAAACTGACTGAAAATAACTGAAATTCTTCTTTGAATAACTGTGCAGGAAAATCTAAAGGTATTAAAGTGGAACAAAACCCTGAGTGGCGACCCTGAAGTCTATAAGTCCCGGCCATTGACCTTGCCCCTTGGGCATTCTAAATCAGGATGCCCCACTGTGTGAAACGACTCCTGGATAACCACAGATCCCCCCATTTTTCTGGCGCGCTCACGCAGATAGTCATTTAGAAAGGCTGGGCGGCCAGGAAGGTTACTGCTCAGGCTCCCCATCTGCGTGCGAACAAAACTGATTGGATGAGAGCCCGCACATGCGCTGTGGGACAGGGAAAGGTACGTTTTTACTGGCGAACTTGGGGATTTCACATATCAGGGCATCCCAAGTCAGGATGCCCCTAGGGGCACAAAACAAAACTCCAGATAGGGAAAATCCTGGGTTGGGCTTTGCTCAAAACACACAAAGCTAAAAGAAAGATCATATGGAAAAAAGAGAGAAAATGGTAAACTGAAAGATTCTGCAGCAGAGCCAACATGAAGGGAAAACTGTCAAAATCAGCTAAATGACTTCTAGAGCTTTTCTCTCTGTTTTAGATATATAAGTTCTGGCCAGGCAATGTTGCAATGTTGTTATCTGATGCTGGACGGCTGCCAGCACTGAACAGCTGAGACTTCTGATACATTGTTTCTCCCTCTCCTCAGCATGGAACAGGCCAGAGTGTCGGGACCCGACACTCAAAAGACATAAACATGAGCTATTAGTCTCCAGCTGCACAACACACACATCATTTTTTTCTAAATTTGTAATTCTTACTCCAACACCTACCTACATTTAAAGTACTATTTAAATATAAGTCACCAAGAAAAATTTGCGATGCTGCTCCTTTAAGCTTTATTATCCATAATACTTGTAACAGCATTAATATATGGAGATAATATGTATGTATATATATATATATATATATATATATATATATATATATATAATATTATTATTATATTATCACTGAAATTGTTTCTATAACAATATTATTATACTTTGCATTGTGACTTTAGAATACAAATATTAGGAAAAAGGGGAGGAAGGTCCACGCTTCCCAATAAGTGCTAAAGGTTAAATATAATAAGTGGCACCACCTTCAAAGATTAAAAGATTATACAAAAGTATCCCAATTTATTACATAAAAATACACAAGTTAAAATACATCTAGACAATTACACTACATAAATACATAAAAACACAAAACAAACACAAGGGGGCACCAGAGGTCTGTTGCAATACATGGTGCTAGTAAATTAAAGGTATAAACACATTTTCAATAAATTCTCAATATATTATTCAAATTCTGTTAAAAACTATGCTGATAATGTGCAAATTACAATATAATATATCCTGTGTAGCTCAATATTCATCAAAAAAATCCTAAACCAAACATAAGTAATCTAATCTATAAAAGGCTATCAAAGAGCAGGAAAACGAACCAGGTTGAGTGAGTGAGAATAAAAAAGAAGCAAAGGTGTGCATACAGACCAACCGGGGATGCCCCCACAGAAATAAGACGCCAACGCGTGTCGTAGCGTCCCCTGCACTACTTCCTCAGGGCAATATGCCCTGAGGAAGGTGGTGCCACTTATTATATTTAACCTTTAGCACTTATTGGGAAGCGTGGACCTTCCTCCCCTTTTTCCTGGTTTCTATAGTTATAGTGCTGGGGGTGGTGTGCACACCATAATCTATTTTGTCAATATATTGACTTGTATAAAATATTGTGAGGGCAGATAGGCTGGTGCTGCCCACCTAGCTTGTCTAAATTTTGTATTGTAGAATACAAATATTGAAAGAGAAAATATCGGAATGCATTATTTCTCCCTCCTGCTGTGGCTATAACAAACAAGATGCTCCCTGCTGAGAGTTACATTGTGTCACATTGTTATAGCCAAGGAGCGGTTAATGTATCATCATTGTTTCTATTGTAATCAGTTGTGATACACTGTAAAGCAGTCATGGGTCTGCTATTGGAATTGAAATAGCGTAGAGATAGTTTGCAGCCAAAGTGATGTGCGCATAGTGCTGTGATGGAGAGAACACTGTGAAGATTGTCTCCTCTGTTGGTAGGACAGATCTGATCTGGGGTCTATGGGATAGTCCACTTAAAGGAAAATGCCCTTTTTCTCAGGTTTTTGGTGTTCTGCCGTATTGTTTTCCTCTTGTGGATTGTAATATTTTTGTTAGGATTGTGCCCCCTTCCACTGTAATAGTTGAACTCATCAACAGCTTTGGCTGAATCGAGCAGCAGTAATGACCTATTCAGGTAAGATTGAAACCAGTAACCCTTTAGCTACTGGAACACAAGATTGTGATACCCCATCTGAAGAAGTGAATTACAGCAGGAAGGGTTTACTCTGTGAGCTTAGGAGTGTGGAGTGTCATCTCTGCCTCAGCCTCATCAGATGATTAGCATGCAGGAGTCATGACGTCTCTACTAGTAACACACCGGTTAGTATACTGCTGCAACACAGTGTTGCTAGAAAAGACAGTTGTAAACAAATAGAAAAGAAAAAAATTACAGACCTAAAGGGACATCATTTTGGCACACATGAATGTAAACTTTAAAAAATGCCATAAAAAGTGGAATTATTCTTTAAGTGGATTTTCTTTTGTGGAGGCTGATTCACTACTAACGCCAGGTATCGGCAGATGAGCGTCTGTATAGCAGCACTTAGAGCGACCTCAGTCACTCACTGTAGTAACCTGGCCAGCATTAATGAATGTGATGTATGTTGGGTGCTCAGCACAGCGCTGCAGCAAGCGAGAGGTAGCGCCAGCTCAGTGCGAGCGACTCTCAGTGCCTCACACCATATTTAACAAAACACTAGACCCACACAGCGTTGGCGCTCTAAATCTGGACACTGTTGCATAGAGCACCAGACACTGTGTGATCAAAGTCTGTTTTTGAACACATATCCACCAGTAACAAAGCGAAAACACATGGAATTACATTGTTTAAACAGTGTCACATTAACACTTTAGTGCCAGACCTGTAATGACAATTCTGCATAAAAATATAAAAAGTAAAAAAAAAAAGTCAAAAGTGTTTGTTTGCAGCCAGGAGAGATCACAAAATGATTTCAGCAAAAAAAAATAAAAAATATGTCAAACATGCTATTTAAACACAAGCAAATGAACAGCCATTGAAATGTATGGGAGAGCGACAGTGAGCGAAAGGTAATACTTGGCGCTCTGGAAGCTAGAGCGCCGGCGCTATACACTGAGCCGCCTGTAATAATAAATGTGACGCTATATGGTGCTGTTAGAGTCGCTCACCAGATTCGCTTTCATAAATGTGGTTTTGCTTACAGCGCCCATCGTTCACCAGACGCTGCTTGCCGCTATGAGGCACTACCTGGCGCTATCCCTTCTTAAATAACCCCCTAAGATAGCAATGGCCGTGGTCATACACAGGCAGGCTGATTCATCACTAACGCCAGGTAGCGACAGAGGAGCGTCTGTAGCAGGCATTTCAGAGCGCCCGCTGGTAGTCACTGTGTTAGGCTGTGGGTCGCTAGTTCTTAGCGACTCAGTTGCTGTTCAGTAATGTTGAATACATTGTGATGAGTCGCTATTTGACCAGTACAGCGCTGTATGGGAGCGCATGTTAGCGACTGGTCAGTGCGACAGACTCACAACATATTCAGCAAAAAATCATCCTCACAAAACTCCGGCGCTGAAAAATGCTTCTCTGAAGCCCAGAGTGTTTAAAGTCTGTTTTTCAGCATATATCCACTAGTAACAAAGTGAAAACATATGGAATTACATTGTAATAACATTGTAACATGAACACATTAATGCCAGACCTGTAATGTCATTTCTGCAGAAATATATAAAACATGTTGAAAAAACTGCATTTTCAATGGCAGAAGAGGTTACAACATTATTTAAGTTAAAAAAAAAAACCCAGTTTAAAGAGAAGAAAAGGATCGTCCATTGAAATGTATGGGAGAGCGACAGGTAGCGACAGGTAATATCTAGCTCTGTGCAACACTGAACGCCGGCACTGTTCACTGAGGCTGGGATAATGATGAATCGGACGCTACATGGCGTTATCCCAGTCGCTCAACAGATTCTGCTTGATAATTGTTTAATTGCGTGCCGTGTCCGTCGTTCACCTGTCGCTATCTCTCATTTACAAGGCACTACCTGACGCTATCCCTTCATGAATAAGGCCCTGGATGTTTTTGCATATTTTTTTTTTTTTTCTACTACAGGTCCATTTTCTTTACAGCTATGAACTGCATAACTTTCACATTTCGGAGATGTTTGTTTTACAGCAGCTCTGATAACTGCTACAAGCCATTGCTAATAAAGATTCTAATAAACACTTTTCTAACTGCTTGCTTTTCAGATAACCAGAATGTTTCCACAATCCTCCTTCCTTGTGATACCTGCGATCATCTTGATCCTCTGCCATGCATCCTCATGTCAGAACTGGGAAACTTTTAGGAGAGCGCATGTTGGAGTCCCATATAACATGAGATGCAACGTTGAAATGCAAAGAGAGCCGTTCAACTGCAAGGCCACCAACACCTTCATCCTCGCCTCTGAGCAGACAGTGATAAATCTCTGCAAAAGGAAGGGATACAATGAAAATGTATTAAGCAATGGAGTCTTCAACTTGATCAACTGCACTGAAAAGAAGTCCTGCAAATATATAGAGAAAAAAATACGTGATAAAATATGTGTGACGTGCCGGAATGAACTTCCTGTGCATTTTCAGGGTGTGGGGAGATGTTAGGGACAAGCAATCAGCATCCAGCTGCTTTAATTTGAGATTTTTCTGCTGCAACATGATCAGTTGGTATTTGGGGGATAAATGTAGCCTTAAAGTGGACCAACACCCTCCCCCATCGGCCCGGGAATCTATAAGATTCCCGGACCGATCGGCTCCCTGACTGCGGGGGCACCCCGATCAAATCCTACCTTCACCTCGTTCCAGTGACACATGTGTGGGCCGCCACCTCCCGCGCGTCCCTCTAGCAGGGCGCGCACCCACGCCGGCCGTTTGTGAATGGGCGCGGTTCCTGTAGGAGGGACGCGTAGGAGGCGGCGGCCCGCGCTCAGCTTGTCCGTCGCTGCCTCTCGTTGTCCGTCGGCAGTGATTGGACGAGCGGGTCACGTAGGAGCGTGGTCAGGTTTTCGGGGCTTTCTTTCTTTTTCTTGGGGGTTTCCACGATCGGGGTGCCCCGTGGAAGTGAACCAATAACCAGGTTAGTCAAAATCCTGGGTGTTGGTCCACTTTAAAGATTAGCGTCAACAATTATTACACAATTTGAAATTAAGATGAAGGGATAATTAATTAAAGTGCAGAGAGTTATCTGAGGTTTATGTCTTTTATGGGAAAAAAAAGTTGTAAACAAATGACAACCTCCTTACTGGGTATTCAGTAAAGCATGAAGAGGTCCCCCACATAAGGTTTAAATGCTCTGCATTTAAAAGGGGACACACACCCATATTCTCGCTAATGGGTGTGGGGCCGGTCGGGACCACATTGTGACAAGCTTGGAGGGGGGCATCCAGATTGCTGGAGCCCCCCCAAATCCATCCCAGCAAATCCTTACCTTAACCGAGATCCTTGGATAAAAAGAAGCCGCACAATTGGCCAAACAGAAAATGTGATCCCGACCCATATGACCGCTGGTAGCCAATTATAAGGATGCATATCAGCTGAGGATCCCAGTTAAGAGATTGATGCTCCAGCATTTTGGATGCCCCCCCCCTCCCCGAGCTTGTCACAATGTGGAAAACACCGATAAATCGTCATGCCCTATAATGTGAACACCCTTCCAAGTTAAGCATGTACTGCAGAAGAGTGCTGTGAACTTTGCATTGCTGAAGCATCCTGGATTCCTCTGCTTTGTGTGCCTCCACCAGCAGACTTGGATTTGCCAGGTTCATAGCAGGGAAGCTGCTGCAGTGGCATAGATATGCTGTGGTATCTGGGGGGGGGGGCTCATAACGAAGGGTATCCCAAATCAAGTTGCCCCTTAGGAATGTTTAGTCACAGAAGTATTTCAAAGAACTGTCTTCCCTGGTGAATTATAATATATTTATAGATTTATTATAGAATTATTATATATATGAAGAGATTCATTGAGAAGAAGGTACAAATAAAAGAGATAAGAGTAAGAGATGGTGGTGGCCACAACCCAGAAGTGAAGCCCATCCGACTCAGGAAAAGATAATTTTTATAGCCATTTTCTGACAATTTGTCAGATTCATACATAGGCATAGTTACAATTAGGGAATTATAAACAGTGCTCCAATGACTCCCAGGGAAGGGGTTGTTTAGGCTAAAACATCCAGAAGTCTGGTCAGAATGCCCTTCTAGATAAAGGGAAGTACATTAACAATGTGCAGAGGTTAGGACACATTATCTTTCTAAAGGCACAGAATTACATATTTCAACACAGTGCATACAGTCTACAAACAAACACTGAATTCTATATCAGCCCTTACTTTTGATACTTGAGTACTCACATGTACTAATGGGCCAGAATCAGTTTTTTTCTTATTGCAGGAAGAATAACTGCAATCTGTACAATACAAATAATGGTCAAAAATGGCTCCTACTTAATTGGGGTATTGATCTGATAAGGTATCCAGCCACTTACATACCCATCCAGATTAATGAGTATTAACTTGTCCTACATGTTAGTAACACATTTTAGCAAAAATAAAATGCTGAACTCCCATAAACTATAGACACACATTAAACTAAGAAAAAGAAAAGCTGTACTAGCCCATGAGGCTACCAAGCCTAAACCAATGTAAATGAATGAACCAGCAGGTATGCCAATGACCAAACTTATCAGTGATGACACCTTAATTTTTGCAGCTAGGACAGAGCAGGGTTTCTAAGATGATAAAAACATCTACAGCATTCAAATTATGACTCTACCACAGCAGAAGGATAAAAGCATTTCTCTTGTCTAATAAAATTGTACCTATATGGGAAACATAATCCCTGTAGGGAAAAGCAGTGTCATAAACAATCAGTTGAAAAGCAGATATTGTATTTGCAGTACAAATCATGAAAACACAGTTTACCAAGTCATGCAGTGTATGGATAGAAACACACTGTAATAACATGTAATAACCAGTGGCCTCATCTCCCCTTGATAAAGGGATATTTCTGTCAGGGGTAAATAATATTGGGAAAATCAACAAAGTATGGAAATGGGAAATGTGATTGGAACACGGCTACACACCCAAAGACACACATATTGGGAGTCTTGTATCTTGGTACCATTGAAATAATGGTGATAGAGAACGGGGAGGAAAGCAAGATGATTAGAATTCTCATTACATAAATACACCTTTTCATCAAAATTAAATAAATACACAAATAGATAATGTATTAAATACATCAATAAATATATGCATAAATGAATAAATAAATACATTATACATAATTAATTAAAATATAACATTTTTTACATGTTTGTCAGCGGCCTGGGGGGTGCAGGTGGGTGTAAGCAGAAGATACGAAGGAGGTGTAGGTGAAAGTGGCTGAGGAGGAGGAGGTAGCACTCACTCAGGTGCTGACACATCCAAGTTCTATAGGATCCACGCCTGGTTCATCTCAAGTATTGTAAGGATGTCCACATTGGCTGTGCATAGGCGGATCCGGGTGATGACACCCCCTACAGGGCAGGCTGGAACCTCCAAGGGCAAGTTCTGGCCATGTGTCCAATAAAGCGACCCAGAAATTGAATGGGGAGGACCCATCGCTCAGTACCTTGAGACGCATCAATAGGTATTCATCCACTATGCAAGTCAAAGTCTGCCTCCGGGTATTACAGGCAGTATCCAATGGTGGTGGATGTGGCAGACAATGAAAAAGATTTTTCACACTGTGCCCATGCTCACCCTCCCCTGTGTTGTGTTGCCCCCACTGTGTTGGCGACTTTCTCCTCCTTCTCTTCCTCGTTGGCCTTGTGCTGCCACTGAGCCCTCAATTTTAGCCCTCACTACATCTCATCTCTAATCCAACAATATCAACCTAGACGCAGTCTTTGCTCTGCTGCTGACCTTCTCCTGTCCTCCACCCTGGTCACCTCCTCTCATGCCCACCACCAAGACTTCTCACGTGCAACTCCAATCTTCTGGAATGCCCTCCCGCACCCAATCCGCCACTCCACAACTCTCAAAACCTTCAAAGGTGCCCTTAAAACTCACTTATTCAGACAAGCATATAATACAATTCTGTGAAATACTCACCTGTAGAATTGGTATTATACGCATACAGTACGTCCTGCTCCATATATAATAATTACACGTGGGTATTCTCCGCCAGATGGCGCTGTGCACTGCAGACATGCAAAAAACAGGCTCCTCCCGGCCCTTCCAATACCCAGGGACCTCCCACAAATCCCCAGCTTTGAAAAGCAGTGAGAAAAAGGAAAGCCGGGAGAAACCAACCACCAAAAACTGGTAATAATAACAATGATAACAATCACCATACAGGGGATCCAGAATAATGTAAAACCAGGGTGGGGTGGAGCAGGACGTACTGTATGCGTATAATACCAATTTTACAGGTGAGTATTTCACAGAATTGTATTATTCTAAGCATACAGTACGTCCTGCTCTATATATAAAAATTACACGTGGGACATCCAATAGCAGTGTCCATAAAGTAGGGTGGGATCCCCAACAAAAAAGGCACAGCAGACAGTAAAAGCGCTGTCACCTGCAACCTTGCTACCAAGAGCGACATGAGCAAGAGCTCCAACGTCAACCTCATAAAAATCTTTGAAAAGGTATGAACAGAAAACAAGTAGCGGTCTAGCAAACTTGGTCAACAGAAAGCCTGGAGCTGAAAGGCCCAGAGATACTAAAGCACAAGTAGAATCAGAATAAAGTGAGAAGATTCTTCCCCTTAAAAGAATAGGCCAGAGTAACAGCCTGACCAGTCCAAATGCTAACAGCAGCCTTGGCAAAACTTAGAGCTCTCCCCATCGGGGAATTGAACCCTGGTCTCCGGCGTGACAGGCGGGGATACTGCCCACTATACTAACAAGGATCAGCAAGAAGCTGAAACCTTACTTAGGACCAGAAAGGACAATCCATCCAAGTAAAGACCAGGCCAAAGGGCGCATAACCCCTGGAAGCAGACGAGATCAGGCACATACGGATGGAGACGCCCGCAAACCCCAAGGGGCATCAGTCCCCCTAAAGGGCAAGAGACAATCCAGGAAAAAAACTCCAACACCTGTTGAGGGAATGTAGACCCCCTTTCCTCGGCGTTACTAGGAATAAGGCCCAGAAGAAAGACAAAGGTCTTGAACACATGAGCATAAGACACCACCTTAGGCAGAATGACCGGCGTAAAGCGGATCACCACCTCATCTTGGTGTATATATCTATAAACGAGGGCTAGCTAAACAGAGCCGCCCGCTCAGGCACACGGCTGACTGAAGAAACAGTCCCCAGAAGGACAACTTGAGGTTAAGAACAGTCAGACAGCCTCCGGAATAGGACCAAAGGGAACACCCCGCAAGGCAAGCAGAATAAATTTGAATCCCAACAGGGAACATAGAATTACGTGGGGAACGCACATGAGTAACCCTCTGAAAGAAGCCTTAACCAAGGAAACTGAGCAAAAGACTTCTACAGGAAGGCGGACAGGGCAGAACCTGACCCTTCCGAATACTGAGCTGGAGCTGGAGAATTTCAACTCCAACCAAAGCTGAAATAACTCTAGAACCCTGGGAACAGAGAACGCCCAACAGGGAAGAGACCTAGACTCACACCAATCAATATGGGTACGCATACCCTATAATAGATGGAAGAAGAAGAAGCAGCTTGCTCCTAGTCTTCCCATAGTCTCAATTACCAAGACAGAAAAACCTGTCTCCATCAAGATGGATGTATCAGCAGTCAGGCCGTCTAGGCCAGAGTCTGTAGGATGGGGTGAGGTAAAGGGGCCCTAAGTGATCAGAGCTGGCACTCCTGGCAGAACGCACAGATCTATTGTCCTCAATACCATGTCTGCGAACCACACTCCACTAGGCCACCCTGCCTAGCAGGAGGCATGGAGAAGGACATACAGAACAGAATGTCCTGCCATAACATTACTTAATCATCATGACCACGACCAGAGAATCCTGGGACAGGAAAACAAGGACCAAGAGCTTGTGATAGTGACGGGGCACACCCAGATCCACACTGGGTGGCCCTCATAGTGACACAAGGATTTACACATCCTGTCGCAGAGGGACCTCCACCGGAGCGAATACCACTGATATGCACCGGGTCCCTCCCTGAATATTCAATGTAGGCCAAGGCCGTCAACTAGGGCTAGCTCCCCCGACCAGGCAGGCCCTGAAGAGGAGTAGGCAAGCGAAATAACTTGAACGCTCATAGATTCAAAAATTGATAGGTGTATAGGCCTCCTAAGGACCCTAACTCCCCTGGAACCGTAGGGACTTCCAGAAGAAGACCCCCCTCAATCTGATAGATTGGCATCCGTGGTGACTGTCTACCCAGGAAAGGGCAAGAAGGGACTGCCCTCAGGCAGGTTCCCTGAGTTCATCCACTACAAGGGGGACCTCCTCACCAGGGAGGAGGGCACACATACCCTGCTCCAGGGATGCTGGGTCCTTGTCCCACAGGACAAAAAGGAGAAGTTGCAGAAGGCCCCAGGGGGGACTGAGCATAAGGGGCCTCTTCGGAGTATGCCACCAGCGGGCCCACCAGCTGCATCCCCTGCCTGGTGGAGCGACGGGGACAGCTAAGAGGGACTGAGCCCATACAACCAGATTGTCCACTTTATTGCTGAGGAAAGAAAATCCTTGCTTGAACTGTATAAAATTCATTCATAGGAATGGAGTTACCAATAAAGGGGACAATAAGGACTTGGGGTGTTTGAACACCCCTCCAAATGACTCCCAAATGGACACCCTCCAGCCGAGTAAGCAACCTAGCCAGACGTAGAGACTGGGAAGTAATGAGGACGTCCAGGTAGGTCATCGCGCAGACGCCCCTTGGTCTCATGAGAGACCACAACCCCGTCAGCACCCTGGTGAGCACACTGGGAGCTGAAGAGAAGCCAGATGACAAGGTCGTGATTATCAGTGTTGGTAAACCAACACGAATCTGAAGAACCTCGGTGTCCAGAAGACACAGGGAGGTAAGGATAAGCAGCATTGAGCTCCACAGATGGCAAGAAGCCCCCGACGCGCAAGGAGCTAATGGCTGAGCGCAGTGTTTCCATTGCAGAAACTGCCTGTAATAGACGAATTGCTAAAAATCTGTGAGACCAGATTGGGCCAGACTGACCCATCCTTTTTTTGGGGAACTGTGGAAAGGTTAGTGTATCGGCCCCTGCCTCTGCCTATTAGGGGCAATCTGCAAGAGATCCCCAGACCCCGCAGGCCTTGCATGGCCTGCACCAGGGACCAGGAGCAACCGGGACCCAATAGTCTTGGGGGAGGCCGCGCAGCAACTCTATCTTGTATCCGGAGGGCACTACCTCCTGAATCCACCAGTCTGAGACGTGATACCTCCTGGCATGAGCAAGGTGCCGCAGCCGTCCCCTCACCTAGACAGGCAAGGGCGCCCCAACATGCTTGAGGGGATGTTGGTGGAAGAATTAGGCTTAGCCCCGCCAGAGGGGCCAGGGCATTATATGCCGCTCCTGGGGCAGGAGTCTGCACGAGCCCCCAGGAAGGACACCCCTGGTTCTTGTTTTACACTAAGGTGGGGGGGGGGGTTACCCTGCCCCGAGGGGCCGGGACGGCCGCCTACGTTGAGGTGAATTGCCCTTATTTACCAAACAGGTCCACACGAGCCCCAAACAGGCGTGGCCCTCTAAAGGGAAGCCCAGTAAGAGTCTACTTAGCATCATCATCAGTACCCCACTGTCGCAGCCAAACCATGCGACATATAGCCACCACAAGGGCAGAAGTCCTTGCACACATTCTAATGGTGTCATCCAATGCTAATAGGATAAAATTTTTCAAATACATCACAACTGGAGAGTGCATTAAACGCATCCCTGAAGAGGGTTCTAGCGGCCACTGCAGTGATGACCACGGCACAGACCGGGCGCAGCGCCGTCCCTGTACAAGAAAAGGCATGGGAGGCCACAGATCAATGCACCGGTCCTCAGCATCCTGAAGGGTACTATAAGCAGGGGCTGTAATAAAGGGGGGGTTAGAAACCCCTATGATCTGCGCATCCACCACGGGGGGTGATGACTAACAATTGACCACCTCAGGGGGAAAAGGGTGTATTTGCTATCCCAGTCCCCTGGGACCCCTGGAATTTACTGGGGAATTTCCATTCCTTCAGTACAAGAGTATGGAAACGAGCCTGCTCTAGAAATTCCAAGCGCGCTGTCGCTGTATGGCAATGCTCCCCTCTCGGCTTGGAGGCCTCACCAGGGAGAGAGATAGACAGGACCTTAAAGACCTTAATCAACAAATCTCACAATGGCCACAGTATTCAGGGCCAGAATCGCCATGACTCCTCGGCCTCTCATCAGGTGAGCCTGAGTCAGAGACCAGCTCTCCTTCATCCGAAGGGGTATGGTCACACGGAGTAGTCAACTCCTCAGTTCCCATAGGACAAACAGAAAACAGGAGGCGTCAAGGGCAACTTCTTACCAGGGCCCCTGCGCCCTGACAACCTCGCCATAATCTGATCAGCCGTAGGCAGTCTGGAAGACACAGCAGGCTGCAAATCCCCACTTGTATGCAACTCAGCAGGAATGAGAATTAAGCATGGGGAAATAAGTGTATTGAAATGAGATGCAGCCACTGGCAAGCCTGATTTCAGGGCCAGTGCTTGCTCGGCACAACATGTGAAGCTAAAGAAGACCAGAGGACATAGGTTAACAATGCACATCTGTTTGTTGTTTGCTGACGTTCATGGATCAAAGTTCCAACTTCAAGCCCAACACACATGAAAAGAGGACGTTGGCAGTGGAAGTGTGAGTGGCGAGGGACGTCGCCTTACACCCTCACCCAAAAAATGCAACGGCAAAAGTGGCCCTGGGTGCAGAGGTTTTACAGCCAGAACATCCCAGGTAAGTGGATGTACAACAGAGGAGATTTGCTATCAGGGTAATGTTTTAAAAAATTATATTTTCTTCTGCAGCTAGGGAGTTCTGGCTACGGATCAAGCCCACCCAGGGCCAAGAAGACAGGGTGTGGGAGTAAGGCGGCGGCCCTGAACCCTGCCAATGTCCCCTTCATCCTCTGAAGCAGCACCACCAACAGCCATGGAGCCCGCTGAAGAGGAGGGTGTGTTGGGCTTGGAGTCTCCTACAGCTACTGGACACTCCTGTAGGCCAATACAAAAAAAAAAAAACACAGGTTGTGCTGCATGTAAAGTCTAATAACATATTTGCTAAGTACTGGTATGTTGTGCTTCTCTGTCCCTACAGATTCATCAGAGGGTGAGTACGCAGCGATGGGGCCACCTGATACGGAAGCAGCGCAAGACTCAGGTGGGTGTCAAGCCAGTGAAGCAGAGCAATACCCAAGCATTACACAAACAACACATGGCCATAAATACTAACTTGTGTTCTTTCCCTCTACAGACCCAACAGAAGGGATAGTGCCAGGGAAGGGTTTGTGTAAGTGTGTAAAAATGTGCATGCATGTACATGTGAAAAAAAAGTCATGTATATTTTTTTCTTTGCGATGTGACATGTTGTTCCCAACTACACATTTTAACAATATTTTATATATTTGTTTTATTTCATTTTTGTAAACACATTTTAAAAGATTTTTAAAAAATGTAGATTGTAGGCGCACAAAGGCAGGGTTCTGTCCTATTGTATATTGTATTCAGAATATTCATTGTAAACTCTGTAACACTGCATTTGTAATTTTAGTCTATGTACTGTATGTTTCTACCATTTCTGTAATTAATACTTTGTAAAGAAGATGATGGCGCTATATAAATAAACAATGATAATAATAATAATGTATAATAAACCAAAAGTTATATGCTGCGTGGTGGAGTGTTTTCTATGCAACTATATAAATAAAATGCAAAGCAAACAAACAGTGTAAACGGTGTAAAACAGAAGACCAAAACAGAAGGTGGCTAAAGTATGAGTAACAGTGTATAGATGCAGGCGACATGGCAACCAAGGTACAAAAGTAAGTATGTGCAAGGACATGCAGACTATTTGGGATGCCCTAGATGCCAGCAGGGGGGAGAAGGGTAAGTATGTGCAAAGACATGCAGGCTAGATCCAATGCCCTAGATGCCAGCAGGGGGGGCAAAGGTAAGTATGTGCAAGGACATACAGACTACCATGGGTATACTGGAGGGGGATGAAGGGAAGCACATCAAAATAGATGGGAAAAACAAAAAAGCCTACGCCGGAAAGCCACCAAAGGACACCGAGAACAATGAGATCCACAGTAAATTATGTCCGGAAACAGGTAAAAACGTAGCTCCAAGACTACTTTAGCTGCGAATACCGTAAATGCTTTGCTAAACTGTATGTGTATGCAAAGCGGTACATAGCCGTACAAATATGGCTGGTTATGCATGAACAAACTTTTCTTGGGACACGGCTGTGTATAATAAGAGCGTTCGCTCGAGATTCCCCACAAAACACGAGCCTTCACAGGCAGGCTCTTAATCAGGCCAAATGACTATTCTAATATTCGATTTTACCTATATGGTTTCCATAAAACATTATAAGATTAAAATAGCTGCTCAATGCACTTGCAAAAAGTATAATAACTAATACTGAAGATGTTTAACCTGTGAAGCAAAAATGATTAAAGCTTTAAATAAAGAAAGCTACTATAAAATGTAAAACATAAACCTTAGAATAGCAAAAACTTAGACGGGAACAATTATATTACTAAACACCCAGTCCCTGAATTTAATCTGGACAGAAACAAAAACAATAGATTGACGTTGTCTTTGGATTATATAGAAAATCCTAAAGTTAGTAATTTAGTATTAAAGGGTAAGTCCACTTTCAATTGAATTTGCCCAAATGATTTTTACTGTAAAGGAGCTGAGCTGATTTGGCATTTTTTTCTAGTGGTAGCAAACGTGCATTTTATGGAAGCAGTTTTCATCTGTTGCTATTGGCAATGTACACCAAGTGCAGATGGGGAGGCTGATTCACTACTAGGGCCACGTATTGCCAGGTGAGCGTCTGTATAGTGGCGCTAAGAGTGACCGCTAGTAGACGCTGTAAGCGGGTGTCGGGCGCTGTAAACTAGCATAGCGAACGCTGTAGTATCCTGCCCGGCATTGATGAATTTGATGTGTGGTGGGCTCTGTAGAAGTGCTTTTCCTGATTCATTGCAGAGCCAATGGAGAACGCTACTACACACACACAGCGGCGGCACTCTAAAGCTGGGCGCTCTAGCATAGAGAGCCTGGCGCTGTGTGATTAAAGTCTGTTTTTGAACTCATATACACAAATAACAAAGCGAAAACACATGGAATGACATTGTTTGAACACTGTGACAATGACACTTTAGTGCCAGACCTGCACATACAATTCTGCAGAAAAAAATACAATTCTGTGAAATACTCACCTGTAGAATTGATATTATTTGTATACAGTACTTCCTGCTCCGGATATAATACTTACACTTAGGTTATCCTCCGCCAGAGGGCGCTGCACAGCAGAGACATGCAAAAACAGGCTCCTCCTGGCCCTCAAATACCCGGGGACCTCCCACAAATCCCCAGCATTGAAACGCAGTGAACAAGAAGCCGGGAAAATTTAATCACCAAAAAACTTGTAACTATAACAATGATAACAATCACCATACAGGGGATCCAGAGTAATGCAAAAACCAGGGTGGGATGGAGCAGGACGTACTGTATAGAAATAATATCAATTCTACAGGTGAGTATTTCACAGAATTGTATTATTCTTAGTATACAGTACGTCCTGCTCCAGATATAATACTTACACTTGGGACATCCAATATCAGTGTCCATAAAGTAGGGTGGGATCCCCAACAATAAAGGTAACAGCTGGCAGTTTAAACCACTGCTGCCTGCAAAACCTTGCGGCCAAACACAGCATCAGCTGAGGCCCTAACATCAACCTTGTAAAACTTTGAAAAGGTATGAACAGAAGCCCAAGTAGCGGCCTTGCAAACTTGTTCAACAGAAGCCTGGTGCTGAAAACCCAAGAGGCACCAATAGCACGAGTAGAATGAGCAGTAAGGCGGAAGGGAGGACTCTTCCCCTTAGCAGAATAGGCCTGAATCACAGCCTGACGAATCCATTTACTAATAGTAGACTTGGCAGGAGCCAAAACCTTCCTAGGTCCAGAAGGGACCACAAAAAGAGCATCAGTCTTCCTGAAGGCCGCAGTGACTACCAGGTAATACTTCAGACACCTGACCACATCCAAGGAATGCAGAACTCTTTCCTTAGCGTTGCTAGGATTAGGACACAAAGAAGTAAGAACAATATCTTGATTCAAATGAAAAGCAGACACGACCTTAGGCAGAAAGTCTGGCTTAACCCGGAACACCACCTTGTCCTGGTGTCTCTCATAGTACAGGGGCTGAATAGACAGAGCCGCCAGCTCAGACACATGCCTGACCAGAAAGACAACCTTGAGTGTAAGTACAGCCAGAGCAGCATCCTGAATAGGCTCAAAGGTAGCACCCTGCAAAGCAGACAAAACCTAGTTCAAATCCCAAACAGGGACCATAGGTTTACATGGGGGACTCACATGAGTGACCCCCTGAAAGAAGGTCTTAACCAAGGGATGCTGAGCAAAAGACTTCTGAAAGAAAACAGACGGGGCAGAAACCTGACCCTTCAGAGTACTGAGTTTTAGACCCAACTCCAATCCATGCTGTAAGAACTTCAGAACCCCAGGGACTAAGAACTCCCTACAGGGAGAAGACCTAGACTCACACCAATCAATGTAGGAACGCCATACCCTATAATAGATGGCAGAAAAAGTTTTCTTCCTAGCCTGCACCATGGTATCCACCACCGAGGCAGACAAGCCTTTCTCCATTAAGATGGAGGTTTCAGCAGCCAGGCCGTCAAAGCCAGAGTTTGTAAATTGGGATGGCGTAAGGAGCCCTGAGTGAGCAGATCTGGCGCCCCTGGCAGGAGGTGCTGGTCTACTGCCATTTGTACCATGTCGGCGAACCACACTCTTCTTGGCCACCTGGGGGCCACCAGAATCACTGGCACCCCTTCCAGAGCAATCTTGCGCAGGACCCTGCCCAGCAGGGGGAATGGAGGATAGACATACAGAAGCTGAAATTCCTTCCGTGACATGGTCAGAGCATCCGTGGCCAAGGCCAGAGGATCCTGAGACAGGGAGACAAAGGCTGGGAGCTTGTGATTGTGACGGGATGCAAACAGATCCATATCCGGTAGACCCCAACGGTGACACAGGGGCTGAAATACCCTGTTGCAGAGGGACCACTCCCCCTGACGGGAAGTCTGCCTGCTCAGGGAGTCTGCTAGAAGATTCTCCGCCCCCGGGATGTACACAGCTGATATGCATTGAACATTGGCCTCCGCCCATGTCAGAATCCGCGACACCTCCTGGAGGGCACCCCTGCTCTGGGTCCCTCCCTGTTGGTTGATGTAGGCAACTGCCGTCCTGTTGTCTGAGCGCACCTGCACAGACAGACCCTGCAGGTGATCGGTCAACTGCTCCAGAACCAACCTGATTGCCCGTAGTTCCAGAATGTTGATGGGCAAGTGGGCCTCCTGAGGGCCCCACCTCCCCTGGAAGTGTAGGGACTTCCAGAATCCCACCCAACCTGACAGACTGGCATCCGTGGTGACCGTCTCCCAGGAGGGGGCCAGAAAGGACCTGCCCCCTAGCAAGTTCCTGTGGTCCAACCACCATGACAGGGACCGTCTGACCAAGGGGGGAAGCACACAGACCCCGTCCAAGGACGTTGGGTTCTTGTCCCATACTGACAGAAGGTGAAGTTGCAGAGGCCTCAAGTAGAACTGAGCAAAGGGCACCGCCTCAAAGCACGCCACCATCAGACCCACCAGCTGCATTCCCTGCCTGAGGGAGGGCTGGGGACACGAGAGCAGGAACCTCACCTGCACAGTTAGAGCTTCCACCTTCTGTTGAGGAAGGAATATCCTTGACTGAACCGTATCCAGAATCATTCCCAGGAATGGGGTCACTAAAGAAGGGGTCAGAGAGGACTTGGGATGATTGATCACCCAGCCGAAGGACTCCAAGGTGGACACTACTGTCTGAGTGTCCAACTCTGCCTGCTGTAGTGACCGAGAGGTGATGAGAATTTCGTCCAGGTAGGGCAGCACGCGTATGCCCCTTGACCTTATCAGAGACATCACCCCCGCCAGCACCTTGGTGAACACTCTGGGAGCTGAAGTGAGGCCAAATGGCAAGGCCACAAATTGGTAATGTTGATCTTTCAACGCGAATCTGAGAAACCTTTGGTGTCCCGGGAACAAAGGGATGTGAAGATAAGCATCTTTGATGTCCACAGACATAATAAAGTCCCCTGGGTGCAGAGAGCCGATGGCTGAGCGCAGAGTTTCCATGTGAAAATGCCTGTTCTTGACAACTTGTTGAGGATTTTTAAATCCAGAATGGGCCTGACTGACCCATCTTTCTTGGGCACTGTGAAAAGGTTGGAATAAAACCCTTTTCCCCTTTCTCTTAAGGGGACCCTGCAAATGACACCCAGATCCTGGAGTCCCTGCACGGCCAGCATCAAGACCTGAGCTGAGACAGGATCCTGTGGGATCCGGGACCTGATGAATCTTGGGGGAGGCAGCACAGCAAACTCTATCTTGTAACCATAGGACACTACCTCCTGAATCCACCGGTCTGAGACATGATGCCTCCAGACGTGCTCCAAGTGCTGTAGCCGTCCCCCCACCCTGACGGGCGAGGGCGCCCCATCAGGCCTGAGGGGTCTTGGGAGGGGCTTTGGGCTTGGACCCCCAGGAGGGTCCAGAACGTCATCCTCTGTTCCTATACCAGGAATTGGCGCGAGCCCCCACGAAGGACACCCCCTTTCTCTGCTTAGCACCTTGGTAGGGGATGGAAAGGGGGGCCTGGCCCCGAAAGGGCCGAGACTGTCGCCTGTGCTGGGGTAACTTACCTCCCTTAGCAAAGAGGTCTAGGTGGTCCCCAAACAGACGTAGCCCCTTAACTGGAAGTCCAGTAAGGGCTTTCTTAGCAGCATTGTCAGCAGCCCACTGTCGTAGCCACACCGCGCGGTGTATAGCTACCGCCAAAGCAGAAGATCTGGCGCACATCCTAATGGCATCATCCGATGCAGACAGGATAAAGTTTACAAACACATCAACGTTAAACAGTGCATTAACTGTATCAGGTGGTAATTCATCTGGGCCTTCGAGTACATTTCTGACCATGGCTCTGAGCGCCACAGAAGTAATGGACAAGGCGCAAACCGGACGTAGCGCCGCCCCCACAAACGCAAAGGCATAACATGCCAATTGGTCAATGCGCCGATCCTCGGCATCCCGCAGCATAGTAGTGTCGGGGGAGTGCATAATAGAGTAGGGGAGAAGACCAACACTTGACCATATCAGCAGGAAAAGGATACTTTCTGTCCAAGCTCTTAGGTATCCCGGGAAGTCTACTGGGATGTTCCCACTCCTTAAGCACGAGGTTATTGAAATGGGTTTGCTCAGGAAATTCCAATCGAGCCTTAGCAGTATGAAAGAGCTCACCCCATTGCCTGGGAGCCGCAACAGGGGGAGAGATAGACAAAACCTCAAAAATCTGAACCAGCAATCTGTCAGTATCAACCGGGGTCCAGATATCAGAGCCAGAATCGTCAGACCCGTGTACTGTCACCACTAATAGGTGAGACCCCACAAGCTACACACAGCCGGGCTTGTCCTGAAGGAACCCCGTCACATTATCCTGGGATGCCTCCATATGGTGATTAATAGGCACAATAGGCCAGTAGGGATTGACGCTGTAAGCTACCCTGGATGCCCCAATGACCCGCAGGGAAGTGGGAGTAATTATACTACGCCCAACTAACAAATACACCCGGCCGGGAGAAGCCACCGGATTCACAGAGTCTGAAAGACATAATGGGAATAAGGGGTGTCAGACCCATGCACAGTAAGCGATGAGCATACAAATCGCCCGCGAGGGCACTTACAGACCACGGAAGGAGGGGACCGTTACACACGCGCGCGCGGGACTAAACATCAAAATTATGCCAAGCGAACCTCTAAGGGCGTTGCAAGGCGGGCTGTGATGCGAAGTGCGCCAAGCCAGGTCTCCGCCCCCCACAAAGAGCGCGAAGCTCTAAGACAGCCAATGATAACGCCACAGCGTCTGAGGCGACTCCGCCCGACGCTGCACATCCAGTGAAGGAGAAAGGCGGCAGTAACATGAGTAAAAAACAAATCAGCGTGGCGGCTGACACAACAGGTACAAGTCCAAAGGACAATACGAAGGCCATTACATGTAATTCAGTACTGACACCCGCACACACACACGCACACCCCCCCCTTTCTTTCGCCCCAAGCTACGGGGGAAACGAGGGAGGATGGCGGCCCTTTGTACAGGGCCCACCGCTACACAGGGCATGGGGCAATAATGCGGGAGGGGCATCCCATAGAAGCTCACCATCAGCCTATACTGCCTTACCTTTAGGTGGGGGACTGCGGTGGAGCAGCGCTCCATAAGCACGCATGGTGCTGCCTACCCTCACCCGACCAGCGCAGCCCAGGCTGGGAGGCACATCACAAAGAGGACGGGTGGGAATAGTCCAACAGGGCTGCAGGCTTTAATAGCCCCCCTCACCTGCGAGAGAGTTTTACTTCATGTCTTCGCAGTCAGCACTGCAGAGAAATCTGGGGATTTGTGGAGGAGCCTGTTTTTGCATGTCTCTGCAGTGCAGCACCATCTGGCGGAGGATAACCCAAGTGTAAGTATTATATCTGGAGCAGGACGTACTGTATACTAAGAATAAATGCAGCCAGGAGAGGTCACACAATGATTTGAGCAAAAAAATTACATTTTAATTGCCCAACACACTATTGAAACACAACCAAATGAAAGCCCATTGAAATGTATGGCAGAGCGACACTAAGCGAAAGGAAATACGTGGCGCTCCTGAACCTAAAGCTTAGGCGCTTTACACTGAGCCGCCTCTAGTGACACATGTGATGCTACATGGCGCTGTTAGAGGCGCTCACCAGATTCGCTTTCCTAAATGTGGTTTCACATACAGCGGCCAGCGTTCACCGGAGGCTACGTAGCATTACCTGGCACTAGCCTTTCTTAAATAACCCTCTTGATGTGCATTGCCAATAGCAACAGATTGCAGATAGATCTACAGAACACTGTTGCTGGTCATGTAAAGGTTGAGTGAGCTCCCTCACCCCAGCAGCAGCCATAGCAGCAGTGTTCTGTGTGTATAGGACTCACTCCTCTCTTCTTGGAGTATGTTGCCAATAGCAACAGACTGCAGATAGTGAAAATGGCTTCTATAAAAGACACATTTGCTAACATAGAAAAACATTTTTAAAAATACTAGATCAGCTCAGGACATCGTTTTGGCCCCAAAAAAAATATACACTTTCAAAAATTCCTTTGAAAATGGACTTACCATTTAAGCATATAGCTTGTGAGAGACACTAGAGAAGAAAGATCCTCTTCTATGCCAGGCTTGGTATGTTCTCATTGACTTGATAGGAAAACCTTTATGTTTTGTGTCCTGGGCTGATTTTTTGCTATTGGTGTCGGGGAAATTATCCATCTTAATTATGACAGACAAAGAGAGACACACACATGCTTTCTTACTTATCCATAGGCCATGATGTGGGCGCGCGTGTGGGGTGTGCCCCTCCTGCTTTATTATATAGCTTAACAAGAAGACTTACAAGGAAACGTTCTATTATAACCAATCACAGAACGAGTCGTACATCAGCATATCATATCAGCCTTTACATGTAACTGTGTTACAGTCTATATATAGAGAAATGCCTATCACAAGTGAACAACCAATCAGCATAGTTTAACCAAATGCACACATTACATCATACATTGATTGATAGGGACAACTGTTCATCTCTCCATGCTGGTCCGTATGTAAGGTAATGCGAGACAAACTATACATAGGCACTGGAGCTGACCTAAAATACATATCCATATCAGATATGAGTTTTCAGTGGATTTGGTCAAAGTCATAAATTCCTTTACATATTCCTCCTTTTTATAATTTTGACCAAATCTAATAATCTAAAATCCAATAATCAATTAGTTTAATCAATAACGTAATCAAAAAGTCTGAAATGAATATTCATCTAGTACAATCAACTTGTAAGACCAAATGTCTTTTTCCCCAAAGCATATAAACTAAAATTTTAAATTATCCACTGCCCATAAGTTATTTTACTAATATGATCTTATCTTGTCATATGTAAATAGCAAAGATTATTTCTAACCACTACAGTTAATACACCTTTAAATCACTTTTAAGAAAGTCAGAGCAGGACAGAGCAGAGCAAGTATCTTGCTTTGATGGGAGCGAAATACTTCACAGGCCTAGGCGTACATTTCGTTAGCCTAAATTCCTAAGAACTTGAGGTAAGGAGACAATAGTCATTCCGCAAAGGCATGCAGTACTGATACTACTCAGAAGAACTCTAACTCTTTCTGGTTAGCATCAATACTTAGATTAGGCCTTCAGCCTTAATCACCATGCACACCTGCAGCGTTTCCCTCCATGTGGAAAATACACTTAGATGCCATTATTCTATACACAAGTGTCTTAAAAATGTTTACAAACATTTTGCATCATTAATAACTTCAGATAAAAAAGAGAAATATACAATTTCTTGAAGATTTTCAAAGTAACCAATCACGTATGTACAAAGTACAAATACATAACAGCAGCACAATTAACAATAAGGCAAAATAAACAACGATGCTCTTTTGCCGCTGAAGCCAACTTCTGTCTTTTGATTGGTACTCAGGCTCTTTTCTCTTTCCTTAATATTTGACTGACGCAATTAATAACTCATCTGTACTTAGTATCTCATGACTGTATCCAGAGATTTCTGCAATGGCAAACACATCCAATAAGAAAACTGTAAACCATGCAAAATTCACTATAACAAAGCCTTTGAATACTTTCTTTCCAGTGGTCTTTTCATCTGCTACATACTTATCTTAAAAGATCTTTTCATCTTTTATCTTAACTTAAATATAAGAATTACAAATGGGCATAAACAATTTAATCATCTTATAAATCTTTCTTAGTGGACTTTTATAATTTTAAAGAATCCAATATGATTCCAATAACACCCTGTTCACCAGAACATACTAATAGAGTCACATTTCAGATAGTTGGCTGTAGTTCTGCAATCTCTGAAATGGATGGTTAGGCCTAAGTATGCACTGAGTAAACACTTACACTATATTACCTGGACAACAGATATTCATATAAACTAAATTAAATACTAATATTGCTGATATCTGAAACAATGTAATGCACTGTACTGGGCTGAATAAGTTGGACAGTGACACATACTGGGCTATGGGCTATGTCTTCTTGAGGCACCATCGAGAAAAAATGTCTGCTCATGTACTTGCAGACCACCTACAAACAGGAGATAATGCTGGGATTCCTGTTACTGTGCATTTTCAGTTATGTCAGTTGGCAGAGGAAGCTCCAAAATGGGTAAATTTCTTTCCCAACTATGCCAAGCTATTGGTCCAGTTTAACCAAAGTTTAAAGGAATGCCAGTTAAACCTCAAGTGTCTCATATACATTTCTCAATCATAAAATGAATCATATACTTCTAAAAGAGAAATATTCAAACCATGATGTAAAGCCAGGTTCTCATAGAATAATTATCTTCACAGCTGCTGTTAAAACATAAAAACATAAATATCAAATAATTTAAACATTACACAAATTCCCAGGAGAACAAAGTCGGATCCTTACTTTGTTCTATGGAAATTATCTTCCAGCTATCATTATTCACATATTACATTACATATTGTATACAATATTCGATCAAAACTTAGTCCTATAAAATAATGTTTCTTCTTTACTTTATTTTATTTCAATTTAATTTTTAATTTAATTTAACTTAACTTAATGCAATTTAATTTAATTTAATGCAATTTAATTTAATGCCGGCATATAAAACTAATTAACTAACTTTATTCTTTATTCTTGTACAAGACCCCATTTTTTTACAGTAGCTACATATGTTTCTTAAAAAAACTTTCATTCATGTTCCTTTGTTACATTTTTCCTTATATTAAAACTTTGTCTCATTGCTACTTATTTCTGTTTCACTTAAAGCGTTTAGCAGTGACATGCAAAATTACTGCAGCAAGAATTAAAATCCTACAGAGCTTTTCAAGACAGAGTCTAATAATTGTATCACCTTAAATTTAAATAACTTCCATATACATTCTATAATAAAGTAAAATGATAAGAAAACTTACCAACTTTTTAACTGAATTAGCTGAAAACCACATTACAGAATGTATTCACAAAATTTGTCATGCTGCTGCTTTCATAGAGGGCAGCTTCTGAGCTGGCTTTTCACAGAAATTAAAAATAGCTCACCAGACTTTATGTTACATGACAGCTGCCTCTAATCTTCGTGAATCTGAAAGGCAGGGCAGAGTTTAAAATACAATACTCCGTAGCGCTTAAATATCTCTGAATGTTGTCTCATTCATTGCTTAATTCATATTTCAATTTTCCTATATTTTTTCCTCTTTTTTTTTTGTGTGTATGTCATCTGTGTCCTTAAGATCACCTTATATATGCATGTGAATAGTTCCTCACACAGCCTAAACTGATGCTTTCTTTAGGGAAAATTTCACTCTACGAACTGACCTTATTCTACACGTCTGACTACCAAATGATCATTTCACAGAATGGGGTACAGTCAACTGATTTACCTTTTTTACTTCTAAACTCCAAAACTGCCAGATTTCCATCCCAAAGTACTATCTTCTTGTAGTACCCAATTTTCAAATATTGTCCTTAGTGACAATTTAGGAATCTGTTAAAAACCCTGCATTAAAGCAACTCTCGTGATTCCCAGATCACCTATTCATGCGCACGTTCCCAGAACGCAAGCGCATTCCTTCGATCATGAGTCACAGACAAACATGCTTTATAGTTAGTATCAAAATCAGTATCGTTACAGCATGCATCATACACGATATCACACTTAGCATCAGTCTCAACACCTGTTGCTCCTTTGCAATGCATATTACATAATCTTAAGATAGGCAGCAGTGATCTAGTCCGTATGAATACACAGAGGCAATAAGTTTCAGTACCAGAGATTTCATATCTGCCATGTCTGCAAAAACAGACTTATCCGGAATTCATAAGCAAACATGAAAAACCCCAGAACCGCTATTTATTGCTCACCTGTGCAATAGTCCTGACAGCTGCATTTGCCACCAATTCATGTCAGGGAAATTATCCCTTAATTATGACAGACAAAGAGAGACATAGAGAGACACACACATGCTTTCTTCCTTATCCATAGGCATGATGTGGGCACACGTGTGGGGTGTGCCCCTCCTGCTTTATTATATAGCTTAACAAGAAGACTTAAAAACGTTCTATTATACCCAATCACAGAATGAGTCGTACATCAGCATATCATATCAGCCTTTACATGTAACTGTGTTACAGTCCATATATAGAGAAATGCCTATCACAAGTGAACAACCAATCAGCATAGTTTAACCAAATGCACACATTACATCATACATTGATTGATAGGGACAACTGTTAATCTCTCCATGTTGGTACGTATGTAAGATGATGCGAGACAAACTATACATAGGCACTGGAGCTGACCTAAAATACATATCCATATCAGATATGAGTTTTCAGGGGATTTGGTCAAAGTCATAAATTCCTTTACATTGGTATTCATATTTTGTGGGGTTAAAGTGGTAGTGGTTGTATGAGGTAGAAAACCCAAGTTCTGAAAAAGTAATCCTGTATCCTTTATAGTGGTAGAAGTATGCGTATTGCCTTTGAAATTGAAGATAAGTCTGAATGGAAAGTTTATACTGAAGGATTTCTAGAAAAGGTTTTAGTTCTTTGCGTCTCATAATAGTTTGTGGAGCCAAATTTGTGAATATTTGGTAGGCATGTTGTTGAATGATAAGGGATTCTTTGTCTGTTGCTGCTCACTCACTGTCTTACTTTGGTTTTGTAGTAATGCATCTTTACGATAATGTCCCTAGGGGGCATTTTGGTTAAGACTCTACAGATTCAGTCCATTTCAAGGCATTTCAAGGGTGTTTCAGGGGCCAGCTCTTGGAATACTGATATGACTGCAGATCGTAGGTCCGTTACTGATCCTGTGATTCCGCCAATGCAGGGGTATCAAACTCATTTTCACAGAGGGCCACATCAACATTATGGTTGCCTTCAAAGGGCCACGTAATAGAAAACGCAAAACAAAGCACGACCATTCAAATGTATGGTTACAGACACAGACATGTTTTTGGGTCAGGACAGATGCAGACAGGCACCAAAATATTTTGGCCAGGACAGATGCAGACACATGGGAGTTTATTTAAGAAAAGCTAAGGCCACATAGTGCCAGATGAACATCCGGTGAATACCAGGTCCCAGTGAAAAAGGTGTATTTATCAAGTCAAAAATCCAGAGTGCCTCTGATAGTACCAGGTAGTGCCCCATCTATTATCAGTGCAGGCGATGGGATGAGTGACGTTTTTACCTACAGTGCCATATGAGACCAGGCGCTCACCCTACACTGTGTGGCCTTATCCCATACATTTTAATGGGCTTGAATTATTACAATTATTTAGGCATTTTATAATATTTCGGAGGGGCTGGTGCATGTGCCATGGGATCTTTGGGCTGTTTGGGATTATTTTTAGATGCATTTTTAGCACTTTTGTGTTGGGCTGTGAAAATGCTGTGTCACGTCTTTCAAATGTCCCCAATGCAATTCCCATTCCCATGACCCTTAAAAATTAAAAACGGGGATTACAACAGGTGCCGTTTGCCTCAAATCCCATTTTTTGAGCACCTCGGTGAGGGCTATGTATTTTTTTCTTAAATTCTTTACACTTGTGTCGCTCCCACCTGGCGCTAGTTGTCGCTAGCACATAGGCAAATAAAAACTGTGTGCTGCGTACACTGCCTGGGAAGCGCTACAGCTGACAGCACCAGCAGGCTAAAGCCGACGTTGTAGTGCAGGCGCTCAAGTGCCACCCGCACCTTTTATAATAAATTACCCTCATAATTATTTTCCAGCGGTTTTTCCTAGGCGCTGGATAATATTAAGCCAGGCACTGAATTTAAGTCCACACTGGGTCTATGCTTCCTCTTTATGCAATTAATGATTAATAACCCAAAATACATAAAGTGCTGAGTGCAATCAGCGTACCATCCGCCATGTGCCAGTAAGCTTCGAAACAAAGTTCCTGTGCTAACAAAACATACTTAATAAACATGATACATTATACAACATAGTGAGCTAAATAATTAATCGTGATATGCTATAGTATCCATAGCATACAATTCATCCTACCACTAAAGTGCCTGTGCTATTACTATTGAATACCTAAAAAACAAACAATGAATAAGCAATTGCAAGATTTAGGTGCACCTGGGAAAGAGAGTCAAGAAATGCATATAATGGTAGGAATTAATTAAAGAGGATACTGCCCTTGTGAAAGTCCAAGTATGATGCTAGGGTACGGTCGGGTGAACTGTATGTTTGGTCTACATGATCTGTTTTCTAAGTCTTCTATTTTTAAGTTTAACATGAGCTCTAAGAGTTTTCATTTCTTCCTTTTGTTCTGATAATTCTGAGGTGATTTCTGATGTTTTATGTTCAATTTCAATTTCAAGCATTGAGTCAAATTTAGTGAATATCAGGTCGGAATCAGATGTGGTCAGATGTGGTCGTGAGGAGATTTGTTAATCCCACTATTTTCTTCTATCTGAATGTTATTCCGCAGAGAGTCTTAAAGCTTTTAATAGCTGTGGTTGATGTGTAAACAATGGATAGAAGTGCTAATAATTGCGGTTCCCTATTTTTAAACATGAATAAATGGTCTGGTAAAATAAAAAAAATTTGTCAAAATCTACTTAACAATTAATTATTGTCCCTTACCAGGAAGTGGTATGAAAAACACATGATTTGTCTGCATGAGTAACAATTTGTCATGTAACAGTAACATTGCTTCATCACAAATTGAACATTTACTGATAGATTAACAACTATACATAGGACAATAGGGATAATTCAGCATTGTGAGAATTTTTTTCTCACATTTTTTTTTTTATTTCAAATTATTTTTTTCCTGTGCGGATTATTTAAAAATGTGCACAAATGAAAATGATGCTGAATTGTTGAAGGAAAAAAAATCATTATAACTTTTTTTTTCTTACAAAAAAAAAATTCTCGCATTGATGAATCAGCCCTATAGCGAAGTATTATTTTGCAGGGGTGCACGCATCCTTCATTTTTAACTGTTCATTGCTCTTTGTCAGACTGCTTTTCAGTGTAGAAATAATAGCTCTGGTCCTCTAATGTATCTGACATCCAACAGCAGAGACATAATTAAATATTACAGGGTCCCCAAAATAGGGGGATGATAGACCTACAAACACTGCATCCATTATGTATGGCCTGTAGTGTTCTCCTGGCTGTGCTACTGGAGTGATTTTGAAAAGGAAATGCCCTGACAGTTTGCCAGTTGCCAGCATCATTTTGCCCTTTATCTTAATTTCTTAGTTACCCCTTCATTTGGCCCATGTTTATATACTGAAGTTGTCAAACCTATACAATACAGAAAAGTGTTGGCTTGTAATGCGATGGAATCAGCCCAGCCTATCAATAGTAAATTTAATGATCATGAATAGAGATGAGCGAGTAGTATTCGACCGAGCCGGTATTCGATCGAATACTACGCTATTCGTCATACTCGATTTCGATCGAGTACAGCGGCGATGGCGCACTCACAATTCGTTTCCCCTCCCACCTTCCCTGGCGCGTTTTTTACACCAATCACCATGCAGGGGGGGTGGGACAGGTCCTGGGAGGACGCTGGCATCGCGAGAACGGCGTCTACACGCATTGGCTGGAAAAACCATGTGACCTCGAATATACAAAACTCAGCACTTCCTCTTCGTCAGCATTAGCAGCTTGAACTTAGTGAGGGACAGACGCTCACAGCAGGGAAAGACAGGCTGTCGCTGGCAGGGCCCCAGAAGCTCGGAATCTCGCAATTAACCACCATCTATACCAGCTACCAGAAGACAAGAGAGTCATTAAGAGCCCTTATTAGGGCTACTATGCTGAACGGTATATGGCTCATATGTAGGCAGGCAGGGCCCCAGAAGCTCAGAATCTCGCATTTACCACCATATATACCAGCTACCAGAAGACAAGAGAGTCCTTAATCCCTTATTAGTGCTGCTATGCTGAACAGTATATAGCTCATCTCATATGTAGGCAGGCAGGGCCCCAGAAGCTCAGAATCTCGCATTTACCACCATATATACCAGCTACCAGAAGACAAGAGAGTCCTTAATCCCTTATTAGTGCTACTATGCTGAACAGTATATAGCTCATATCATATGTAGGCAGGCAGGGCCCCAGAAGCTCAGAATCTCGCATTTACCACCATATATACCAGCTACCAGAAGACAAGAGAGTCCTTAATCGCTTATTAGTGCTGCTATGCTGAACAGTATATAGCTCATATCATATGTAGGCAGGCAGGGCCCCAGAAGCTCAGAATCTCGCATTTACCACCATATATACCAGCTACCAGAGGACAAGAGAGTCCTTAATCCCTTATTAGTGCTGCTATGTTGAACAGTATATAGCTCATATCCTATGTAGGCAGGCAGGGCCCCAGAAGCTCAGAATCTCGCATTTACCACCATATATACCAGCTACCAGAAGACAAGAGAGTCCTTAATCCCTTATTAGTGCTACTATGCTGAACAGTATATAGCTCATCTCATATGTAGGCAGGCAGGGCCCCAGAAGCTCAGAATCTCGCATTTACCACCATATATACCAACTACCAGAAGACAAGAGAGTCCTTAATCCCTTATTAGTGCTGCTATGTTGAACAGTATATAGCTCATCTCATATGTAGTCAGGCAGGGCCCCAGAAGCTCAGAATCTCGCATTTACCACCATATATACCAGCTACCAGAAGACAAGAGAGTCTTTAATCCCTTATTAGTGCTGCTATGCTGAACAGTATATAGCTCATCTCATATGTAGGCAGGCAGGGCCCCAGAAGCTCAGAATCTCGCATTTACCACCATATATACCAGCTACCAGAAGACAAGAGAGTCCTTAATCCCTTATTAGTGCTGCTATGTTGAACAGTATATAGCTCATATCCTATGTAGGCAGGCAGGGCCCCAGAAGCTCAGAATCTCGCATTTACCACCATATATACCAGCTACCAGAAGACAAGAGAGTCCTTAATCCCTTATTAGTGCTACTATGCTGAACAGTTTGAGAGGTTTGAGAGGTTTGAGAGGTCTCAGCTCTTGGGCCTCCACACAATTTTTAAGAGGTCTCAGCTCTTGGGACTCCACACAATTTTTAAAAGGTCTCAGCTCTTGGGCCTCCACACAATTTTTAAAAGGTCTCAGCTCTTGGGCCTCCACACAATTTTTAAAAGGTCTCAGCTCTTGGGCCTCCACACAATTTTTAAGAGGTCTCAGCTCTTGGGACTCCACACAATTATTAAAAGGTCTCAGCTCTTGGGACTCCACACAATGTTTGAGAGGTCTCAGCTCTTGGGCCTCCACACAATTTTTAAGAGGTCTCAGCTCGTGGGACTCCACACAATGTTTGAGAGGTCTCAGCTCTTGGGCCACCACACAATTTTTAAAAGGTCTCAGCTCTTGGGCCTCCACACAATTTTTAAAAGGTCTCAGCTCTTGGGCCTCCACACAATTTTTAAAAAGTCTCAGCTCTTGGGCCTCCACACAATTTTTAAAAGGTCTCAGCTCTTGGGCCTCCAGCAATTTTTAAGAGGTCTCAGCTCTTGGGCCTCCACACAATTTTTAAGAGGTCTCAGCTCTTGGGACTCCACACAATGTTTGAGAGGTCTCAGCTCTTGGGCCTCCACACAATTTTTAAGAGGTCTCAGCTCTAAGCTTCCCTTACTGCTGGGGTGACACACTGTAACAAACCTCCTCCTGTAAGCTTCCCTTACTGCTGGGGTGACACACTGTAACAAACCTCCTCCTGTAAGCTTCCCTGACTGCCGGGGTGACACAATGTAACAAACCTCCTCCTTTAAGCTTCCCTTACTGCTGGGGTGACACACTGTAACAAACCTCCTCCTGTAAGCTTCCCTGACTGCTGGGGTGACACACTGTAACAAACCTCCTCCTGTAAGCTTCCCTGACTGCTGGGGTGACACACTGTAACAAACCTCCTCCTGTAAGCTTCCCTTACTGCTGGGGTAACACACTGTAACAAACCTCCTCCTTTAAGCTTCCCTTACTGCTGGGGTGACACAATGACACAAGAGGACATGTCTGACCACAGACACACATCTCACACACACACACACACAATGACAATTAGGGGTGGGGTCTATTTATTTTCCCCCTTGCCTATGTCATCTGTGGTTGTCATTAGGCAACGTGATTTTAAGGGGTGCAGAATTTTGTTCTTTTTTGTACAGTTTGGCTTGGGGTCCATGGCAATGTAGAGGAAAGAAGGTTTCCTTGTCTTGTCTCACTTTACGTAGAAGTTATATTGTGTTTGGAGTGTATTGTTGAGTGGCTGTGATAGTGGCGTAATAGTGCGACTTGGGCGCGTTATATGCACCCAGACATGCTTCCCCTGCTGTCCCAGTTGCATTCCAGCAGTGTTGGCATCATTTTCTGATGTTTCAGGGTGGACTTGGTGACCTCCAAGTGGTCGAATTGAGATTTCCAAGTGTCGAGCATTTTTTTCCCATAGACTATAATGGGATTCGATATTCGGTCGAGTAGTCGAGTAACGCGGTCTATTCGAAACGAAATTCGAAATTTCGAATATTTCACTACTCGCTCATCTCTAATCATGAAGTTTTCTTTTCGGAAAGGATTGGGCACATATTAGATACAAACAAGACATATGTTTTTTTTGGACACATATCAGTCATTGCTATCTTTCTCTGCTTACATTTCTATTCCTGTTGATGAGTATAAAAATGAAAAGTTTAGGCCATTGTCATCAGCTGCGGTATGACCGACCACAGCTTCAGATCCATGCCCTTCACTAACTTCACAGGTGAGACATTATTAGACTATAGATGATATTTAGAGACTAAGGATGTACCACCCTAAGCAGCCAATTACAAGCAGCCCTGCAGCATTAACCCTTTCACTACCACAGATGTATGTTCTCACCTCTTACTCTTGTACCCAGTAAATAACATATAAGAAACAACACTTTAAATATAATTAATGCATCATGTGTATGCTTCAAGGAGTTGTTTTCCATTTCTTCTTTCCTGACCTTCTAGCTGGAGAGCACCATATCCTGGTGCCTTCTTCATGTAAGAGTGTGCTTACTATAGTGTTCAGCGTGTGCTACTGCATCCAGTGTTATACTGCACACTAACCACTAGAGAGAGCACACACACAATAAACTCACCTAATGGATCAGGGGTTCCACCTTACCCCGAACCTTGCAGCTCCCCTGGTTCACCTGTTTTTCCTAACAATGTGAGCACTCCTGAAAAGGAGCCCAAATGCGCTTAAGTTTGGTCATATTGTTCGCAGCAGTGATATCCTGTAATAAAAAAACACTGCCCAGAAAGATTATTAAAAGAAAGCATACATATGGCCCGATTAAGAGCCTCTCTGTAAAGGCTCGGTTTTGAGCGAAAGAAAACTCGTGCTTGCTCATGATTCCTGGCTCTTGCGAGATTAATTCGTTGTGCAAACACAAGCTAAAGAAGCCTATACGTATTTTGCCTGCAAGAGTTTTTATCCATTTCCAATTCGGTTCCGAAGTGGGGCTTTTTAGCCTTCTTTTTTTGTTATTATTTGGGGTATTTTTTATTGCATACAATTTTTTATCTAACGAAAAATAGCCTGACTGTATATTTTTATTGTATTTTTAAGTTTTCATTGTTTTATTGAAGGCCACGTTTACATTCAATTTAACTTTGAAACGGACAGTGGTGTGTTTTTTTATTTATTCACAGTTCTTTTAGCTTTTTTCATTATATACAATTTGCATCTAACTTGATTTAATGAATACCGCTCCTTAAATCACTGATGTGTTTTTATGTTGATTACTTAAAAAAAAACAAGGGGTCCCCCCAAAGGCTACTAGGCTGGGCACCAAGCATAAGGGCTTATAAACCAGAGCTCAGAGGGCGAGCTATTGACAGCCCCTGTCCTTGCAAGTTTCCAACCCTAATGCTCTTTCCTATGGCCTGGGGGCTCTTCCAGGGGTGCATTGGGCTGGAATCAACCTCTCAAAATTTATTTGAAAAATTATAGACTACCTGACCTATACTGTCCTGGATCTGATAATGCAGAGGCATACTGTGAAGACCTGAAATAGCTAACAACAAGAATTAGCAGGGTTATTAGGGGCCGCCTTGCCCAGAGGGCATTTCCCCCTCATCCAGTGTTCCTGTCTGATGATTACAACAATTAGACAACCTAACCCTAAAGAAAAAAGGGACTCACAAGTATTGAAATTACCAGTGATAATGTACAGTAGGCTCAGATTTAGTATGAGATAGTAGTTTGTTTGGAGTGACCAAGCTGAAAAGGGCATTTAAATATAAATGTTTGCCACATACAGTTGACCACACCTGGAAATGAGAGTGACTCCAAATAGAGTACTAGAGTTAAAATATGAAACTAATTCATACAGTGCCCACACACTTTCTGTAGTCTGTGCCTCTAACCATCCTACATGGAAGGGAGATACACTAAGCTATCTTTGCTGGGGATCTTCTCTTCTCTTTCTTTTTCTGCTGGTTATATTTTGCAAGAAAAGAGAAAATAGAACCCTTCACCCACAGACCACCCAAACCTTGAGCCTTTGTCAGCAGAAACGTGTGGCTTTCCCAAAATACTTTTATGAACAATAGCTGGTAAAGTAAAAAAATAATAGAAAAAAAACTTTCACATGCTCATGAAATATTTTTCACTGTATCCATTCAGTAAATTGCAAAACATGTGACACATTACAAACCAATATTACAGTTACTAAAGTTCACGTATTGTTCCTTTATTTTGGGTTTTTGTGGAAAAGTAAAAAAAAATGTATGCTTTCTTTTTTCAGTGTGCACCTAGACGTGACAACTTTGTTATTATTTTACTTTCTGGACCCATTTTACATGATGGCATACTAAGGAGTTCACCTCTTAATAGGCACTTCTTAAAATAGATTTGGCACCACCTCTCCTCTACCTCCTTCTCCTAGCAAGCCCCTCACGTGGATGGAAATGTTTCCCACCATGGAGAAAGCACAAAAGTGAGGAAATTTACGGAAGAGTAAGTATAACTCATTTTCTGGTGCCTCCATGGCTACTAAAGAAAACAACTTGCAGATTTGCCTGTTATGGTGTGGTGTAAATTATTTTGCCTTGAGAGAGTTTGAGAGAGGCATTATCATGCAACAAAAGCGATGAACTAATTACAGAGTCTGCACACAAGTGTCTTATAAATATGCAACACAGAGAACTGGCAGCACCAAAAGCATCCCACCGTTAATTTCTTCTCAAGATGCTGCCATTCCAAATAATTAAAGATCTTGCATTAGCATGGCTCTCCTCCTATTTCTCAGATGGCGCATTTAGTGTCTCCCACTCTTCACCTCACCCTCTTGTGTACCACAAGTTTCCATCCTGGGACCACAACTCTTTTTAGTTTTAAACCTATGATCTTAAAAAAAATTAAAACATTTTTAAGGCAGATGACACTAAAATATACCGGTATATCTTTTTACCTTTTAGCTTGCAGATTCGCTAACAATTATCTATTCAATCATGTCATATAGCTCCCTCAAAGTAAACATAGTTTACAAAGATCTTTTTGACTTTCTGCCATAAAACTTTGCTCAGGTCTCTAATGCATTTTTCCTCGGTGCACCATTTTTAGCGGTGCACATTTTTAAATAATCCTCACAGCTAAAAATGGTGATGATTTGCACTAAGGAACAATATCATTATATAAAAGGTTTTCTCACACAAAAAGTGAGAAAAATATATTCTTAATGTGCTGAATCAGCCCTATGATCAAAACATTCAGGGGGTCATGCTAAATATTTGGTGAAGCGAGTGTGACTTCCGGTGTGCATTGTGATGTGGATTGCAACCTGCATCCCGGTGAGCTTTTTTCTGATAACACACAAAAAAAGCACATTTTTACAGTTTAGGTACATTTTTTTGTAAGTGATGTAAGTGTATATTTTTAAAATTTGCAAATAACAGCACCCTATGGGCTATGCTTAAGATTTCACTAATTTATTCTGCATAGCCCATAGGGTTCTGGTGTTTCCAAACTTAAAAACAAATCTTTAACTTGTTCAAGTTAAAAAGCTCACACAGATGTAAACAAGATACAGTGTGTAACTTAAACCGGACCTTCACCATGATTTAATGAAAAGCCCAAACTCTTAAAAAACAATTCCTCAGCATCTAAAATTAATATATTTTACATGTTTAGTCACTAATTTATTATACTTTCCCCCACTGGGCTGCAACTCTGTTCGGGAATTTAGGATACGGGCGCCGCCATCTTGACTCAGAAGCATCACACTTACTGAGGAGAGGAGAGTGGGATAAGGTACAGGGGGGCGGGTTATAGCCGTGCTTTGCTCAGACAGAGCAGAGCTGGGGTCAGGGAAAGGTCAACAGTCCCAGAATGCAGAGCAGCACAGTCACTTCCTGTTTGCAGGCACTTCCTGTTTGCAGGCTGCCTGCAAAAATGGCAGCTTCCATAAGCCGCCATCTTGGATGTTTAAAGGCTTATAAAATGCAGTAGATGCAGGTAGGATGATTTTTAATGTGAGCAATCTGTATGTACAGGGTGTGGGAAACATATAAGATAGACTCTTATTTAGAGTGAAGGTCCGCTTTAAATAAAGATGCATGTACAAGGCTTCCTCCTCCCCTACAAGGCCTCCAATCCACTCCTGGGATTTTGGTCTGTGGACAGGGAGCATCTTGGCTCAACCGTTAACACTTTCATTTACATTTCAACTTTATGCAAGTATATTGTAACTTGAATTAAATGATATCCATGAGATCCCTATACCAGTTCACAAGGCTTGGAGGCTGGCAAGTCATCTGAGACCCCTATACCAGTTCACAAAGGCTTAGGGGCTGGGAAGTCATCTGCGACTAACGGGTGACTTGCTATTAGCCCCCAGCCCCCCTATTACCTGCCTCCACAAAGCCTAGGAACGGAAGAATGGCCCAGGGCCAATTAAGGTGGTGCAGGCTTGTAGCTAGCAGGGTAGGGAGCCACCAAAACTGGCCCCTGTGCCCTGCTCTACAAGCCCTGCATAGCTGGGTATTGTTCTGTTTGGGCGACCTTTCAGATTAAGTTTGTTTTTTCTTATTTTCATATTGATATGGAAAACATGTTTTTTATTCTGCTTTTTTATACATTTTTTTGGGAAACCCTGTGCAACCTAAGAATTCTTCAAGGGATTACTTCCAGAAAGATGAGCCTACTACATGTGTACTTTCATGGAACATATGGTTTATGGAGGTATTCCAAATGTAAAGGGTTGTTTTGGTTGAAAAAGCACAAGGTGCGCAGGGCTGAAATTGAAGTAAAATTACCCTTACGCACATGCTTTAATTTGGGGTGTTCGGCAACTCTTCCCTTCACAGTACCTATGCATGTTGGGTATTGTTCTGTTCAGGGGATGTTGCTTTTTCAGATTGAACTTGTTTTTTTTTGTTTGCATATAGTTTTTTTAGAAAAATGTGGCTTTGGTTCTTTTTTTTATTCTTTTTTATGGAAACTCTGTGCAACCAAAGCATTCATTGGGGAATTACTTTCAGAAAACTGCACCCACGTCAACAAGCTTGGTGTGGGGTATTTTAAATGTAAAGGGTTGTTTTTCTAGAAAAATGTGTGCATTGCACATAGCATAGTTGTATTTTATCTGAAAATCCCCATAAGCCCTGTTTCAGTTTGGGGGAGTCTCCTGGGCAGGAAAGGGTGTCTACCACTACATATGTGGCACCGATGTAACCGGGAAAAATTGGGATTTCACATGCAATAAGATTTTATTGACAAACTTACATTTTTATTACAAAAGAAACACTACAATTGTTTTTTTGCACATATTTCACCCAAAAGTATTGAGAATACACTAAAAAAAGGCCAAACAAGACATCATATGTTAAAGCCCAGACTCTGCTGAAAAAAGCAATATATAATTTTCCTGGGAAATCCCTTCAAAAATCACAGTTGAACATGTGTAGCGCAAAATAGTGAAACATGGTCTGGCAGCAGAGGGTGACAAAAACTTTAGGTAGGTTGGCCTTCCAATCCACTGCTGAGATAAATGGTCTTCCATTTACTTTTTAAACTTTGTATTGTATTTGAATTAAAGACTCCTCCTCCCCTATAAGCCCTCCAATTTACTTCTGAGATATTGGTCTGTGGTCAGCAAGCATCTTGGCTTAACCATGACTGCTTAAAATATACTTGCATAACATTGACAAGTAAATTAATTTGAATTAAAGACCTCCTCCTCCCCTACAAGCCGTCCAATCCACTTCTGAGATAATTGGTCTTTCCATCCGACATTCCCCACTCTGTACATACAGATTGCCACATTAAAATTCATCCTTCCTGCATCTAATGCATTTTATGGGCCTTTAAACATCCAATATGGTGGCCCATGGAGTCTCAGGCTGCCTGCAAACAGGAAGTGTCTTCTGACTGACTGTGCGGCTCTGCATTCTTGGATTGCTGTCCTTTACCTGACCCCATCTCTGCTCTGTCTGTGCAAACCATAGCTATAACCCGCCAACCCCCCTCTCCTCAGTATGTGATGCTTCTGAGGCAAGATTTTCTGAGGCAAACCCTCCAATCCACAATTGACTATTGGTCAGGGAGCGTCTTTGCTTAACCATGACTATTTAAAATATAGTTACATAAAATTGAAAAGTAAATGATTTTGAAATAAAGGCCTCCTCCTGCCCTACAAGCCTTCCAATCCACTCCTGAGATAATTGGTTTGTGGTTAGGGAGCGTCTTGGCTCAACCATGACCACTTGCAAGTTTTGTCATTACATTCTCAAGCTCCGGTGGATTTAATATGAGCTCTATTTCCCAAATGATGGAGTTGCCCATGGAGGTCACCCACGATCCAGAAGCCCCAGCAATGTGAGTAAAAAGTGCCCAATATCCAAACCGGGAAGGGGGGCAGCAGGCTGGTGAGGTACCTTTTGCTTGCTCAGATAATGCTGCATGTTTTAGCTGTAAAGCTCCACCTACTCCATTCTTTGTTACTGATGTATGTGGCAATGATGTCATTGCCACACCTATGCAATGACTGATCGATCGCCTGCCATCTCACACCAAGAAAAAATCAGTGTTCCTGAACAATTCAAAAAGCAAATACATCCATTTCTAGTTCTACAACCTACGAAGGGGGCTTTGGCAGGGGCTTTGGCCAAATGTATTTTACAGGTTCAGTGGGTTTTGGTCCGCTTTAACCTCTACCGATGTTCCTTTTTAAAGTGGACCAACACCCAGGGGGGATCGGCCCGGGAATTAAAGTGGACCAACACCGAGAGGTGATCGGCCTGGAAATCTATAAGATTCCCGGGCCGATCACCTCCCACCCCGCGGGACATCCGAGATCGGGATGTCCCGCGGGGTGAAACCCCCCCAAACACCCCAAATCACCTACCTTATCTTCGGCGCCGGCTAGCCGCCGCCGCCTCCCTCATGCCCCTCTAGGCGTGCGCGCGCCCGCGCCGGCCGTCTGTGAATGGCCGGCGCGGGCGCGCGTGCGCCGAAAGTGACGCGAGGGAGGCGGCGGCGGCGGAAGCTGCTTGGACGTTCCTGTTCCCCGCCTGGACGTTGGCGGGGATTGGACCGGGCAGTCACGTGGGAGCGGGGAGAGGTGAGTTTATTGGGGTTTCTGGGGGGTTTCACACAGCGGGGCCCCCCCGATCGGGGTGCCCCGCCAAAGTGGACCAAAACCCAGGATAGTCAAAATCCTGGGTGTTGGTCCACTTTAAATAATATTTACAGTGTCTGATCATAGTATCGCTTATCAGAACCTTAATTACAATAGTGACCACAAGGTGGCAGCATAAGCCACAATTTTAACCAATCTCAATGGCATTAGTACAAGTATATAAAGTATATACCATTGGTAAAGAGAGCCCAGGTTATTTGTGCTGGAGGCACAGCAGGGTAACAGATACAAAGCATAGTATATAAAGTATTTAAAATACAGCTATCACGAAGAATGACCCAGTGCTAAAAATGCATATAAATATGATGACTTTTACACATCCGGCCTCAAGCAGTATCCAGCCAGGCTTGTTTTTGTTTTTTTTTTATTTTAATGGAAGGAAGAGGAAAATACCATTTTGTGAATACTCACCTTGTAAAATGGGTATTATAAGTATGTCACACACCCCGCTTCAAGATAATCATTACATGTGGGTAGTATGGTCTGAAGAGGGCGATTTGCAGAGATGATTGGAGGAAAGAAAGCCCCTCCCAGTCCATAAATACCTGGGACCTCCCACTCATTACCCAGTATAAAGAAAGCAGTAAGGTAAGGGACCAGGAAGAGCCAAATATTAGTCATAACAACGCAAGGTTCACAAAACGATGGATCCAGAATACAAAAGGGCGGATTGAAGCGGGGTGTGTGACATACTTATAATACCCATTTTACAAGGTGAGTATTCACAAAATGGTATTATTCTAAGTATGTCACACACCCCGCTTCAAGATAATCATTACATGTGGGACATCCAAAAGCAGTGTCCATAAAGGGTGGGGATCCAAAACAAGGCATAAAGCACAACTTAAACTACTGCAGCCTGCAGAACTTTGCGGCCAAAAACAGCATCCGCTGAGGCCCAAACATCACCCTTGTAAAAACTTTGAAAAAGTGTGAACAGAAGACCAGGTAGCGGCCTTGCAAACTTGCTCAACAGAGGCCTGGTGCTGAAAAGCCCAGGAAGCCCCAACCGCACGAGTAGAATGAGCTGTAACACGAAGGGGAGGATTTCTCCCCTTAGCAGAAAAGGCCCCGACAATGGCCTGACGAATCCACTTACTGATGGAAGACTTAGCGGGCGCCAAAACCTTTCTTGGGCCCAGAGGGTACCACAAAGAAGGCATCAGTCTTACGAAAGGCAGACGTTACCACCAAATAGTACTTCACAACTCGAACCACATCCAGGGAATGCAGGACCCTCTCCTTTTCATTACTGGGATTAGGACACAGAGAGGGCAAAACAATGTCTTGGTTTAAGTGAAAAGGCAGAAACCACCTTAGGAAGGAAATCCGGGTTAAAACGGAAAACCACCTTGTCCTGATGTCTTTCAAAATACGGGACCTGAATGGACAGAGCCGCCAACTTAGAAACACGCCGAACAGAAGTGATAGCTACCAAAAAGGCCACCTTCTGAGTAAGGGAAGACAAGGCAATATCATGCAAGGGCTCAAAGGGAGGACCCTGAAGAGCAGAAAGAACCAAATTCAAATCCCAAACCGGAATCAGAGCCTTCCTAGGGGGCCGCACGTGCGTAACCCCCTGGAAAAAGGTCTTAACCAGCGGATGAAGCGCAAAAGATCTTTGGAAAAACACCGCCAGGGCAGACACCTGCCCCTTCAGAGTATTAAGTTGGAGCCCTAGATCCAAACCATGTTGCAGGAACTCCAGGATTCTAGAAATAGAGAATTCCCTGCAAGGGAAAGCCCTAGTCTCACACCAATCAATATAAGACCTCCAAGTCCTATAGTAAACGGAAGAAGAAAACCTCTTCCTAAAGACCTTCCTCCTTCAAGATGGAGGTTTCCGCAGCCACGCCGTCAAAGCCAGCGTTGGTAAATTGGGGCAACGTAGATGACCCTGTGTGTGCAGATCCGGCAGCAGGGGCAGAACGAACTGATCTTCTGCTAACCTTACCACGTCTGCGAACCAAACCTGTCTTGGCCACCTTGGAGCCGCCAGAATTGCTGACGCTCCTTCCAGAGCCAGCTTGCGCACTACTCTGGCTACCATGGGAAACGGAGGGAACAGATACAGAAACCCCAGATCCCTCCAGTTCAGGGACACGGCGTCCGTCGCGAAGGCTAGCGGATCCTTCGCCAGAGACGCAGATGCCAGAAGTTTGTGATTGTGACGGGAGGCAAAGAGGTCCACCATCGGTGAACCCCACCTGAGACAAATTGAACGAAACACCTTGGGACTGAGAGGCCACTCCCCCTTGCGGGCTGACCACCTATTCAGAGAGTCCGCCTCCGAGTTCTCTACTCCCGGAATGTGAACTGCCGAGATGCACGGGACGTGGCTCTCCGCCCAGTCCAGAATCAATGACACTTCCCTGAGGGCACTCCTGCTGCGAGTCCCTCCCTGGTGATTGATGTAGGCAACCGCCGTCCGATTGTCCGACCAAACCTGGACCGGCAAGCCCTGCAGGAGATGAGTCAGACGAAAAAGAACCATTCTGATGGCTCTCAATTCCAGAATGTTGATAGGCTCGTGGGCTTCCAGGGGTCCCCACAACCCCTGAAATTGCAGATCATTCCAGAAGCCCCCCCATCCTGAGAGGCTGGCATCCGTGGTGACCACCTCCCAACGAGGAGTCTGAAAAGACCTGCCCTTCAACAGATTGGTTGAGTTCAGCCACCACCTGAGTGGTCGGCGAGACATCAGAAAGAATTGATCCAGCGACAGAGGAGATCTGTGCCAGACAGACAATAGATGGAGTTGTAGCGTCCTCGTGTGAAACTGGGCAAAGGGGACTGCCTCGAAGGAGTCCACCAACAACCCCACCGGTCTCATTCCTAGTCGAATGGTCGGACAAGGAATGGACATGAGCGACCGAATCAATTCCTGAATCAAAAGAACCTTGGATTGAAGAAGGAACACTCTGGCCTGATCTGTATCCAGAGACATTCCCAGAAAGGATACTATCCTGGACGGGTAAAAGGAGGACTTGGGATAGTTGATCACCCAGCAGAACCTCTCCAGAGTGGATATTACCGTCCTGGTGTCCAATTCCGCTTGGCTGAATGATGATGCCATGATGAGGAGATCGTCCAGATATGGCACTATGCGAATTCCCTGCGCTCTAAGAAGAGCCATCACCCCAGCGAGCACCTTGGTGAAAAACCCTTGGAGCTGTGGTGAGACCAAAAGGAAGAGCTACAAACTGAAAGTGCCGATCTTCCACCACAAACCTGAGGAATCTCTGGTGCGCGGGAAAAAATCGGAACATGGAGGAAAGCGTCCTTGACGTCTATGGACGTCATGAAGTCCCCCTGACGGAGAGCGCGGATAGCTGAACGACGCGATTCCATGCGAAATTTTCGCAGCCTGATAAACCTGTTGAGGATCTTCAGATCCAGGATGGGCCGGATAGAGCCATCCTTTTTGGGGACCGTGAACAGATTTGAGTAAAATCCCCGACCCTGATCTGATAGGGGCACTGGCGAGATGACCTATATCTCCAGAAGACTTGAAAAGCGCCTCCCGAAGCCCCTGTGCGCCAGGTGCGTCCGGGGGCACCCTAGACCTGAAGAAAAGCGGAGGAGGACGGGACTCGAACTCCAACTTGTAGCCGGAAGACACGACTTCCCGGATCCGTTTGTCCGAAACCTCCCGAATCCAGATCAGAGAGAAGTGTCGCAGCTGTCCCCCCACCCGCACGGGTGAGGGCGCCCCCTCATTGCTGAGCAGGCTTGTTCGCAGGTTTTGGGTTATGAACCCCAGTTGTATCCTGAGCGGGCACGTCCTCTGCCCCTATTCCAGGAATCTCCTCTAGTGGAAGGGAAGGCGAAACCTCTTCCTGCTCTGGATCCGCGAAAGGAATGATTGAAAGAAGCCGCCCCGCGAAAGGGACGTCGTTGCTTCTTGCGTTGAGGTAACTTACCCCCCTTAGCTACTGAATCCAATTTTTCTCCAAAAAGCCATAGCCCCAGGAATGGGAGAGACGTCAGCGACTTTTTTGGCCCAAAGTCGGCCGCCCACTGGCGCAACCAAACTGAACGCCTTATAGTCACCATCAGAGCAGAAGCTCTCCAAGGCGGCTAACATGAAAGACAAGAATAACTCACAACGTTTAAGTCCCAGAAATTCGTCACTGTCCGGGTGCAAACCGGAAGATGACAACAAGTCTCTGACCACCGACCTGGTAGCCACCACCAGCAGAGATGAAGCGCAAAAAGGGCCGTATGGCTGCCCCAATACTGGCGAAACCATGACAAGCCATCTGGCCAATTCGTTTATCCCCTCCATCTTTAAGAGAAGAGCAATCGGGGTTATTCAAAAACGGCTGAATTGGATAACCCCAGAATTGGTGCATCCACCTCAGGGGGGGACGTCCAGCGCTTAACCGTGTCCGAAGGGAAAGGATATCTTTTATCCCAACTCTGAAGAATGCCTGGGAGCTGAGCCGGCCTCTCCCATTCCTTAGAAATAATCTTATCAAAATGCCTTTGATTAGGGAATTCCAAGCGCGGCTTGGATTCCTCATAAAACTCCCCTTGTTGATGAGGAGCAACCTCTGGAGGAGAAATAGCCAGAACCTCAAACATCTGAGCAAGGACGTTAGGAGTATCCAAAGAACTCCCTGACCCCTTCTCAGAGTCCGCACCAACGAATAGCTGGTCGTCCGAATAATCCGATTCGTCAAATAGCTCCCCTTCCTCCAGAGGGGAGTAATCTGACCAATCCAGGCGATCCTCATCGTCATATTCAAATGTCGGTGGGACCGGTGACAAATGCTTTCTCTTAGCTGGAGCCTTCTTGGCAACCGCAGAAGAAATACATTTTTCAATATTAGTCAATCTAGCACACACATCAGATTGCGACTGCCCACCCGTGACAACGTCACATGGGACACGGGCCAAGACGGGGTGGGAAGGGGATGACGCCGGCGGTGCTGACCCAGACGTCTGGGGTTCTGACTGCCGTGTAATAGTCTGCTGTGCACATAGTATACAGAGAAATACGTCATCCCCTGTTAGGGATACCCCACAGCCCATGGACTTCCGGGATTGCCCCGAGGGGAGCCCGGTATCTGGGGATGCCTCCATACGGTGAACTTATATGTAGTCGCAATGACCGAGGGAATTACGCTAGTAAGCAACCCGGGATGCCCTTATAATTGTCCCAAGTGGGAGGATTTTAACATGGAATTTAACCCAGGGACCCAAGGACCGGAAGAAGACCCCTTAAAACCTAAGGCGTTCTACCTGAAAGACTGCCGGATATAAAGGGTTACATATAAGTAAATATAAATATATATATATATATATATATATATATATAGGGCCCATAGGGCCACTCACTGTGCCTTCCTGCGTGAGGTAAATGGCGTCCACCACACACGCAGCTCACAGAGGCAGAGAGGAGCCTGTGGGCGTGGCCAGCGCTGAGCGCGCGATATGCGTAGCTCCGCCCCCTTACAGAGCGGAAAGCGGGCTCCGCAGTGGGTCTGCGCCCCTAATGGCAAAATGTGTGAGGTAAATTACCTCAGAAAAACACTATAGCGCACACATATACCGGCGCCATGGCAAGAACAGCAGCCGCGGCGCCGGTAACCACAAAGACCCCAGGGATGTAATGGGTGCGGGCCGCGGCGACGCGCAATCGCCCGGCCCCGCCCACTGTGGCCAGCGCGTGAGGGGAGATCTCCCCTCACAAGATTAATGGAACCGCCAGCGCAAATAACCGCGCCGCGGCCATTGCGGTAGTCACCGCAACAAAAAACAGTAAAGCCAGGGGGACAAGCCAGCGCCAACAGCCGGCCCCACCCCCCAACTACAACTTCTGAGGAGAAAAGTTCTCCTCAGCTCTGGCGCCATAGCAGTGAAACAATGCACAATAAATAAATCCTAACTCTGAGGTAAAAAAGGTGGCCCCCGACATTTTATCCCCACCACCACAGGAGAAGGGCATCAGGAAAGGGGGGCCAAGGGACAGGGCATCCCAAACCGGGGTCACCAGCCCGGATAACCGCCTACCCTCTGGTACAGGGTCTCACGGTGGAGCATGGCTCCAGAGCACTAAAAGTGCCATTCTACCCTCACCCGGGATACAGCCTAGACTGGGAGGCATGTGTATTGGGACTTATAAAAAACATAACCGGGTGGAAATAGAGAGAAAAGCGGGCCGGGAATAAACCCGGCTACCTGAAATCCCCCTGTGCAAGGAGGAGACATCATCTTCTGACTTGCTCGCCGTCTGCAGAGATGGAAAACTGGGTAATGAGTGGGAGGTCCCAGGTATTTATGGACTGGGAGGGGCTTTCTTTCCTCCAATCATCTCTGCAAATCGCCCTCTTCAGACCATACTACCCACATGTAATGATTATCTTGAAGCGGGGTGTGTGACATACTTAGAATATCAGGGGTGACAGAGTCAACCTGTCACCCCTGGATTTCATCTCTACCAGGAGAAGAAAACCACAAGCTTGGCGGGAGTTTTTTTTTTATTGTTGGTATATAACTGACCCCTCCTCTGATTAGCTGACATGTTTATATGGATTTTTAATATTACATAATTTCGTGATAGTGCTCCTTTAAACTAACCACCAGAAGTACCAGACAGACCCCCAAAGATACCTCTAGCAAATTATGTGCTGCACAGATACACAGGAAATAAATAAAATGAACTGCTTTCATGAATACAAATGCATACTGTAAACTACAAATGTAAAAACACACAACACAATAGACAGGACATCTAAAAGCAACCGAAGCTAAGCTGTGTGGGGAGATGCACGCACTGAGGAGAGATGCTCTCACTCCTTTTGACAAAGTTCTGCATGTAAACAGAGCCATTTGCCGAGCATTACATATACATGGCAAACTGCTCTGATTGGATGAGAGCCCATGCATACGGCGTAGGACTGGAGAAAGGCGAGTTTGTACAGACGTTCTGAGGGGCTTTGGAACAAAACCTGGGATGGTAAAAATCCCAGGTCTTGTTCCACTTTAATTCTATGTTGATATTTAAGTGACTGCTTTCCAGGATGGACGGACACACTTCTCCCTTATTTTCCTCCATAATATGGGCCTGGATGACCGCCTGATTGTAACAACTGAGCTTTCCCCATGGCCCTCAATATGGAGCTGAGAGTGACCCCTACTATACTGACAGATGGGCCAGGCAGAAACAGTGTGGCTGGTTGGGGGTGTGCTGTCCGTTCCAACCCCCGAGACACGGCATCTTCAGTTAGTGGCAGTTGTGTCTCAGTGGGGGTGTACCTCTTGCGCAACCGCACTATTTATCGACACTGCAACCCCGAAGTAAGTCTGCATTCCAGCCGGCGCTTTGGCCGGATTAGAAGGGTGAATGGCCAACCCAGTGGGAGTGCACGTCTCGCGCTTTGGCCGGGTTAGAAGGGTGAATGGCCAACCCAGCGGGAGTGCATGTCTCCCGCAATTGACCAAGACATAGAGGATCTGACTCTTGGGAGGGCTTTAACCCTTCAAGTGCCAGCTACGTGAGTCTCACGTAGCAGCCTCTACTCCACTTAAGTGCCAACTATGTGAGACTCACGTAGCTGATTTTAAACCCCCACAGAATAAAAAATATAAAAGTTAAAAACTCACCTGACCCCTCGTTAGATTAGGCCGGGTCTTCTCTTCACCCGAGGGGCATCCGACCCCCCCCCCCCCCCCGGGGCTCTTCTGTCTTCAGGCTTGTAGGCTGCAGGGTGGGGGGGAACAAAAGCTGGCCCCTGCACCCTGTTCTACAAGCCCCCATAGCTGGTCCTGGGCTGGTTATGATGGGTAGGGGGGATCCTATGTCATTTTCTTTTGGATTTTTAAGGGTTAGGGTTAGCTTAACCCTAACCCTTAAAATTCCCCCCAAAAATGCTCTGTCGCCCAGCAGCTATAAAAGGCTGAGACCCCTATACCAGTTCACAAGGCTGGGGGCTGGCAAGTCACCTGCGGCTAGAGGGTGACTTGCCATTAACCCCCGGCACCCCCAATTACCTGCCTCCCCAAAGCCCAGGGGGGGCAGAAGAGCCCAGCCCATGGAGCTTGTAGCCGGCAGGGCGAGGGGCCATCAAAAGTGGCCCCTTTGTCCTGTTCCTACAAGCCCCCATAGCTGGTCCCGGGCTGGTTATGATGGGTAAGGACGGTAATGATGAGGACCCCACCTATTTTTTTTATTTTTTATTTTTAAGGGTTTTTAACCCTTAAAATTCCACCCCTCCCCCCTAGGAGGGGGGGACCCTATGTCATTTTTTTTTTTTTTTTTTTTTTAATCCTGGGTGTTGGTCCACTTTAAATAAATTCTAAAAATACAGCAGAGGGTCACTAATGCTATTACACGCTTTGTAGCCTGTCTACATTACTTGCCTAGGACGCTCGATCACCCCCTGCCTGGAAGTGGTTGTGGGTCGATCAATCCGTTTGTGAGGCTTATATAGAGGCGAACACTGTTTGTGTTCTGGTGGCAGCATTTCATAGCCACACGTGTTGCCAATTGAATAATCGCGGTGACACATGTGGGGTATGATTGGCGGTAAGATCGCATGAACGATCAAGAGGTCTGCTCAACCCGTGCAAACGTCACTTAGGGGGTTAATTAAGAAAGGATAGCGTCAGGTAGAGCCCGGTTAATGAGAGGTAACGACAGATAGAGACTGGTCAACGCCGGACACAGCACGCAATTCCACATTTATCAAGCAGAATCTGTTTAGCGACTGGGATAGCGCCATGTAGCGTCTGATTCATCATTTTCAAAGCCTCTGCGAACAGCGCCAGCGTTCAGCCTTGCACAGCGGCAAGTATGACCTCTCGCTACCTGTCGCTCCCCCATACATTTCAATGGACGAACCTTTTCTTCTCTTTAAACAGGGTTTTTTTTTTTTTTTTTTCCAAAAAATCACAAATAATTCTGTGACCTCTTTTGGCATTAAAAAAGCTGTTTTTTCACATTTTTTAAATATTTCTTCAGAAATGACATTACAGGTCTGCCATTAAAGTGTTCATGTTACAATGTGGTTACAATGTAATTCCATCTGTTTTCGCTTTGTTACTAGTGGATAAACAAACAAACATTTTTCAGCGCCAGAGATTTGTGAGGCTGTTTTTTGGCTGAATATGGTGCGAGTCGGTCGCTATGAGCAGTCGCTAACATGCGCTCCCATACAGCGCTTTAATGGTCAAATAGAGACTCGTCACAATGTATTCAACATTACTGCACAGCGACTGAGTCGCTATAAACTAGCGACTCACGGCCGAGCACTGAGACTACTAGCGGGCGCTCTGAAAATGCCTGCTACAGACGCTCATCTGTCGCTACCTGCCGCTAGTAATGAATCAGCTTCCCCGTCTCCCGGCTGGTCCAGCAGAAAACCGTCCCCTGCATTGAGCTGCCAGTGGCTGTGCTTGGTGTCTTATGTGCAGTGACAGCTCTGCACCCATCACTGTAGCGTTGCTGGTGGCGGCTTTGCTGCTCAAGACTCTCCGTCCTGCCCTGTGGTGGCTTTGGCTGTAGGCGCACCCCCTCTGCCGCCGACAGCTTTGTTGCCGGCCATGCGGCCCGTCATACTATAGATTGAAAAGCCTCCTGGACCAGACCATAACCCAAAGGTTGGTGGAGGCCCCCTTTGCAGGGCAAGTGGTGCTGCACACGCCCCTCATAATCCAGTCCTTGTTTTTACTGTTTTACTTGTATTTTTTTGGATGGTCTGTACACATCTTCTTTGCACATAGTAATTTGTGGTTTTTGTTTCTCAGCACTTGTTTTTCAGCACTTGCCATTTAACACACGAGATCTGCCGGATCCCATTTCAGAAGAGGGCCATGTAGGAGTATTCATCTACAAAGGACCTAAGTATCCAGTGTGCTCTCCAACTTCACTTTGAATTTTTTTGTGGGTGGATATAACTATGAGGCCGATTCAGTAATAGCGCCAGGTAGCGACAGATGAGCGACTGTAGCGTGATTTTCTCAGCGCCAGCCAGTATTCGCTGTGCTTGGCCGGCGTTAGCTTGATGACAGCGACTCAGTCGGTGTGCGGTAATGTTGAATACGGGCTTAGGGGTCGCTGTTTCACAGGTTCAGCGTTGTATGTGAGCGCCTGACAACGAATGGCCAGAGCGAACGGCTAGCTGCATATTCATTAACAAATCACGCTTCGAATTTGCTGGCGCTGTCCATTCCTTGTTTAAACCCCAGAGCGCTGGCGGCGATGGGTGTAAAAGAGTTTTTAACCCCTAAACAACCATATTTTTTGATTGTAAAATTATACATATTTCATTCATTTTGTAAGATGAATACATTAATATCAGACCTGTAATATCAATTCTGCACAAATTTTTTTTTTTTTTTTTTCACTTTAAAAAAAAAACATAACATTGCAGAAGTGGTCTCAGAATTTTTGACAATAAAAAAAAAAAAAAAAATAATATCAATTAATTATGATTAATTAAAGATTGCTCCATTGAAATGCATTGGACAACGCCAGGGAGCGACAGGTCATACCTGGCGCTGTGATGGAATTTGCAGCGGCGCTGTTCGTTCCAGGCGGCTTCATGATGAATCCCACGCTTGCTGTCGCTTGAGTCGGTAGCCGCCGATAGCTGGCGCTACCTGGCGCTCACCATTCGCTACCTGGCGCTAGCCCTTGATAAATAAGGCCCTGAGCCTGTGGCCATTGGCATGTAGTCGCTGCATATATGTGAATCACAATAGAAATCCAGTGGAGGCACCGCAGCGTTTTGGGACCCTAGCATTGGATATTTTCATGAATTTTAAATATCATGTTTTTTGAATTATTGAATTGTGTCCCCACCTGGAGGATATTTAATAATTCTCTATGTCCTGGTGATCTGGCAAGTCGACCTTAGGGTACATGGGATCAGTAATAGGTCAAATAGGGATGCTTCAAGTTGAGAATGAGGTGGGGGTTGCCATCTTTTTCACATAATATATAACGTGCGGGAATTTTGTGTTCCCTGGGTATGAGGATAAACAATTGGATTACAAGCACACCAAAGAACATGTACATACAGAGAAATCGAGAGTTATCAGCTATGGGTGCAGATATCCCGAGATACCCCACCACAATGTACCTCGATTATATCAATAATATACAAAATTGGGAAAAATGCACTCCAAACTTTTAGTAATGCAAAAAAGCTGTATTAGGAAATATACATAAATTACATAAATCAGTGCTGTACAATATAGTGCAATATGGTAAACAAGTACAACTATGATATGTGGCACTAGGGTATACAACCCATAAAAAGGATATATTAAGGGAGGGTCCCTGAGTGACCTTGCAACCGTCGTCAGGATAGTCCTGGCACCTCAAAAAATGAAGAGTATATACCGTATATACTCGAGTATAAGCCGAGTTTTTCAGCCCACTTTTTGGGCTGAAAAAAGCCGCCTCGATTTATACTCGAATCCAACAGATGCTGGAGGGTGAGGGGCAGCCGCTGCGGGGCCCTGCTGTACCCGCTGCTGCCGCCGCTGCCGCTCTCATACACACAAACACGCACACACATTCACACACTGACCGGCACTTCCAGGCTGCTGCGCGCTGGTCGTCAATGGGCAGCGTCCAATTTTTTTTTTATTGGACGCCGGCCATATGGGGCACGCCCCCACCGACGACCAGCGCGCAACAGCCAGGAAGTGCTGGTGTGTGTATGAGAACGGCGGCGGCTGGCGGCTGGCAGGCGGAGGGGTGCCGAGCGACCGGCTGGAGGAGGAGGGGAGGGGGGCCCCGCTGTCCCTCTGCAAGGTAACCTCGGCCAAACCCTGACCCCCGACACCTGCGCGTCCGAGAGTGGCGGCGGCGGCAGCAGCAGCAGGTACCCACAGTGTGTGTGTGTGTGTGTGTCTCTTTCTGTGTGTGTGTGTGTGTGTGTGTGTGTGTGTGTGTGTGTGTCTGTGTCTTTTTCTGTGTGTGTCTCTTTCTGTGTGTGTGTCCCTTTCTGTGTGTGTGTGTGTGTCTCTTTTTCTGTGTGTCAACTCCAATTTCAATTGAAAAAAGCCGCCTCGGCTTATACTCGAGTCAATAACTTGTTCCATTTTTTTGTGGTAAAATTAGGTGCCTCGGCTTATATTCGGGTCGACCTATACTCGAGTATATACGGTAGTAATAATTTCAGTAACTCTAACAGTATCAATAGGCAGCACTATAGTAAGGTAAAAAAGTTACCATGTAGGTCTAGGAGGTGCTTGAAAGGCATTCCTGACAATTGGTGCAACCATATATTGGAGTAGTATGTAATACAAGTTAAGGATGATAATTTTTACAGCATGAAAGTACATTGTCTGACCGCAATACTCTGGTCAGTTCAAAAAATATATACATCACTCCAGGGGCAACCTCATGCAGCATACAGTATATAATAAGGCAATAATCATGACGTGGCACATCATAGTCACTCAGGGACCCTCCCTTAATATATCCTTTTTATGGGTTGTATACCCTAGTGCCACATACCATAGTTGTACTTGTTTACCATATTGCACTATATTGTACAGCACTGATTTATGTAATTTATGTATATTTCCTAACACAGCTTTTTTGCATTACTAAAAGATTTGGTTTGGAGTGCCAATTTTGTATATCCCTGGGTATGGCGCACATTCTCCCAATGGTGAAAAGTTAGATGCTGCTTGTTACTAATAACTTGTAGAACTGGATGCTGTATGTAGGTTCCCTGTCCTGCATTACATATATGCCTCTTTCCTTTATTAGAGCTTTATACCCATTTTCAGTGTCTTTGAATTTGTGTTAGGGATATAAATTCAGATTATGCACCTCTTTTTGGCCATTCTCTCTCTAGTATGGAGCCATTTTAAACTGTGTATACCACAATTATAAATTTTCAGACATGGCGCGTTTATGTAAGTACATTTTATAGTTTAATTTATCTATAATTATTACTGTAAAATGACATTATTCCAATAAACCTATATTATAGGACAAGCCTGTATCTATCACTGAGTGCACCCCCCAGTGTTACCATAATCACACACACGGGACATTTCAGACCTCGTGCGTATTTATAACCGAGTTATAGGGAAAGTGCAGGAGAAGCTGGCTGAGGGAGCCCAGTGACGTCAAGTTCGGGGGCGTGGTCAGAAAGGGCGGGCTCTGCGAAGCTGCAGTTCCTGAGGAGGAAGCGAGTAACAAGATGTCAGCGAGCGAGTCGGCTTCTCCGCTGCCCTCAGTGGCCTCCTGCGCTGCTCTGGGGCTTATCTCTCTGTTTTGCTTCGTGCTGGGATTCGGTACCGGAGCCGAGTTCGTGCGTTTTTTGTCGTTCGGCGCTCTTCTGAGGAACATCAGTGAGGGGCTGGAGGGTAAGCCAGGAGTAAAGATGGCGGCGCGAGGCTTACATGGCGGGACGAGTTTTTGAAATAAGTGGGTGATTTGAAGGGTTGGAGGGTGACCGAGGAGTAAAGATAGAGGGGTCATTTGAGGCCCACTTTACACTCTGCGTGGCCACTGCACTGCTGGTGCTAATTTAAAGGGGGCCTGCCCCTGGCCTCAGCAATATACATAATAAGTGGGGACTACAAGATGGGGGTCAGAAGGTATCGTATATAGGCAACCTGAACCCAACTGTTTTATATCAATGTGTGAATGTATAAATAATCTAAAGTGGCTTGATCCCCAGGCCGAACGATTTCCTCCTCCCGGAGCATCCAAAATTGGAATGCCCACTGTGTGAAACCCCCTTAAAGTGGACCAACAACCTCCCGGATTGGCCTGGGGATCCGATCCCTCCCTGCGGGGCATCCAAATTTGAGAAATCTGTGAGAAACCCCCTTAGGTTGACCTGTTCCCTTACTTTGCCTCCCGGTCCAACGGCGCATGCGTGGGTTGCGGTCGCATCCCTACTATCCCTCTAGCAGGGCGTGTACCCGCGCCAGCTATTTGTGAGTGGCTGTCGCGGGCACTCTCCCTGTTAGAGGGAAGCGGGGGATGCGTCCGTCAGCGCACTTGGAACCGCTGGGTTTAGACGCCGTCCTAGATGGAGTGACGTCAGCGGCTCTAAACGCGCTGATTGGAGCGTCCGCACATGCGCTGTAGGACCGGGATGGGGTGAGTTTCTTTGGGCGATCTAGGGGGTTTCACACATTAGGGTGCCCCCTAGGAAAAGGACCAAAACCCAGGATAGTCAAAATCCTGGGTTTTGGTCCACTTAAAATACCTTCAAGCGGATCCCCATTCTGGATGCCCCACGAGGAGGGGATGGTCCAGCAGAGTTTTGGTCCACTTTAAAGTGGACCAACACCCTCCCCTGATCAGCCTGGGAATCTATAAGATTCCCGGACCGATCAGCTCCCTGACTGCGGGGCACCCCGATCGGGGGTGCCCGCTGTGTGAAACCCCCCAGATCCCCGAAAATCCTACCTGATCCTCGTTCCAGCGGCGCATGCGCGGACCGCCGCCTCCGGCGCGTCCCTCTAGTAGGGCGCACTCCCTGTAAAATGGACGTGCGTCCGGCGGCGATTGAACGAGCGAGTCACGTGGGAGCCGGGTTAGGTGAGTTTTCGTGGCTTTCTGGGGGGGTTTCACACAGCGGGGCACCCACGATCGGGGTGTTCCGCGGAAGTGGACCAATACCCAGGATAGTCAAAATCCTGGGTGTTGGTCCACTTTATTTATGACCACTTTTTTTTTTTTTTTTTTTAATTTATTAAAACCTAGGGGCCAGATTTCAGCAACAGCAGCTTTTTTAACAGCTCACTTGGCTAAATCCTCTGCATGGCAGGTAAGGAAGAGCCTGGACAGTTTTTTTTACAATTGGGGGACGCCACCGAATAGAAGAATCTGAGCTGGGCTTTTGGTTTTGAGGCCTGCCATCCTGACTGCAGTTGCTGTGCCCCCCTTATTTCACTGTGGAGGGCGGTAGAGAGAGGACAGATCACATGACTGCATATTAGCTAACAGCTGGTCTCTGTTTTACAGGTGAGCCGGTGGTGCTGTGGAGCGATGCGATCAGAGACCCTCACTTCCTGCGCTCTCTCGCCATAGACCTGGCGCTGCTGTTCCTTTTTGTTCTCCAGCACAGCCTCATGGCCTGGCCCGCCGTCAAGGAAGGGGTGACCCGGGTGTTTGGAGTTTTGCAGCGCTCCATTTATATACTGTGCACCGCACTCTCCCTGCAGGTATGTTTCCATCTAACTGGCACAAGTAACAGAGAGGAAGGGCGAGTAAGTATATGCCAAACATAAATGTGAGCATAGATACTTCCCTGCTTCCATCCTCCATCATTCCTTGCTCCGGCTGCGTGACCGCCGGCTACCACGTATGTTTACCAGGATGATACACAGCTAGCCTGCCCCTCGAACGTCACTGTCCGCTAGTGGTCACATGGGAGCAGGTACGTCCTGCTTCCCGGTATTGGGCTCCTAGTGGCGGTATGTGCAGCGGGGCTTCCATCATAAGGATGCCACCGATTGCTGTAGGACCGGTGAAAGGTGAGTTTGTGTGGGCGTTCTGAGTGATTTCGCACGGCGGGGCATCCCAATCTGAGATGCCCCCGGGGCACGGAACAAAACCTCTTGCTAGTCAGAACCCCTGGTTTTGTTCCTCTTTAAAGAGGAGCATTCTCTGCTGCCCTTTCCCTTCAAGTGCGTGCACCGACTCCCAGCCATTCAGATATGCCTGGCACATGTGCACACAGGAAATTGAGAGGTGTCGGTGTTCTGCATATGTGGCATAAGATCACCAGATGCTGGTGGGTATATGGTATATCTGAAATTTCCCTAGGGCACGAAATGTGTCAGAACCCCTGGTTTTGTTCCTCTTTAAAAAGGAGCAACCACCTCCCTAGCATCTATAAGACTCTTGTGATCACCTGTTTTATGGGGTATCCTGAATTTCGATGCCCTGCTGTGTGAAACCGTGGGGAGTGTCTGGTACTTTCCTGTTGCTGCCTTATGTCCCAATATAAGCTAAGAGCGGCAAAGCAAATCTGAATGAAGTCGTTGAGTGGCCCACGCATGCACTATGGCGAAAAAAAAAGGTGAATTTACATGCAGTCCAGCGGGCCATCCTAAATTGGGATGCCCCCAGCAGGAGGAACAAAACCCCTGATAATGAAAAAATGATTATATTATATATTAGATTGAAAAAGCTGAGAAAGCTCGGGGCAGGTCTGTCCTTGCTCCCTAAGGCCCTGCTTAGAATTATCAGTTGTTCTAAGCATTGTATGAAAATATGCACTTCATCTCCGGATGATGAGCAGTCTGCTGGCGCTGATGCCGAGCTTTCTGATTTAGGGAGATCCTTGGACTCTCCTCACGCTCTGTCTCTCATGCTGGAAGTTCTGAATATTTCCCCTCCCGAGGAGGCGTCACAGCAGAAAGGTGAGCTGTTTGAGGAATCCAGGCCGCGCCTGGAGTTTCCTACGCAACGCCATTTTGATAGAATCATTGACAAGGAATGGGATAGGCCGGCTCGGCTCCCTGGCATCCCTCAGGGGTGGGATAGGAAATATCCCTTTCCTTCTGAGGCGATCAAGCGCTGGGCATCTCCCCCCGAGGTGGATGCACCGGTTTTGGGGTTGTCTAACTCCTCGGTGTTAAACAGACCTGATTGTTCCACTCTCAAAGATGGAGAGGATAAACGTATTGATCAGATGGCTTCTCATGGCTTTACTAGCATTGGGTCGGCCATCCGGCCTGTGTGCGCTTCAGAGCTAATGGTGTTGGCCACCAGGTCTGTGGTCAGGGACCTGTTGACTTCTTCCGGGCTTCGTCCTGGTAGTAACGAGTTCCTTAGCCTTAAACGGTGCGAGTTGTTTCTATCCTTTGTGTTGACCGCCTTGGATGATACTTTGATGATGTGTGGTAGGACTTCGGCTCTGCTTGTGGCTATTCGGCAGTCGGTGTGGCTGCGCCAGTGGGCGGCCGATTTTATGTCCAAAAAATCACTGACGGCTTTACCCTTTGTTGGTCTACGGCTCTTTGGAGAGACATTGGACTCTGTCACCAAGGGTGGTAGGTTACCTCAACGTAAGAAACAACGCCGCCCCTTTCGGGGGGCGCCTGCCTTTAACCCCTCCTTTCGGGGGGCCAGATCTGGCAGGGGTTCTGCATTTCCCTCTTCCAGAGGAGATTTCGGAAACAGGGGCAGAGGACGTGCCCGTTCTGGATACAGTTGGGGCTCTAAGCCCAAACCGGCTGCTAAGCCGGCTCAGCAATGAGGGGGCGCCCTCACCCATGCGGGTGGGGGGACGGCTGCAGCACTTCTCTCAGATCTGGGATCAAGAGGTCTCGGACAGATGGATCCGGGAAGTGGTGTCTTCCGGCTACAAGCTGGAGTTCGAGCTCCGCCCCCCTTCCAGATTTGTCAGGTCTCGGATGCCGTTGGAGCCTCTAGCGGCGCAGGGGCTCCTGGTGGCAGTGGAGAATCTTCTGGATATGGCTGTCATTTGCCCAGTGCCCCCTTCAGATCGGGGCAGGGGCTTTTATTCCAATCTGTTCACGGTTCCCAAGAAGGATGGGTTGGTCCGACCCATCTTGGATCTGAAGTTTCTCAACCGGTTCATCCGGCCGAGGAAATTCCGCATGGAAACGCTGCGTTCGGTCATTCACTCGCTTCGTCAGGGAGACTTTCTGACGTCCATAGACATCAAGGATGCTTATCTACACATTCCGGTTTTTCCAGCACACCAGAGGTTTCTCAGGTTCGTGGTGGAGGATCGGCACTTTCAGTTTGTGGCACTTCCTTTCGGTCTCACCTCAGCGCCTCGGGTGTTCACCAAGGTGCTAGCGGGGGTGATGGCTCTGCTCAGAGGTCAGGGTATCCGCATCGTGCCCTATTTGGACGATCTACTGATCATGGCCTCTTCCTTCAACCAAGCGGAGTTGGACACCAGAGCGGTGGTGTCCACTCTGGAGAGGTTCGGTTGGGTGATCAACCACCCCAAGTCTTCTCTTTCCCCGTCCAGAATTCTGACCTTTCTGGGAATGTCTCTGGACACTTCACAGGCCAGGGTTTTTCTACCCCAGGCCAAGGTTCTTTTGATTCAGGAGTTAGTTCGGCTTCTCTTGTCAACCCCTCATCCGATCATCCGGTTAGGGATGAGGCTGGTGGGGTTAATGGTGGCCTCATTCGAGGCAGTTCCCTTTGCGCAGTTTCACACAAGGACGCTTCAGCTTCATCTGTTGAAGGTTTGGGACAAGTCTCCTCTATCGTTGGATCAGTCCTTCCTGATGACTCCCCGAGTTCGTCGATCCCTGCAATGGTGGTTGGGGTCGGTCAATCTGTTGAAGGGCAGATCTTTTCTGGCTCCGAGTTGGGAAACAGTTACCACGGATGCCAGTCTGTCAGGTTGGGGGGGTGTTTGGAAGGACCTCCAGTTTCAGGGTCTGTGGGGCCCGCGGGAGGCTCACGAGCCCATCAATGTTCTGGAGTTGAGAGCCATCAGGTTGGTTCTGTTTCGCTTGACTCATCAGTTGAGAGGCCTGCCAGTTCAGGTCCGGTCGGACAACAGAACGGCGGTTGCTTACATCAATCACCAAGGAGGGACTCGCAGCAGGAGTGCCCTCAGGGAAGTGTCTTTGATTCTGGACTGGGCAGAGACTCACGTCCCGTGTATCTCAGCAGTCTACATTCCGGGAGTGGAGAACACGGAGGCGGACTTGCTGAGCAGGGCCTCCTCTCGTCAGGGGGAGTGGTCTCTCAGTCCCAAGGTGTTTCGTTCGATATGTCTCAGGTGGGGGTTCCCAGCGGTGGACCTCTTTGCTTCTCGTCACAATCACAAGCTTCCAGTCTTTGTGTCTCTCTCGCAGGATCCTCTGGCTCTGACAGTGGATGCCATGTCTCTAAACTGGAGGGATCTGGGGTTCCTTTACCTGTTTCCTCCGTTCCCAATGCTAGCCAGAGTGCTGCGCAAACTGGCCTTGGATGGTGCGTCGGCGATTCTGGTGGCCCCAAGGTGGCCAAGGCGAGTTTGGTTCGCAGACCTCGTAAGACTGGCAGAGGATCAGTTCGCCCTGCCTCTGCTGCCGGACCTGCTCACCCAGGGTCGGCTGCGCTATCCCAATTTACCATCGCTGGCTTTGACGGCATGGCTGCTGAAACCGCCATCTTGAAGGAAGAAGGTCTTTCTGACGCGGTGATTCAGACTCTTATCCGTGCCAGGAAGCGCTCTTCCTCTTCTATTTACTACAGGACTTGGAGGGCCTATATTGATTGGTGTGAAAGTAGGTCTTTCTCTTGTCAAGAGTTCTCCATTCCTAGAATTTTAGAGTTTCTCCAACATGGTCTGGATCTGGGGCTCCAGCTTAGTACATTGAAAGGGCAGGTTTCTGCCCTGGCGGTGTTCTTCCAAAGGTCTTTTGCACTTCATCCCTTAGTTAAGACCTTTTTCCAAGGTGTTACACATGTTCGGCCTCCTAGGAAGCCTTTTGTTCCAGTTTGGGATTTGAACCTGGTTCTTTCTGCTCTCCAGGGCCCTCCGTTTGAGCCCTTGAATGAGATAGCTTTGTCTTCTCTTACGCAAAAGGTGGCCTTTTTGGTGGCTATCACTTCGGTTAGGCGTGTTTCTGAGTTGGCAGCTTTATCCATTACAGCTCCGTACTTCGAGAAACATCAGGACAAGGTTGTCTTTCGTTTCAAGCAGGATTTTCTTCCTAAAGTGGTCTCGGAGTTTCATCTGAATCAGGACATTGTGTTGCCCTCTCTATGCCCAAATCCCAGCGACGACAGGGAAAGGGCATTGCATTCCTTGGATGTAGTTCGTGTTGTGGAACATTATCTGGAGGTTACGTCTTCCTTTCGTAAGACTGATGCTTTCTTTGTGGTGCCCTGCGGGCCTAGGAAAGGTTTGGCTCCTGCCAAATCTTCCATTAGTAAATGGATTCGTCAGGCCATCATTGGGGCCTATTCTGCCAAGGGGAGGAGTCCCCCTTTTCGTGTTACTGCTCATTCTACTCGTGCAGTTGGTGCGTCCTGGGCTTTTCAGCACCAGGCTTCTGTTGAGCAAGTTTGTAAGGCCGCTACCTGGTCTTCTGTTCACACCTTTTCCAAGTTTTACAAGGTTGATGTTCGGGCTTCAGCGGATGCTGTTTTTGGCCGCAAAGTTTTGCAAGCTGTAGTGGTTTAAAGTTGTGCATTGTTGCCTAGTTTTGGATCCCCGCCCTTGTTATGGACACTGCTATTGGATGTCCCACATGTTATGGATTCTTGAAGCGGGGTGTGTGACATACTAAGAATAATACCATTTTGTGAATACTCACCTTGTAAAATGGGTATTATAAGTATGTCACACACCCCGCTTCAACCCGCCCTTTTGTATTCAGGATCCTCTTTATTGCGAACTTTGCGTGGTTGTTGTTTATTTTTGCCTCTTCCTGGTCCCTTACCTTACTGCTTCTGTATACTGGGTAGTGAGTGGGAGGTCCCAGGTATTTATGGATCGGGGAGGGGCTTTCTTTTGCTATCATCTCTGCAGGAACGCCCTCTTCAGGACGATATTACCCACATGTTATGGATTCTTGAAGCGGGGTGTGTGACATACTTATAATACCCATTTTACAAGGTGAGTATTCACAAAATGGTATTTTTTGCAGGTAAGGTCTCCAGAACTGCACACAGTATTCTAGCTGTGTCCTCACCAGGGCTCTATACAGCAGCATCACAACCTCCCTCTTCCTACTGGTGATGCCTCGAGCTATGCAGCCGAGCATCCTGCTTGCTTTTTTCATCTTTCAGTAATCAGTACCCCTAAATCTTTCTCTACCGCTTGTGTTTTATCTTTGGACATTATTGCTGAACTTTTTTAGGATTAAGAGGTTCAGCACGTCAAGGAGATCTTAAAGTGGACCAAAACCCACAGCAATCGGCCCGAGAATCTATAGGCTTTCCATAGCTATATTCATTAAAAAAAAAACGCAGTATATCGTCTTTGAGACAGAATTGGGATATATCGTCATACGTGTATCGTGATACGTATCATATCACCAGATTCTTGCCAATTCACACCCCTAATGTGCTTCATTTTTTAAAGAGGGCCAACAACCCTGGCCTGGCTGGGCAAATGGAAATTGCTTTATTGTAGTTCTTCTACTAGAGAATGAAAGTGACAAATCTGGGGGCGGATAAGTGAAATCCTTTGCAGGATCTTTCTGTATAGGAGGGGGGACAGGAAATGTGCAGCACACTGCCAGACTACTAACCTTCCTATTACTGATTTCTAGATCTTGATGAGGTACTGGCAGTCGTTCCCGCGCGGACCCTTCCTGTGGAACGTGCCCAATGCTCCTTGGAACACGCTCTTCCCGGTGATCTGCGCGCTGCTGCACACAATATCATGGCTGCTTATATTCAGTGTTCTGCTGATCTTCGACTATGCCGAGCTCATGGGCATCAAGCAGGTAATTGCATCCTTCTTCCGGGTGTTTTTGTGTCTGGAGTTTCTGCACCATATGCTGCACGCCACCTGACCCCACTGAAACCCCGACACAATCTGTTCATCCCAAGGCACATGCGTGGGCTCTCCTCTAATGTGCATTTATTAATATGTATATTAATGCGCAGCAATGGTAGCATGTCTCACATTCCCATATCCTGGGTTTTGGTCCTTTCCCCCTATGGGGGTGCCCTGCTCTGTGTCAATTTGAGTTTTGATCCACTTAAATGTAATTCTAGTCAACCACACAGGGGAGCATGGCCAAAAGGTGCCTAGGGCAGCACTTACGGCCCTGGGTAAGGTTTTTATTCATTCAAGATACCCAAAACAAGCGTGCTTGCCCAGATTTGGGTCTGGGGTTGCAGGTACAGGTCTCATCAAGAAGAGAAAAGTCTTTTCTTTATTGTAAAATCTTTATATTGAGAAATCCTTCCTGGATCATCAGAGGAGCGGCATTGCTTCAGAGATCCAGGCACATGGGACATGTCATCCATCAGATCATTCTATACTTAGGGATTTCCTTTTTTTTACAGGTTTACTATCACTGCTTTGGGATGGGTGACCCCTTGTCCCATAAGTCTCCTCGTGCCGCCCGTCTTTACGCCCACCTCAGACACCCCATCTACCTGGAGTTGCTGGTCATCCTATGGGTGGTGCCGTGCCTGTCTCCTGACCGCCTGCTCCTGGCCTCCGCCCTCACCCTGTACCTCTCGTTGGTCCACCGGCTCGACGTGCAAGACTACAACTACCTGCGCACTCAGCTCGAGAAGAAGTTTGCCATTTTCTCACGAGAGGAAGCAAACAGCGACCCCGGCCTGTTGTGGAAAAAGGACTGAGGAGCCGACTTCATTGTGTGTTTTATTTATTTTTTTAACCAGAAGCTTTTAAAACAAAAAAAAAAATGCGTTGCAGGGGCAAAACTGCCAGTATTCCTGGACGCAGATTCCAGGCTGCCAATGCCGGGCAAGGCACATCCCATTGCTTTATTATTATTTTAGTAGCACAGGAAAGAGCCGGACCTCTGGGACGAGCAGTACTAATCTCTACATGCGTGTGATCTGCCCCCCTTGTGTGGCTGTTGGCTTGCCTGCTCAATACAGATGGAAAACAGTCTCCAGGCCTGGATCACATCATGCTGGACTTCATATACAAAAGTGCCTCTGATTAATGCTGTCAAAAGAAAATTGGATCATCAGTATTTTTAATCATTTTAGGTCTGCGTTGTTTCAACCAAATCAGATGACACACGTGCAGGAGAAGGGGTGGCGCCTCCTGTGGAAGCGCGTTACCTGGAATCCATTTTAATAATACTCTCTCGGTGTTGGCAGACTTTTCTGGGCGGAATGGATTGTCTTCTGTTTTGTTGCAGACAGTTTTAAAGGGAACCCCATTTGCCGCAGGATTCCTCTATTGATATCAATCGGGAGGAGGACAGTAGCAGACTCCTGTTTGTGGTGGGGGGGTTTATTAAAGGTATAGTGACTGATAAGAGGTTTAAAAATGGGGCCTGGTTCTCGCATACTAGCACCGGTACTCAGACGGGTGCGCGGGGGAACTAAAGGGTTTTGTGCTGCTTCAAAAACCTTTTGTTAGTCATCTTGTTGGCTAAGCCTGAATTGATTCTGAATTGAGAGACAGGGAAATGCCTTTAACGTGGAACAAAACCCAGAATGTTGGCTTTCCTAGGTTTTGTTCTATCCTGATTTGGGGCGCCCCGTCCCAGTTCGCCCAGTTAAACTCTCCTCTTCTCGGTCCAATGGCGCAAACGCGGCACTCAGCCAATAAGAGCCGCTATGTTTACGTCTTTTGGCAAACGTCTCTCATTGACTATAATAGGGAGGGCATACTGCTGCATCCTCTACATCCCCGGCCATGTGCGTGCTCCCGTCCCAGCCTATTGTATTGGCTGGGAGCGCACACACTATGCCGGGTATGTTCCAGCTTGCGTTCCCAATTCAAAACAATCATAGCCCTCTGCTGAATCCCGAAAGTTCAACGAGCACCTCTCATTGTACGAGAAAGGGGAAAGCCAGCGGCCAGCCCTAGAATCTTTTAGACTGATGTAGAGGTGTGGGTCAATTTAGTGTCCCTGTGAACACAATGGCAGGGAAGGGTTTGGGTCGGCTTTATTGGTGTACGTTGGAAGGAAAGTAGAGCCGTAAGCGGTCAGTCTGCAGAACTCTTTGCTCTTATAGAACTTCTTAATTCCTGGCAACTCCACTAATCATTAGAAAGGCCTAAATAGGGGCAAGTTGGCAACTGATCACACCCCACATAGGGGTGTAGGCGAGTGCCCCTGCGGGTGCGTGCTCTCCATCTGCGACACGACATAAAAACCAAAGACTTTTACACATTTATCTACACTGGTCACCTTGTTCCTGGCGCTCACCATGTCTCACCGGCCACCATAACCCTGGATGGCATCATGTACTAAGCCATGCAAAGCGGGCTGCGGCCTTCTGTGTGCACTGAATAGGCGCATTTTTACATGCAGGATTTTTAAATGCTTTTTATATTTTGCAGAAATGTATTTTAATTAGAAAAAAAAAATATTTGTGTCAAAGTGTAAATATTTTAATAAAAAAAAAAAGATGGACTTTTTTGCCAGATTTTCTACCTGCTGACTTTACCCTGAATAAGAGCTTATCTTATGTTTCCCCCACCCTGTACATACAGGTTGCTCACATTAATCTGGACCTTCACCCTGAATAAGGGCCTATCTTGTATGTTTCCACCCACCCGGTACATACAGATTGCCCACATTAAAAATCATCCTAATGCAACAGTCTTGTGCAACTTGGTGCCCTTTTTTGAGCCTTTAAACATCCAAGATGGCGGCTCATTCTCAGACAAGAAGTGTCTGACTTTGCCACTCTGCATTCTGGGATTGATGTCCTTTTCCTGACCCCAGCTTTGCTCTGTCTAATCAAAGCACAGCTATAACCCCACCTCCCCTGTACATTTCACCCCTCTCCTCTTCTCAATATGTGATGCTACCGAGGCAAGATGACGGCGCCGGTATCCTGGAGTCCTGAACAGAGTTGCAGCGCAGTGGGGAAAAGAATAAGTGACCAGTATGTAAAATATATTAATTCTAGATGCTGCAGAATAGTATTTTAAGGGTTTGGGCTTTTCATTAAATCATGCTGATGGTCCAATTTAACAAAGATTTACTAGAGGTGAATGTGATCATAATGCCGGGGTACAATGAAGTCCCTGACCAGACATTGTGCCCCCCCAAGCTGAACCACCACTGGGGAAAGAGGTTATTTAGCTGCCCCCTTTTGATCACTAATAGAGCTGTGCGCCCCTTGATTGATCCTTTGTTGGGAGTGGCTGTCATGCTGTTAATTGCATTTTGCCAGGTGTATGAGCCTGAAGCTTGTGACGGGCGGGGGTGGGGGGCGCGCCAGCCTGCAGTGTGGGTTGGGCATTCTGAGTTGTGCATTCAGTATGGGTTGGGCATGGTAAGTGTTACAATAGTGAGACAATGCGGGATGCCCGGGGAACAGGGACCAAAACCTGAACTTTCAAGATGGCCCATTGGCTGATCATCCAATCGGCTCGCTTGGTTTCGGTGCCATGGGAACGATGGGAAGGTGAGTTTTTACGGCAATCTAGGGCGGATACACAGGAGAAACTGAGAGGGACAATGCCCAGGTGAAATTCCCCGGTGGTGTTCCTCATTAAAGCAGACCAAAACCCACATTTTTAACTAGCATCCCCTGAATTGCTCTCCCCCATGAAGAGGACATTTTGCCAATTGTCACTGCCCCACTTCACTCTAATCCCAGAGAATGGGCCTTGTTTTAGCTGTAAAGCTCCGCCTCCTCTATTCATTGCCATTGTGTGTGGCAATGATGTCATAGCCACACCTACGCAATGACTGATCACCTGCCATATTAGATGGACGGCAAAAAAAAAGAAAATGTTCCACAAAGATTCAAAAACTGAAAATATCCATATTCTAAGCATACAGCACGTCCTGCTCCAGACATATTCATAACGTATGGGTATACCTCCGCTTCCAGCGCCGTGCACTGCAGGTCATGAAGAAAACAAGCTCCTCCTCCCGGCCCACATATACCAGAGGACCTCCCACAATCCCCAGACTTCTCTGTCGTTCTGAAACTGCGAAGACATGAAGTATCACGCTCTCGCAGGCGAACGGGGCTTTACAGCCCGAGGCCCTGCGGGACTATTCCCACCCGTCCTTTTTGAAATTCACAATGCCTCCCAGCCTGGGCTGCGTTGGTCGGGTGAAGGTAGGCAGCACCGTGTGTGCTTAACGGAGCTAGACTCCACCGCAATCCCCCACCATAGGGTAGGTGGTTTAGGCTGATGGTGAGCCTCTATTGGATGCCCCTCCCGCATTACTGTCCCATTCCCCACTTAGTGCTGGACCCTATTACCGGGTCGTCATTAGCCTCCTTTTCCCCGTATACTTAGGGGAAAAAGAAAAGTGGGGGGGAGGGTACACGTGTGGCGGTCTCTGTATTGCCGGTGTGACACGCTCTAGGCTTCTAATCTGCCCTTTGTTAGATCAGAGATGTCAGAGCCGCGATGATTGCTCCTTAATTCGGCTGCGCTGTGTGTGCCTTTACGTTGCTTGACATTTAATGTTTCCGCGGTGCCTGCGTTTTTTAGTGTGGGTTTCAGCTCTGTAGCGCGGTTAGGCCTATGGTGGCTTCCTAGCCTTACGTTTTACCTCAGAGCTTCGCGCCCTTTTGCATGGGCGGGGCCTTAGTTTGGCGCGCTTCGCGTCACGGCAGAGTATTTAGCCCGCTTTTCGGGCTTGTCTGGGCGCCATTTTGGTTAGCTTCACGCGCACGCGTCGTGGCGGTCTCCTCCTCCACTTGAGCTGTAAGTGCCCTTGCGGGCGAATCCCTCTGATTCTTTTGTCTGTCCGTCTGCGCATGATCCTGACATCTCTTTCACATTGTGTCTTTCAGACGCTGAGTTCCCGGTGGCCTCTCCCGGCCTCATATCCATTTATAGCCATATACCTTTTCATATTACAATATACCTATATATATATATATATATATATATATATATATATATATATATATATATAATATATATATATATATATGTATAAGAAGCGGGCCTTCCCAAAAATCTCCCACATTGATCGGCGGGTAGTGGGGCATCCAGGGTTGCTTATTGCATAAATCCCTTCTGGCATCCTGTCTTTAAACAATCACCATATGGAGGCATCTCAGGATAGTGTTACCGGGGTCCCTCTGGGACAAGACCGGCTGTGTATCTCGTGCGGTCTCCCCATGCTGGGGCGGATGGGGCACGGATCTGCGCGTCATGTTCTGAACAGATGCTGGAATTGCGAGCGACGCTTGCGGTTGTACCTCGCTCTCTCTCGCCCCTTTCCCCTTCACTAAACCTCACTTCTGTTGAGTCTTGTACAAGTGGCGAATTGCAAATAGACCTTTCTCCTAGACGGCCCACGCTTGGCCAGATTGTGGAGGGCTTGTCTGGCCGGATGGGTCCGGATAGACAACGGCCTTGGACCCCCGCGGCTTCGGCCTGTGCTACGGGCTCAGAGGTATCTTTTTCCACACGTGCTAGCGCCTCGTCGGAAGACGGGGACCTGTTCTCTGACCTAGGTTCCTCTGAAGAGAGGCCGAGGGGTCAGAACGATGCTGGTCAGGCTGATTGGGATCAGTTTGATATTGGCGGAATGTTACTCAGAATTTTTAGTGTTCTGTCCATTTCACCTCCAGGTGCGGCCTCCGGGCCGAGAGGGGGGCGTTTCCACACTGCACCCGTGCGCTTGGAATTCCTCGAGCAAGCCCATTTCCATTCTCTTGTACTCAAAGAGAGAGGAATGCCCAGCTGCTCTTCAAAAGCCCCCGGAGGATTGGGTCTGGATTGGGCCGATCCTCAGCTCTCTGCGGGACGCTGAGGATCGGCACATTGATAGGCTGGCTTCCCACGCCTTTACCTGTGCAGGCACGGCGCTACGCCCTGTCTGTGCCGCGGCTATCACGGCAGTGGCCGCCAGGACTCTTATAAAAAAGTTGCTGGAGCAGCAGCCTGAAGATTTACTCTGGGAGGTGTTTTACACTCTCTATAGCTGCGATATTTTTATCAGATTTATCCTTCTGGCTCTGGACGACACCATCAAAATGTGTGCGAGGACTTCTGCCCAAGTGGTGGCTATACATCGCCTGCTCTGGCTTCGTCAGTGGGGGGCGGACAATGAAGCTAAGAGGACCTTGACGGGGCATCCCTTTAGAGGGCATCGCCTGTTTGGGGCTCGTCTGGACTTATTTGAGAAACAGGATAGTCCACCCAGTCAGGGGCCACCGTTGCGCACCCCGCGGAGAAGGGATACCCCTCCCCCTCCATATCATATGGTTAAGCAGGAACCAGGGGTGCCCCATGCAGGGTCTGGTTCGGTACCTGGTCCCAGGAGTGACGTTCAATGCCCAGGGCCTTCCGGCCGGGCCGATTCTTTTTTTCTTCCCTGAAAACCCTCATGCATGATGGGACGCCATCACCCATCTGGGTGAGGGGATGCCCACAGCACCTTACTCCTATCAGGAGGCATTCTGCCTCATCCAAGTGGCCTTAGGAGATAGTTCCTCCAGATATGGGATATTGTTTGCTGGGTGGTCCTTCCCTGAGTTGGTCAGGAGGACTTCGGTTTCATGCCTTTCTTCAGGTATGTGCGCAGGCTTGACTAGGCCTGTCAGGTATGGCCTCCTTGTAGAATGCCTCTATCATATAAATACAGGGACACCTGCGCGGTTCTGCCCCCTTTTCCCTTCCAGGGCAAGGGAGTCTATTTGCCTAACCCCTATGGAGGTAGGGTATCTGTCTCCTTTGTGGTCCTAGTGGGAACTACTCCGTCTTAGCACCTGTCCATTGGGGGACTTTTTGTCCATGGTAGGACAGTGGTTGCCCCTTCGCGGCTCATTGGGACCTGGTTCTATTCCAGGGCAGCACTAATTTCTAGGGGGAACTTAATAGTCCTTGCCCCTCCGGTAGTATCCCTCTCGGGGGAGTTTCTCTGTGAGCCGAGGTGTTCACGCTAGCAGGGTCCTGTGGACTCCGTCTATATCGCAGAGTTTTACTACTGTTATTGGCCAGGTTGGTCTGCCCCGGTTGGGGTTAGTGGTTCTGGCTGGTTAGTTTCCCTGTGAGACATTATTTCCTTGCCCTATCGGGCGTGGGGAGAGCTTGCGTTAGTCTCTGATGGCAAGCAGCACCTTAGGCCAAGGGCCGGGGTGGCCCAGTGGGGTGTTGGTCCTCAGGGAGTTCTGCTTAGAACAGTAGGACTGTATGTCCCATCATGGGGCCTATTTTTTATCATATTAAGGTGCCTGTGCCTTGGACATACTTTAGCATTGGCAGATTCTGTACTTGCCCTGTGGGAGATGACAGATCTCGGGGTGTCTTGTTCCTTGGAGGTTCTGAAATTGTCTTCCTCTTTGCTTTCTTCCTTCTGCCACACTAGGTTGAGTAATGTTGTATCCACGCTGGTACGCTGGGTCTAAGCTCCTTCCCTTGCGGGATGATTTCTGCTCTTGGGACTAGGGTCCTATAGGTAGTGTTTGGTGTTGACTCACAACCTGACTCGGTCTATGGTTGGGGACTGCCCCGTTCTTCCTTGGCAAGATCTGATCCAATCTTTTGTTTGCACCCTTCAGGGTCTGCTCAGGTGCCTTCCTGGGGGATTCCAAGTTCTCCTTTTTAGGGGATGACTTATTCTGGTGCCCTACCGGGGTTTCTATGGGTCTTATTCAGGTCCTTACATGACCTGTTTCTTCCATTATGCTACTCTCCTGGGGAGCTTGCTCCAGTCAGATTGGTGCCATAAGGAACGGCTCTATGGCCAGTCATAGTCAGGATGGCAGAGGGGGGGGGGGGGGAGTTTGAATAAGAAAAAGGCTTACCTTACCCAGTCGCCATCACCATTCGGTGCTTAGGGCCCTGGGCGCCACCATTTTGAAGACAATGCAGGGTATCTTTCTCTGCCTATTCACTTGAATTGGCAGACGAGAGCTTGCACATGGTGGAGGGGGCTAGCCACTCTGCAGAAGTGCTAGTGACCATGCTGAATACTGGACAAGGTAAGTATTTTTTTTATTTCTCTGCAACCCCACCCGGAGGGTTACCCCAGACATGCCTTCCGCGTTAATAAAATTGGCCTCCAGCATGCAGGAGCTGTGATCTATCTGAGCAGCAGGGGGCAGCATCTGACTCTCTTTTTCTGTATGCGGTATAACCCGATGGAAACAAGTGACCTCAGATGTTCTGTATCCGCTCAGGGACCAGCTGATATTTCTTTCTGAGAATGCGGGATTCAGATTAGTTCTCTAGTGTAGATTCATATGCTCATTAGGAGAGTTATGTTCACTACAACAACATCAAAGGGGTTCACAAAATATAAAACCATAACTTTCTTTACATGATTATTAGGATAATATGAAAACTACAATCTCAATTTGGGATGCACGGGGGGGAGTCTACCCTCTGGTCTTTTAGATTCTGCAGTATGGTCTACTTTAAAGTGATAGTGCAGATAGAGAAGATCTTACAATCTATTAGGGAGGATAAAGAAGTAGAAGAGCTTACAATCTATTAGGGAGTATACAGACTGAAAAAAGAGCTTATAATCTTTTATGGTATAAGGGAGTATATATGAGAGAAGATCTTATAATCTTTTAGGGAGGTTAAACAAGAAGATCGCACAATCTATAGCGTATAAGGAAGCATAAAGAAGGCAGAAAAGCTTACACTCCATAGAGTATAAGGGAGGATACAGAAGAAGAGCTTACAAATCTATAGAGTATAAGGGAGGATACATGAGGCAGGAGAGCTTATAACCTATAGAGTATAAGGGATGATACATGAGGCAGGAGAGCTTACAATCTATAGAGTATAAGGGATGATACATGAGGCAGAAGAGCTTACAATCTATAGAGGATAAGGGAGGATACATGAGGCAGAAGAGCTTACAATCTATAGAGGATAAGGGATGATACATGAGGCAGGAGAGCTTACAATCTATAGAGGATAAGGGATGATACATGAGGCAGGAGAGCTTACAATCTATAGAGTATAAAGGATGATACATGAGGCAGGAGAGCTTACAATCTATAGAGTATAAAGGATGATACATGAGGCAGAAGAGCTTACAATCTATAGAGTATAAGGGATGATACATGAGGCAGAAGAGCTTACAATCTATAGAGTATAAAGGATGATACATGAGGCAGGAGAGCTTACAATCTATAGAGTATAAAGGATGATACATGAGGCAGAAGAGCTTACAATCTATAGAGTATAAGGGATGATACATGAGGTAGAAGAGCTTACAATCTATAGAGTATAAGGGATGATACATGAGGCAGGAGAGCTTACAATCTATAGATTATAAGGGAGGATACATGAGGCAGGAGAGCTTACAATCTATAGAGTATAAGGGATGATACATGAGGCAGGAGAGCTTACAATCTATAGAGGATAAGGGATGATACATGAGGCAGGAGAGCTTACAATCTATAGAGGATAAGGGATGATACATGAGGCAGGAGAGCTTACAATCTATAGAGTATAAAGGATGATACATGAGGCAGGAGAGCTTACAATCTATAGAGTATAAAGGATGATACATGAGGCAGGAGAGCTTACAATCTATAGAGTATAAAGGATGATACATGAGGCAGAAGAGCTTATAACCTATAGAGTATAAGGGATGATACATGAGGCAGGAGAGCTTACAATCTATAGAGTATAAGGGATGATACATGAGGCAGAAGAGCTTACAATCTATAGAGGATAAGGGAGGATACATGAGGCAGAAGAGCTTACAATCTATAGAGGATAAGGGATGATACATGAGGCAGGAGAGCTTACAATCTATAGAGGATAAGGGATGATACATGAGGCAGGAGAGCTTACAATCTATAGAGTATAAAGGATGATACATGAGGCAGGAGAGCTTACAATCTATAGAGTATAAAGGATGATACATGAGGCAGAAGAGCTTACAATCTATAGAGTATAAGGGATGATACATGAGGCAGAAGAGCTTACAATCTATAGAGTATAAAGGATGATACATGAGGCAGGAGAGCTTACAGTCTATAGAGTATAAAGGATGATACATGAGGCAGAAGAGCTTACAATCTATAGAGTATAAGGGATGATACATGAGGTAGAAGAGCTTACAATCTATAGAGTATACGGGATGATACATGAGGCAGAAGATCTTACAATCTATAGAGTATAAGGAATGATACATGAGGCAGAAGATCTTACAATCTATAGAGTATAAGGGATGATACATGAGGCAGGAGAGCTTACAATCTATAGATTATAAGGGAGGATACATGAGGCAGGAGAGCTTACAATCTATAGAGTATAAGGGATGATACATGAGGCAGGAGAGCTTACAATCTATAGAGGATAAGGGATGATACATGAGGCAGGAGAGCTTACAATCTATAGAGGATAAGGGATGATACATGAGGCAGGAGAGCTTACAATCTATAGAGTATAAAGGATGATACATGAGGCAGAAGAGCTTACAATCTATAGAGTATAAGGGATGATACATGAGGCAGAAGAGCTTACAATCTATAGAGTATAAAGGATGATACATGAGGCAGGAGAGCTTACAATCTATAGAGTATAAAGGATGATACATGAGGCAGAAGAGCTTACAATCTATAGAGTATAAGGGATGATACATGAGGTAGAAGAGCTTACAATCTATAGAGTATAAGGGATGATACATGAGGCAGGAGAGCTTACAATCTATAGATTATAAGGGAGGATACATGAGGCAGGAGAGCTTACAATCTATAGAGTATAAGGGATGATACATGAGGTAGAAGAGCTTACAATCTATAGAGTATAAGGGATGATACATGAGGCAGGAGAGCTTACAATCTATAGAGTATAAGGGATGATACATGAGGTAGAAGAGCTTACAATCTATAGAGTATAAGGGATGATACATGAGGCAGGAGAGCTTACAATCTATAGGGTATACGGGATGATACATGAGGCAGAAGAGCTTACAATCTATAGATTATAAGGGATGATACATGAGGCAGAAGAGCTTACAATCTATAGAGTATAAGGGATAATACATGAGGCAGAAGAGCTTACAATCTATAGGGTATACGGGATGATACATGAGGCAGAAGAGCTTACAATCTATAGGGTATACGGGATGATACATGAGGCAGAAGAGCTTACAATCTATAGAGTATAAGGGATAATACATGAGGCAGAAGAGCTTACAATCTATAGGGTATACGGGATGATACATGAGGCAGAAGAGCTTACAATCTATAGGGTATACGGGATGATACATGGGGCAGAAGAGCTTACAATCTATAGAGTATAAAACATGATACATGAGGCAGAAGAGCTTAGAATCTATAGAGTATAAGGGATGATACATGGGGCAGAAGAGCTTACAATCTATAGAGTATAAGGGATGATACATGGGGCAGAAGAGCTTACAATCTATAGAGTATAAAAGATGATACATGAGGCAGAAGAGCTTACAATCTATAGAGTATAAAAGATGATACATGAGGCAGAAGAGCTTACAATCTATAGGGTATAATGGAGGCTACATGCGGCAGAAGAGCTTACAAGATGTAAGCCTCATGTAGCCTCCCTTATACATAGATTGTAAACTCTTCTGCCTTGCGATAATATGAAAGAGAGAGAGATGAAGGGAAAGACAGAGAGAATGTGGAAGGAATGTGGGAAAAGGGAAAGAAGCAGAGAACGTGAAATAGAAAAGTAGGAGGAGCAAAAGTGACAGAGAGAGGAAATGCTTGCAAGCAAGGTCCTCATTCCTTTGTTTTTTTTGCTATGTCATTTTTTACTTGTACATGAACCCTCTGATTGTGAAGCACTTCAGAATATGTTGGTGCTATATATATATTATATATATATTATATTATAAGAAATGAGAAAAGGCAAGAAGGCCGGGGGGTAGAAAAGAAAAAAAGGAGGAAATGTGAAACAGAGAAAAGTAATGAGAAAAAGAATAGAGGGAATGTGAAAACGTAAAAAAGCGGGAGAAAAAAAAGGGAATGCGGACAAGAAAAAAGAGAATATGAGGAAAAAAAGGAGGCAACGTGGTTAAACTGAAGCTTCACCCTAAATAAGAGCCTATCTTGTATGTTTCCCACACCCTGTACATACAGATTGCTCACATTAAAAATCATCCTACCTGAATCTATTGCATTTTCTAAACCTTTAAACATCCAAGATGGGGGCCCATGGGGTCTCAGGCTGCCTGCAGAGAGGAAGTCCCTTCTGACTGTGTCGCTCTGCATTCTGGGATTGCTGTCCTTTTCCTAACCCGAGCTCTGCTCTGTCTGTGCAAAGCACAGCTATAACCCCGCCCCCCTGTACTTTATCACACTCTCCTCTCCTCAGTATGTGATGCTTCTGAGGCAAGATGGTGGTGCCCATATCTTGGAGTCCTGAACAGAGTTGCAGCCCAGTGGGGGAAAGAATAAAAACATGGCTAAAAACATAAAATCTATTATTTTACATGTTGGGGAATAGTTTTTTAAGGGTTTGGGATTTTTATGAAATGCTGATGAGCGTCCAGTTTAAGAGAAAGAAATGAAAGTAATGTGGAAAAGAGGGAAAGACAAGGAGTGTGGACAAGAAAGAAATGAGATGGGATGGGATAAAAAAAAAAGAAAGTGGGAGTAAATATAGAAAAGATAGAGAAATATGGAATGTGTGAACCAAAAAGGAAGTGGGAATGTTAAAAAGAGTGTGTATGATAAAAAAAAGAAGGGACTGTGGAAAATATACAAGGAGGGAATATGGATAAGAGAAAGGGAGATAATGTGTTAAAGAGGGAGGAATAGAAAACAGAAAGAGACAGATGGAATGTGTGAACCAAAAAGGAAGGAGGGAAAGTTAAAAAGAGCGCGTACAATAAAAGAAAAAGAAGGGACTGGAAAATATACAAGGAGGGAGTATGAATAAAAGGAAGAGAATGTGTTAAAGAGGGAGGAATAGAAAAAGACAGATGAAATCTGTAAAGCAAAAAGGAAGGCAGGACGTGGACAAGAATATGATGAAGAGAATGTGGCCAAGAAGAAAGAAAATGAGGGGATAAGTCAAAAACAGATAAACAAATGTAATGTGAAAAAAAGGAAAGGAGCAAATGTGGAAAAGGAATTTAAATTTAAAAAAGGGATGGAATGTAGAAAAAGAGAGAGAGAATGCGGAAATTAATAAAACAAGAGGGAATGTGGAGGAAAGGAAAAAAGAGGGAAGGTGAAAAGAGGATGGTGTGACTGCTGGCAGACAATGGGGTTCACTAGGTGGGCTGGCACAATTCCCTGGTCACGCTAGGCTCAGCTGCATAAAGAAAATATAGAAAGCCCCTCCCCCGCCTTATCAAATAGGAAACTACCTATATATCTAATATGATTTTTAATACACTGACAGGCTGATTCATTACTAACGCCAGGTAGCGACAGATGAGCATCTTTAGAGCGGATTTCGGAGCGACCGCTAGTAGTCGCTGTGCTCGGCCATGGATCATTGTTTCAGAGGGCCTCAGTCGCTGTGCGGCATTGATGAATATGATGTGTGAGTCGCAGTACTACGCTGTATGGAAGCGAACGGTAGAGCCAGCTCAGTGCGACCGACTCACGCCGCATTCATCAAAAAAATAGCCTCAAACAGTGCCGGCACTCAAAATCGGGTAGTTGTAGCCCATAGTGCCAGAGGCTGTGTGATTACAGTCTGTTTATGAACATGTATCCACTAGTAACAAAGCGAAAACATATGGAATGACATTGTTATAACATTGTAACATGAACACTTTAATACTAGACGTGTAAGGACAATTCTGCATAAAAATATTAATCCAAAAAGTTTTCAAAAATGTCATTTTCTTGCCCAGGATACGGCAGAAAGTTTTGAGATTTTTTTTTTTTTAATTAAAAAAAAAATTGGGATCAGGAAAGGGAATTAAGGATCGTCCATAGAAATATATGGGAGAGCGCCAGTTAAGACGTGGAGCTCTGCAAGGCTGAGCACCGGCGCTGTAAGCTGAGCCTGGGATAATGATGAATCGGTCGCTACATGGCTCACCAGATTCGGCTTCATAAATGTGTAATTGCTTGCCGTGTCCTGCTCACCTGCCGCTACCTGATGCTTACAAGACATGACATGGCGCTAAACCTTCATGAATAAGGCCCTTAATCATTGATGACTCCGCACCTGAGCCACCAAGAATTGACGGTGTTAAAAAATAAAAGCACGCTGGTGTGCAGCGGTCCCATGATCACTGCTGACCCAACAATGAACTAGTTAAAGGGGACCAAAACCCAGCGCAATCGGTTCCCGGGCTAATCGATTCCTTCCCCCCCGGGGCATCCTGGTTTTGGATGCCCCTCAGGTCGCTCTGTACACTTACCTTGTTTCCCGGTTCAACAGTGCATCCCCGCTATCCCTCTAGCAGGGCCTGTGCCCGCACCAGCCATTTGTGAATGTCTGGTGTGGGAACGCTTCCTGTTAGAGCTCAGAGCCACTGGCCTTAGATGCTGGCTTAGCGGACGTGATGTCAGCAACTCCAAGCATGCTGATTGGACGAGCGGCCGTAGAATCGGGAAGAGGTGAGTTGCGCTTAGCGATCTGGGGGGTTTCACACAGTGGGGCATCCCGGATCGGTTGCCCTGGGGGAAAGGACCAAACCCCAGGATAGTCAAAATCCTGGGTTTTGGTCCACATTAAAGAGGAACTATGAACAAGTCACCAGTTCCTCATTTATGGTCTATGGCGCAAACTGGTAGTTAATCACGTGACCAATGGAAACTCTTCAGCATTGATGTGCAAGCCCGTGCAAGTAAGGATTCGGTTTGGCACACCAGTTATTGCTAATCGCTGCTTATCTGTACAGTGGAAAGGGTGCTGTGTTAAATTTGGAGGTTCTTTTCATCCCCCAATTATCCAGGTCATTATATATGAGAATTAGACACGCACACAAGAGTGATGCTTAATCGGATACAGCAGGGAAAGGCAACTGTTAGACCATCGTGTCAGGCTATGTTTGGTACTGTCCTAAACCATTTTTAAATTAAGGAAGAAATGGATGAGATATCAAGGTTTACAGTTTTTACCTTATGATTTAACTTAAAAAAAATGTGGGCGTGGCCCTTAACTCTGTGATGCTGCATAATAATCAGCATAATGGGCGGGGTCTGTAAGACAGGCATTCTTATCACCCTAGCAGCTGTTCTCTCTATATCAGTGTCCACAGTCTGATGATGCGGAGCTTTAGACCACCAGCTTAGCCCCATGATTGGTGGTCTATGGCAAATTAATTCAGGGGGTGTGCTGCTACTTTTTGCTGTGTTTCTACTTTCAGAAGCAGCTGTGTTCTGACAGGAAGAGAGAGCAGCCACGATGAGATGAGCTGCTGAATGACAGTTTATGCACTTTGCCTACAGAGTCCCTTCAAAGAGGAACTTCGGAGGCCCTGGAATCTAAAAGACTCCAGGGCCTCCTGAGTTCCAGTGCTTGGGGAATCCCAAATTGGGATGCCCCACTGTGTGAAACCCCCATGAACCCCGGAAACACTCACCCTCTACCGGAGCCCTCGCCTCGTCCACCCGCATCCCCGCTCACCCCTAGCCGTGCGCGCACCCGGCCTTCCTGAATGGACGGCGCGGTCATGCCACGGCTGCAAGGTGTGTGGAGGATGCCCGTCTAAGTGGCTTGGCTGTCATCGGTGTCAAAGGAAGCCGAGTGACAGTGAGTGCGCTGATTGGCTGCACTGCTCAGCTAATCAGCACACTCGCTCTCACCCGAGTCTGCGCCGTGGGAATGGAAGGAAGGTGAGTGAAGCGGGACGACCTGGGGGGGTACACACAGCGGGCATCCCAATTCGGGATGCTGCTGCATAGAGTAACAACACACAGGAAAGTGAAATTCATGTGTGTTGTTCCTCTTTAAAGTCCCCATTAGGGTATATATTGTTATAAATAAAAATAGCTCAGATAACGATACACAAAACAAAGTAGGGCACAATTCAGTAACTCAGCAGTTAATTGTACCGTGAGGGGTCATCCCGTGGTTCTGTGGTTCAAAAAGGACTATTGTAGTGTTGTGGCTGAGGTACATACCACAAAAGGCCACAGGGGAGTGCTACTGGGACAGTG